>JAWNLL010000235.1:0-600000 GCA_035042425.1 Drosophila flavopinicola
TCCGCAGTACCACCAGACCACAAGCACAATAAATCAGCAAATCTTACTTATGATAGAGGCAAAACGACTTATAAAAAGAAAATTGACCTCCACACGGAATCCGCTGCTCCAAGTTATCCTTAACCACCTGACCAATAGAATCAGTAAAAGCTTAAGGCTAGAAAAGGAGAGCAAAATCAATAGACTGCTGGCATCTTTGGATCCGGACAATAGGTACAACATGCAAAAGCTCTGGCGCATCACCAGCAGTATAAAGCGGCAGCCTGCTCCCAACTTGCCAGTTAAAAAACATGTTGACCAAAGCTTCTCGAGCAGTGGCACAGATATTTGGTGTAAGACGACTGAAGAGAAAGCTGAAGCGTTTGGACAGCACCTTGAGAACAGATTTACACCAAAATTTACCACTCCTGCTGCCTATAGAGCTGAAATTGAAGAGATAATGCAACCTGGACAGCCTAGAGGCGACCGAAACATTAGACAAATAACGCTAATTGAAGTCCAAGCTGAAATTAAGCAACTGAAGACAAAAAAATCTCCTGGTCTTGATAACATAGACAACCGCGCCATCAAATCCTTGCCACCGATAGCAATCCAGTACATCGTGCTTATTTTCAACAACATCCTAAAATTTGGACACTTTCCAATCAGGTGGAAATGCGCCTTGGTCAAAATGATTCCGAAGCCTGGGAAACCTCCGGATCAACTATCATCATACAGACCCATAAGTCTATTGTCTGGCATCTCTAAACTCTTCGAGGCAATACTGCTTAAGCGACTGTTTGAGATTGACGCGTTCTCCAGAGCAATCCCAAAGCATCAATTTGGATTTCGTAAAGAACACGCTGCCGAACAACAGCTTGGCAGAGTTACACAATTCATCTTGAAAGCTTTCGAAAAAAACAAGCACTGCTCTGCTGTTTACTTAGATATTCAAGAAGCTTTCGACCGTGTCTGGCATACTGGCCTGTTCTATAAACTAAGCAGAAAGCAGGAGTCCCCCAGGGCAGCGTCCTGGGACCGGTGCTCTACAACATTTACACGGCTGACATGCCAATCCCACTTCATGCCCGGCTCGGAAGTATGCTGCTGGCAACATACGCAGATGATACGGTTATCATGTCTGCGGACTTCTCGCAAGAAACTGCTATCGACCGAATGAACAGCTATCTGGAAATATTCTCCCAATGGGCAAACAAATGGTGCATAAGCGTAAGCACAGCCAAAACAGCGCATGTACTACATACTCTGCGACCAACCACTTCCAATCATACACCAACTATTGCAGGACGAGCGCTCGCCAATAAAGCGGCGCATACGTACCTGGGAGTAAGACTAGACGCAAAGCTACTTTTACATCTCCATGTAACGGTGACAGTCTCCAAGCTGCGGGCGAGAATCAAAAAACTGCATTGGTTACTAAACAGCAATAGCAGACTGCCACTAAAAACAAAGCTAATAATTCACAAACAGCTGATCTCTCCAATATGGCAATACACCTTACCTGTCTGGGGCCCCTTGCTTAGCCAAATGCAATTCCAAAGGCTGCAGACTGAACAAAACAAAGCACTCAGATTAATAACTGGTGCACAATGGTACGTAAGAAATCACACATTGCACGCTGATTTGCAAGTCCCATTAGTGGATGATATCTATAATGCTATATGCGACAAATATGCAAAAAGGCTACTAGCTCACTGCAATTCTGAGGCCAGAAATCTTGCACTCTACCCGTATATTGCGCAGCGACTTAGTCGCCCAAGATACAATGAAATGATAGACAGATGTCTGCCACCATTAATACGGCCACAGCCGCAGCAGACCTTGGAGCTGCAGCATAATCCAAAACCACCCCTTGTTTTGCGCCCGCGAACGTTTAGACTCCACTTACTTATGGAGCGCGATGACAGGCTTAGGCTCAGGGAGCAACAAAGAGCGGAGAATAGAAGGCGAGAGCTGCAGCAATACGCAGAAACATGCAAGCAGAGACAACTGGCGCTACTCCGCAGATCTGCAACAGTGCGAAATCCATCGGCCATACTGCCTGAGCAGTCTCAACTGAACCATCAGAACAGACGGCAAAATACCCAAAGCATGCTGGAACAGCCGCTGCACGGTGTGCAACTCTTGCACATACATTCTATAGACACGGAAGTTCTGCCATCCTGGCCTGCCTGTGTGGACGCTGGTCGCACACAATCTGTTGACGAAGAAGTAGGCGCGGGGCCAGCGCCTGTATGTATACGTCCGATGGAGCCCATTCAAGCGGCCTCGCCCCAAACACTAAACAACTCAATTAGTACGCTCGACCAAGCCAACGTGCTGGTAACTGCCTCCATAGAACAGGGACGCATGGTTAGTCCAAGATCACAACGGCAGCCTCTGCTGATAGACGAGCCGCAGGAGCGCGTCCCACTGACAGCGGATTCATCAGAAATCACGCCACCTCATCAGGCCATAGCTGCGCCTGAGATCGCTGCCACCACTCTCCAAGCTCAGGCGGCTGGTCAAACTATAAGCAGTAAAAACTATAATTCACGAGCTCCAAATGCACACATAATGAACTCACCTGCTCGCATGCTGCCTAGTGCCCACCTACACTGCGCTCCAGACGAAATGCACGCTGACTCTGCAAGTGCTGACGCTGGCCGTGCGGAAGGACCAGCTTTTGACACTCTACGGGCACATGACACTGAAACACAACAAAATTGTGAGCTGCCACCTACTGCTGCAAACACCACTGCTCCAGCAGACATGGACCAGCATCCGGCGACACTTGAGCGGCGAGCAGACTTCACTCTATGCGGAGCAAACGCCTTGCCTGTCGCCCTCAACACTGTAGAACCCAGCAGCGCTGTAATATGGCCAACACAACACCAATTGCAGCAAACAAATGAACAATGCGGACGAAAACAGCTGATAGCGGCACCACGTGCAAAAGCGTCAGCTTCAAAAACAATTACTGCAACTGAGGTCCCTGACCTCAGTATTGATGCCATCCAGGTCTCAGCTGTTGCTTCGGCGACAAGAAACTCAAACTGCAGCCGCCAAACGTTTCCTGAATGCTATGGACACACTGGCCCCAGCAACGCTGAGCCCATCTGTCCCGCAATGCCATCCTCTGATGATCGGACCCGCAATCTGGCAACGCACGGCCTTTTGCTGCCCATTGATACTCAGCAGCCACATAATAAAATCTCGCACCGAGTGTTACCAAACACGATCGAGCAATCACCCCAACCAACACAAGCCGATGCTGGGTACAATAGAAGCGAAACAGAGCTGGTAAATGGTATTCTAGCAATTATCAGCCCGCAACGGGTCGTTGATGCCCGGCGTATAAGGACCGGTAGCACGCCAGAAAGCCCTGGCTTGAGGGAGCCCAACCAAGCAGCGCCGCCCACAATGCTAAATAACGATGCTGATACCCACGTCCAAGCAAATACACTGGCTAATGTTAACGGTAAGCAAGAACAGATCGATGAACCGCCCACATAGCGGTGAGGCAGCAACAGCGGCTGCACAAGCTGCACTTGCTACCGCTCCAGCTGATGATAATATTGTTGCCATGATGTCGTACAATTGTGCCCCCTCCCATCCCGATGTGCGAGACTCTGCTACTCTCATGCAGTGATGGGTGATCTAGCGGCGCTCACCACTATACCGAAGACAACAGGTGGAGGCGTCATACTCTAATACTGGAAAATAATGAAAAGAAAAGCAAACAAAATAATAGCACATCAAACTAAACAAATGTAATTTCTCACTTAATCTACCATGATATTTATTAGTGTATATATGTATATATATATATGTGTATGTATATATGTATATATATATACATATGCGAGTAAATGTATATATATGTGTGTATATGTATGTATATGTACATGTATATATATGTATGTATATTTGTGTGCATATGTGTATGTATGCATGCGTGTATATGCGTATGTGTATGTGTATATATGTATGCATATGCATGCACATGTATGTATGTGTGTATATGCATATAAGTAGGCGTGTGTATATGTATGTATGCATGCGAATATGTATGTATGTAAATATAATATAATAATATAATATATTAATTACTTGGCCTGCGAAACCCCCTCGCCTGTTATGCAGGCGACGGCGGCACATTGCGGAGGCAAAAACTAAAATGCTGCACCGCAGATGGTGCACAAAAAGAATAAAGTTGCTTTGCAAAACACAGCATAAAAAAATAATTAAATAAAACAAATACTTGCCCCCAGCGAAATCCCCTCGTCTGTTATGCAGACGACGGCGGTATTGTGCGAGGGTAGGAACCCAATACTGTGTACCATAGACGGCGCTAAACTAGATTAATATCGCATTTAAAAAAAAGAAAAAAAAATATATTAAAATAAATAAAATTCTTATTAAATTCTAAGCTCTTTAGAAGAACAAAACAATGGAAAAATAAAAATAAATACAATGTCCCCTCTAATCTAAATATATTAATATGCGAGTACAAATAACTAAATCTTTAAGCCTTACTTAATCATAATTTATATAAATAATATGATCATACTAACTAACATTATATTTAAAAAATTGTCACTAAATCTTTAAAATAGATTCGTTACTATAAGCCATTTTGTACATGGCGCCCTTAAATTCTTAAAAAATGCTAATGTAATGTATTGATGGAATAAAGAAAAGTTCTTGCCCCAAGCCCAAACCCCTGTTAGGCAGGTGACGGTGGACTTGTGCGTGTGCAAGAACCCAATTGTTGTGCCATAGAAGGTGCAGAAAGAGAAAAAAAAAAAGACGGTGCAAAACTAGATTTAAATCGCATATAAAAATACATTAAAATAAATAAAATTATATTAATATGCGAATACAACTAACTATATCTCTAAGCCTATTCTAAGCCTTACTTAATCTTAATTTATATAAAAAATATGAATTTAATAACTGTCACTAAATCTTTAAAATAGATTCGCTAATATGAGCCATATTGTACTTGGCGCCCTTAAATTCTTAAAAAATGCTAAATGTAAAGTATTAATGGAATAAAGAAAAGTTCTCGCCCCTAGCGCAATCCCACCTGTTATGCAGGTGATGGTGGCATTGTGAGTATGCAAGAACTCAATCGTTGTACCATAGAAGGTGCAGAAAGAGAAAAAAAAATGTTGGCTCCTGCGAGCTCAGCGGAAACGTTTTTGGGACAAACACTTCGCCAACGGCTCTAACAGCACCATCTTCAACTATACCGTTATTGGCATACAAGTACAAGACAAAAAAAAATAGCTGAAATAGCAAAAATAAGTTACTTTTTCCAATTTAAATTCAATTTGTAATTTGCTTACCATTAAGTATGTATACCCACGCTCGCAAATTTCAAAACTGGCAATTCAAGCTGCCAACTCGAGCTAAACATAAATTAGAGCTGCCAGACAGTCATATGCTACTGCTCTGTTTCCCTGCCAATACCATATTAAACAAAATAAGTGCTGCCAGACAGTTTGCCTGCGCGCAAACTGTTAGTGCTGTGTCAAAATTCAAATTTATCTGAAGTTTCATCCGTATTTTTAATATATATATATTTAAATAAAGACACCTTCAGTCTAACGCTGGAGGGCAAGTGTGCCAGATTAAAAAAGGATTGAATTCGATTGTAATTGATCTCATCCCATTCCGATGAGCAAATATGTGAGGCAGTAGCTTAATGCGTACAAACAAATTTAGTGGCAAGTTATAAGGGTAAAATCGACAATACCTAAATAAATTCAATTGCCATCAATGTCTAAAATTTCGATTCTTTTGACTCACAAGTGTCATAGCTATTTTGAAAAAACCATTTGATTATTACGATTCAACGTTTTCCAAGTAGGAAACTTATGTAAATATGATTATACATATTTGAATATACCCGAACGTAAACATTTCTTTACACACACTGGCAGCACCTCCAAAATCTTATGCCGGACAACTGGCATTTTACAAGCGTAAAATATAAGCTAGTGAAATGTGTCTAAGGATAATAAATCTACTAATTTTTTTATATCCATTTTATCTTTATGCTGGCTGGCCACCAGATATGCACACTCCAATAAATAGAAAAACATACCTGTTGTTACCTGTGTGGGTACAGCAGCAACAGCATCAATCACTCAGCACAAACTAGCGCAGAAATGTTATCCAAAGCTTATCTATTTGCTTTAATTAATTGAAAAACGTTTTTGTTTCATACGACATTTTATATTTTTAGATTCGTTTACAATATACAATATGTTATACAATAAGATTCACAATAACTTCTTAAGTTAAATACTTGTAATATATATTATTTTCTTCCTTTCGGCATTATTTAAAAACATCAACCATGCGTAGACAATTTTACTTTTATTTCAGTAAAATTCATTTTCAATATTTAGATTATTATGTAAATCGTAGCTCAAGTTTTTATAGATAGTAGATCATATGTATATACATATATAATAAAAATCTTTTCTTATTGTCCGGAACTCACAACTAGAGATTTATTGTCAATTGTTTATGCATAAACATACATGTATGAATGCGTATTTATAAATATGTATAGGTATGTTGCCATTATTTACTACTAGCTCACAATATCTATACAATAACTAAATAACGATTATTAAAATCAGGCATACTTGCAATAATTGATATTTGTATTTAATACTCAGTTTATAAATATTACACATTGAATAGCACAAACACCATTTTAGTGTATGGAGCCCAGAAGTTGTACATATATTTGATTAGTACACAATTATTAGTCTCTCATAATATAGGTAGCACAAGTACTTTGGGTAAGTTCGATATGTTAAATTGACATTTATTTCATATAAATAAGGGGCATTTTCTGAATCCAAATTTATACAATAAGCAGATCGAAATAATATTAAGGGTAGCAATAATAATGAACTTTAAAACTAATCTTTAAAATTATAATAAAAACAAATAATATATATTTATAATAAATTTGTTGCATAACTTGTATTCATTTTTCAACTGACCAATTTGATTGTTTTTTAGTTCTTTAGTTTTTGTATTTAAGTTCAGGCACAGTTATATCATACATACATACATATGTACGTATGTACTTAGGTATTACCATACCAAGTGTCTGTATAAGTATGACTAGCTAATACATTGACCGCAGATTATAAAATAATAAAAACTATTTTCATTACATTTGCAAATACACTTGTACACAAATACTGCCAGTTGCCATGTCAATTAATTACGCACTGGGTTATTAGAAACCCTATTTCTTAGATAAAAAAAAAACATATATATATACACATATATATACGTATATATATATATATATATCTGTTTTTTTCTCTTGGATACTGGTGATTGTTTTATATGGAAGCATTTGATTACTTATGTATCGATACAACGTTTTCCAAGTAGGAAACTTATGTAAATATGAGTATACATATTTGAATATACCCGAACGTAAAGCTTTCTTTACACACACTGGCAGCACCTCCAATATCTTCTGCCGGACAACTGGCATTAGCCTTGCACAGTTTACTATTCACCTTAATTGCTTGGATCCCTTTTAGAGTATGTAACTGGTGTTTAGCCTACGTTTAACTTCAAACAAAATCTCTCACAACAAAAGGAAATCGGCTTCAAAATACTTTGTTTTGTTATGGGTCTTGTCAATCGTGTTTTTGTTTTATATGTATTTACACAATGTCCAAGTTCTAGTGTCGTGCAACATAGGGTGATCAGGCTTTAGAGACTGATTAAATATCGATTTTATTTACCGTTAGGAATGAACAAGTTAGAAGTAATCTCGTAAACGACCCTTATTTGAATTTGATTATAACCTCCCAGGGCAGAGGTATCGATAAGTTTGAAAGCGATCCTTTACTTGTGCTTGATATATCGATATCGCGGCATAGATATCGAGACTTAGATATCGATAAAAGCACACGATTCGATCCCTTGCTTGAACAATTATTGAGCACAATGGTCGATCTAATAATCATATTAAACATGTTAAAATTTTAATTTAACCGCTTAAAAAAAAATTTTTATTGATCTATACATCACAAATAAAACTATGGTCTACTGTATATATGATTGCTCATAATGACTAGTAAAAAGTAGGTAAGCTTCATTTATATACTTCTGATATGGAAATTCTTGTCAATAGTAAGTAAACAGATTAATATTAAAACACATGGGCAAACCAGAAAAATTATACTGAAGCTGATTCTTGTTCAAAAATGTTAACATATGGTAATTACTCAAAAATATAAAGGCTATAATATAAGAACTCATATGTGTATGGTATGTATATGCTTATTTATGTAATGTAGATACATTACACCAGGTGTAACAATTTTTCCTTAAATATATTTCAATTGACAACCGTTTCTCCTGTTATAAGTATGTTCATGGTAGGTATTTCACTTTTATATTTACATGTATTAAATTATATTAATCGCCACTACGACACAAATAGAAAAAAGATAATTACCTACTAAAACAAGAGAATGACATTCGAAATTAATACAACAACTACATATCGTTGGTGCATTTTTTTTTTATCATTATAATAAAATGTATTTCTTTAGTAGCCGTTGATATCGTATAAATCATACTCGTCCTTCTGTCCCTGAGGTGATAAAGCAGTTATCCTAGCATCATTTGCCAAATTGTTTAAATATAGTAAGCCACTGACACTGGGTTTCAAGTCATACTCGATTGATGTAAAGGGACTTAGGAAATTTTCATTAAAGCCTGGTCTTACTTTTGAAAGCTTTGCCTGAGGAGCAACTCCAAAGTTTTTTAAAATTCTAGTGTTCCGTTGAAAATAGTCACTTGGAGAATACTGGAAGATATTTAAAGAACAAATACAATGTTTTTAATACGAGATTATAATTTTATGACAGTATGGTATGCCAGGGTATTATAAGTCCGTCGTGAGTGAATGTGTTAAAGAAAATCAGAAATATTTGAAAGTAGGTATTTTACAAAATGTATGTGTCATGTAGAGTTGATAGGAAAAAAATAGTCTGTTATATATACACCAACCATCAAAATTGCTTAATTCAATGTTATACAAACTAGGGTTTCGGAAAAGATGTGGCAACTCAAAAAATATTGATAATAAGATATGTGTGTCAAGAATCGTATTTTTATTTTAATTTTAGTCTCACGTTACAAGACAACTGACAAGAAATGTGCCCATAGCCTGTAAACGAAAATCTACCAAAAACATTACAAATATTACCAAAAACAAGTAAGAGTACAAATTTGATGTCCAACAAATTTTACAAAAATTGGCAGTAGATACAGAAGTTTTTAAAGATAGTGCGGGGACAGTGAAGAAGCTAGCTAACTGCTTGCAGTATGTGTGTGTTTGTATGTATGATACACTGATAGGTACTAGCTATGAATGAATGTTAGGAATGGGTTCAGGATATCTTTTAGTCGGGCACTCCCGACTAGAGCACTCTTACTTGTTTTCTTTATTGTTTTAATAACATTTCCAGCTAAATATTACCTGCTTTAAAAGTGAGCGATTCCTCTCTCTGAAATGCGATTGTCGAATGGGATATGTTCTTGCTATGCCAATAACAGTCTGATCCCGATCTGATAGGTCACCCAAATCAGGCTCTGTAGTCGGAATTCTAATGCGAGCAACTGCTTTTGTTTGTCCTGTGGCGCTGTTTCCGTTTCCGTAACCCGAAAAAAAGGTTTCTTTTCGCGCTGGCCCATTGGCAATCGATCCGTAAGCACTGCCAATGCGCCGTGTGGACGCTCGGCCGCCACTGTGTCTGTGACCAGCATTTTTATTATTATTGGCTTCCAAATTTTGTATATTTGCAATCGACTCTCGTTCATCATTTACATACTGATTGCCACTACTATCGGGGCTACGATTTTCATCCATCAAGATCGATTCACCCTGGTTGTTGAATGGCAGCTTGTAGGACGATTGAATGCTGCAAAAAAATGCATTCAAAAAGGAATTATTTGTATTTAAAAAGGTGTATCTTCTATTGGGGTATTCCTGAGTTTAGTTTCATTTAAGCTTTTGGTGTGCATACACAATCAGCTCTTAGCTTACATTTTTAAAGACTTTTGACTTTCTTTCGGTGTTTTTAATAAATAAGTTAAATTTCAATAGCAAAATACAATTTTTTTGCGGCACAATCTCATTACAAATGCAGCTGTTCAAATAGCTCATTTACGAAATCAACTGCTAATTGGCTTAAAGTTAACCAAATAAAATACAAATCAATGTCAGGAATACCTTAAATATGTCAATATGTCATACTTTTGGCCATTTGCAATCTCCTTGAGCACTGCCGCCCGCGCTGCCAGCTCTTCAGCGCGACGCTGCTGAGTTAATTCCTTGGCTCGTTCGGTCCAGATGAGTTCCTTAAGTTTTTGAAAACTGCCTTGTACGGCAACAGAGTTTTGGCTACCACCTCCTGCACTGACCCCGGCCACTGAGCTAGTTGGCACACCCATATATCTGTTCTGGCTAGAACGGCGTGGTGCTGATGACGAGCCTAATCCGGCACTTGTTGATCGAGCCTCGCCACCATACAATCTTGTCTGGCTCGGAGCACTGGGGCTGCCATCGACAACGCGCTGGCGTTGCTCAAATGTAACACGTTGGGGTATTATGGGCTCTCGGCTGACGACACGACCAAAAACTGGCGATCGTGCACGTTCCCTGGCACCCATTCGAACTCTGTGGTTTTGTTCATAATTTAATACAATTTTTATTAGAACTGGCCAGTAACTTTTAATTTCGTTTTCTCATTTTAATTGTAAAGCTTATTATAGTTACAGCATGTTTCAATTAATATTCATTATAGTTTAACTAGCTTGTAAGGAAAATAAGCTAACTATGAACTTGACAAAACGAGCTCGGACGATAAAGACATTTTTAATCTAAAAGAAAGGTTAGAAAAGTGGAGATTTGACAGAATAACTTACGAGCCGAGAAGTCTAGAGTTTGAGTAAAGAGGCTCCCAAACATTATATGTGAAAGGGTCACGATATGTGGGTATTTCATTTGTAATTTCCGCTGCCCGCGATTGTCGCTTGGAAAATCTGCGTAATGTGTATTTGTTATGTAATATATTCAAGAATTTATACATATTGTAAAACTCACATCCACATGGCACGTAGTTGCTCACATGTTGGCTCCTGCGAGCTCAGCGGAAATGTTTTTGGGACAAACACTTCTCCAACGGCTCTAACAGCGCCATCTTCAACTATACCGTTATTGGCATTTGTTGATCCGTCTTCACCTTTAACTAATTTACTGCTATCCGGATTTCTCTGGACTGCATAGTCACGGCTACGCGCATTTAAAAAGTTACCGTTTCCATGTGTCAGATAAATTACGATAACCAATATGTATATGTGTATATATGGGCTCTGAAAAGATTTTAATAATATAATTTTATCATTTTTAGACCCTTAAGCCATTCAAAAGGGGGGAAAATTATATTTTGAATTTGTGCAAAAGTATGTAACAGGCAAAAGCAACATCACCGATCCCATAAACAATATATATTCTTGATCAGTATGAACACCCGAGTTGATCTAGTCATGTCCGTCTTTCTGTCCGTCTAGCTAGAGACTTCCTACATGGAAATTAATAAATTTTTATTTTATCGATTTTAGACATAACTTGGAAAATATATGAGTTTGCGGCACACAATTTTAGTATGTATAATCTCGATTAGCATATAGATGTACAAAATATTTGAATTCTTGGGTATCGCCCCCAATCTACCCAAACCAATTAAAATACTTTTTTTATTAAGGTATGCCCTTGCTATTTAATTTATGAAATAACATTTTCTTATGGTTTTTTTTTAATAAAAAACAAGTGGAGAAGGATTATCTTCGGCGTGCCGAAGACTTTATACTCATTTCGAATCTGTGGACAGATTTCACAAGTCTCTTTGAAAATAGCTTAAATTCAATTTTAAATGAGAAAATAGAAAAAAATGTAGCATAAATTTTGCGAACTTTTGAACCACGAATGTTTAAGTATACAAGAAAATTTATGGCGATAACTTTAAAAACAGGGCCAAGCCCGACTTTCAGTTGTATAGCAGTTGTAAGATACAGTAGTCCGATCCGGCCGACTACGATAATTGTGATGTCCCTTTTAAATAATAGGGGTTTGTGTAAAGTTTCATCACGACAGCTACAAAACTGGGGTTTCCATATATACAGAGAGACAGACCGCCGGACATGGCCAGATCAATTTGTTTTGTCATCCTAAGCAGTATGCTCAACTTTTGGAGGGTCTTTGACGCCTTTTTCTGTGTATTACAAACTTCACGACAAAGTTATTATACAATTTTCTTCAAAAGAGTATACAAATTTAAAAAATAATAATAAGTGTGGTGAACACAAACTGACAATGAAAACATTTGTATTATTTAAAGAAAAACGAAATTTATATTAAATTTCATTATATGTTATATGATATAATTAGTCTATGCAGACTAAAATATGAAATATAAACTTCTGATTGACTTTTATTAAAATATCGCAAAAATAAAGCGTCAGTTGTGGTTTTTGAGTAAGATGTTGGGATATCAGACAAATAAAATAATATGATCGGCATCCTATGTAGCATAGTTGATATTAAAGTTGCCCACAATATCATAGGCATTTTGTCAAGGTCCTCTTCAGGCTACGCAGATCTAGCAAGACTGTATTGCAGAAGTCCAAACTGATGAAATTTAACAACCTTATCAACTTTTTGATTTGTATTGTAAAAAAAAACAAATGGCAAAGGATTATCTTCGGCGTGCCGAAGATTTTATACTCTTTTCGAACCTTTAGACGATTTTCACTCTGCTGACTGTAGCACTTTTATCTGTTAAAATTTATATCATATGATATCAATTTGAATTGAAATATTAAATTTATTTCCAGTTGTATGGCAGTTTTAAGATATAGTGATCCGATCCGGCCGGCTCCGATCAATGTGATGTATGTTTGTATAATATGTATCTGTGCAAAGTTTCATTGCGATAGCTTTGAAAACATGGGATTTATGGCCAAAACCGACTTCCAGTTGTATGGCAGTTAAAGGATATAGTAATCCGATCCGGCCGGCTCCGATCAATGTTATGTATGTTTGAATAATAAGTATCTGTGCAAAGTTTTATCACGATAGCTTTGAAAACATGGGATTTATGGCCAAAACCGACTTCCAGTTGTATGGCAGCTATAAGATATAGTGATCCGATCCGGCCGGCTCCGATCAATGTTATGAATGTTTGAATGATAGGTATCTAAAGAAAGTTTCATTGCAATATCTTTGAAAACATGGGATTTATGGGCAAAACCGACTTCCAGTTGTATGGCAGCTATAAGATATAGTTGTCCGATCCGGCCGGTTCCGACCAATGTGCTGTCCCTTTGAATAATAAGTCTTTGTTTTATAGCGATAGCTCAAAAACTGAGTGGACTAGTTTGCATACATACAGACAGACAGACAGACAGACAGACGGACATGGCTAGATCAATTTGTTTTGTTTTTCTAAGCATACTGGCAGTAACTTTTGGGGGTCTCAGACGCTTTCTTCAATGCGTTACAAACTTCAGCACAAACTTAATATACTATTTTCTTCGAAAAGAGTATAAACACTCGATGGTTTTTAGTTTCTCATTGGCTTTGTTTATAGCTTCTAGCAAAATAAATTGATATAAAATTAGAAGCTTATGTTTATCTAGGTAGAATTCTTACTTAATTATAGGAACACTTACCATACTGGGATAACGAAGCATCTATGCCAATTATCTAAGTAAAATCCAGTAATGCGTATAATTCATATACAGATATGTTTTAAATATGTCGATTTTGTCTGTGGTTTGAATATAAATTAGAAAATAAGTTAAAAATGGTGTTTATCATATAGCCTACAAGGACATGCAAATTTTAAGGGGAGCATAAAACAAAGCTTTTCGTAATAAACGTCAATAAACACTTCAAAGTTGGAACGGTAAAAAATTCGTTGAATAAATCGAAAACATATAATTATTATTTATTTGGTGCTCTTCAACTTGATGTAACTAAGTGCAATATCAGAAACGTCTGTAAATACTCATTAAGGTGCATGTCGCTTGTTGTTAATAATAAAATACCTTTGTGAGCCAAATAACTATATGAACTCACTTCAACCATTTCATATATATGGTTTATCTGCTCAAATTAAAATTGATTTTTATTACGTATATGCACACGTAATAATATAGGTAAATATATATTCAGAAATTAGAAGAGTAAATATTCAAATATTTATTTAGATTAAAAATGTATCTTAAATTACACAGTTGAAGACTAGATTTTGCAAATAAGAGCAACAGGAAAGCTTCAGATAGGAACATTTAACACAATCCTTCAGCTTTCTTTTCGCTTGGAATATAAAAGAAACCGTCCTTTTGTATAAAAAACCATAATCATAGGTATGTACATACAAATACATACATGTGCTATTACAAATGTGCTTTAAATTTTGAAAATATTGCTTTGTACACTAAGTGGTGCAGGTGCTGGACAAACATATTTTTGTGCTTTTTTATAAAACGTGATTGCCTTATTTAAATAAAGTGGATTTACTTTTCTGCGGTATGTATGGGCTTTTCCATATATTAAAAGAAGTAAGTTGCTCGTCGCCGATAGCCCCATATCGTTGGGCTTATTTCTTGAATGCGTTGAGTAACCACAAGCCTCAGACATTTTTTTACTGTGGGGACCAATGGAACATATGTATACAAACTCTATTGTTGCACAAACTCAAAAAAGTATTTTAATATCAGTATTAAGACCATTTTCTCATGATACTAGTAAAGAATATTTTAGTTGTAAGCGGAAACCGTAATATTTATAGGTTATATTTAAAAAATTCCTTTATAGCACTTTTTTCAGAGATTTATTTATTGCTCAGAAATTAATGGTAATTTTTAAAGTTCAGAATATAATAAACTTCTTGAATTTTATTTAATCCTCAGAAAATAATGATTATGTATTGAGTTTTATTTATTCCTCAGAAAATAACATGGCATGAGTTTTATTTTCAGGTCATCCAATAAATTTTAAGTTAATTATTTGTATTTATTCAAACAAAATATTTTAAAAATTAAAAATTTTAAAATTAAATTAAAAACTTTTAAAAATATAAAACATTTAAAAAATTGGTAAAATAATAAAAATGAATACGACAATTTTTCTAACTTTTGAGTATTTGTAGTATTTCTGGTATTTTAAAGTGATTTTAGTATACCGCAACTGTGTGTTTATACTCTTTTCGAAGAAAATAGTATATTAACTTTGTGCTGAAGTGTGTAATGCATAGAAGGAAGCCTCGGAGACCCCCAAAAGTTACCTCTAGTATGCTTAAAATGACAAAACAAATTGATCTGGCCATGTCCGTCTGTCCGTCTGTCTGTCTGTATGTATGCAAACTAGTCCCTCAGTTTATGAGCTATGGCGATGAAACTTTGCACAGAGACATATCATTCAAGGGGACAGCACATTGGTCGGAACTGGCTGGATCGGACTACTATATCTTATAGCTGCCATACAACTGGAAGTCGGTTGTGGTCATAAATCCCATGTTTTCAAAGCTATCGCGGTGAAACTTTGCACAGAGACTTATTATTCAAAGAGACAACATATTTGTCGGAACCGGACGGATCAGACCACTATATATAGCTGCCATACAATTTGAAGTCGGTTTTGGCCATATATCCGATATTTTCAAAACTATCGCCTTAATTTTCCTTGCACACTTGAACATCCTTATAACTCATCAATGTCTAAAATTGCAAATTGACTGAGTATAATTAGCAAAAATATGTGTCATTAAATATATCGGTGGTGCAGCTGGCAGAGTGAAAATTCGCCGAAAAGGTTCAAAAAGAGTATAAAATCTTCGGCACGCCGAAGATAATCTTTTTCCACTTGTCTTGTTTTTAATTTTTTCATAAGTTTTAGTACTTTAAGAATTTGCATTTATACATTTTCGTAAAATTTTTGATTTTTTAAAGTATTTTCTTATTAATAAATACAAATTATTAAATTGAAATTTATAACTTTTTTCAGTTTGAAAAGTTTTATTTACCTAGAAAGAGAATAAAACTCAAGATATAATTATTATTTTCTGAAGGATACATAAAACTCAGTAAATAATGTTTATTTTTGAATATGAATACTCCTGGCAAGACTTTTATCAGCTGTTTCAACTACCTTGCAAGGAAGATAAGCTAATTAGGAACTTGAGAAAACTATATCCGACGATATAGTCAACTTTAATCTAAAAGGAAGATGAGAAAACAGCCATAAAAACATGTAAAAATATTGAGTAACAATGTTTTGTTTATACTTATATACAGCTTTTGGTGTATAAGTACATAGTAAATATTCATGTTTATACTCTGATACCGAAGTTATAGCTTTGGATTAGTGCCAATAATATCGGCACTATGAAGCCAAGGCTAAGCTAAGCTACAAATCGATAACACATTCATAATTCATAATTTATCCACAGTTTGAAAAGCTAAAGTCATGGAGATTCTGACCTTCCCAAAAAATTATTTCCGAGAAATTTCGGCGGCTAATTCCACTAGACCGAGTAAATAATATTTTTTTTGCCTTCTGAAACAGTTAAAACCAAAACCAAACCCCCCCCCCCCCCCGTCTCCACCTACACTTAAAGATCGCTAAAAAATATAAATGGCCACGCCCACTCCCGCTCCCGCAATTCGGGAAAATCGATATCTCCTACAGTTTAAGAGCTAAAGTCACCATATTTGGAGTAAATATTACCCGTCACGTTCCACGTCACAAAATTAAACCTTTCCCTGCCACGCCCACATCACTTAACGCATTCCACCTGACTTTAGCTTCTCTTACAATGGTATCAGAGTATATGGCAGTCGGTTACGTCCGAATGCAACGCTCTTACCCGTTTATAATTTAACTTATTTTAAAATACAAAAATGTAATTACATAAAATTGTAGATTACACCATCATTCACATGAATGGTTCATTCAGAAAAAATTTTCATTCAGAGAGGTAAATCTTCGTACATAATACATATGTAATCGTGTCTACCCGATTGTGTTCGTTACATACACACACATACATATGTACATATTTGCGACTGTGACATTCACACACATTTAAGAAAATTCCGCTGCCAATGGTGGGTGCACGAGGATTAAGAATCATCACCATGCTCGACTGGGTTATTAAATGAAAACTCGTCCAAAATATCAACTCATTGTATACATCACAAATGTGTGCACAAACATACATACATATGTATAATTATATGTGTGTACCTACACCGAAATGTGTGTATCTTCGGTTTTGAGGCTTCAAAATTAATCGACCTAAATAATGTATATATACCAACATACATACATAAGTATGAAATTATGTTCAAGTTATTTGTGCTGACAGCCAACTTACATTTATAACAGCCTACACTTATAAATAAAGTCTATGTGCTATTCATCGAGTTAACACACAATAATTTGCAGATCCGTTTTTGGGTATTTTTTATGTATTTTTTGTACGTATACGTAAATGTATGTATGAACTCTTCCGACGCTCGACAAAAACTAAACTAAATGCACAGAGATAGGTTGTACTTGAGTCAGACACACAGCATCCACATTCCCTGGCAAATTTTAGAAGCTCACACGCTAACTTTCTTCCGATTAACGCTTCGGCTTCGGCTACCCGTTCGGATTTCAGTCTTTACACCGAGCGTACGTGGGCGTAGGTATTCAGTTGTATAGACTGTTTTGTGCATATATGTATATAATGTAAACATGTGCGCGCACACATTTGCGCCATGAATGAAATTGTGGTCAAAAATTGTTGCTGGCTTTTTTGAGAACAACCTGGGGTTGAATCTCTCCTGCTATTCACTCTCCCTGTTTAGTGACATTGTTATGTGTGCCCAAACCTGCTGAAAAATACATTCTCATACTACGAGTTACAAATTGCAATCAAATACCACAGTTAATACATTTGGCGAATATAAAACAATAAACATTTTTCACCAATAACTAAAGCCCGTTACCGCTCGCATTTTCCTTTAAGCTTAAAGTTGACTTTATCGTCCGAATTAATTCTTACAAGTTACAAATTTTTGTTATGTTAAGTTGTAAATAAAAACAATTTGTAATTACAAAATTTTTTTTTAATTTGGCGGTTATTATTGGGGCTGTTATCAAAAAAACTCAAATGTTTTTACTTCTGTAATATATATGAGAACAAACATTCGAAACTTTGTGCCTCTAGCTAAAAACTTCCAAATTATGGCCAACAAATTGATAATGATAATGATGTAGTGATGTAATGATGTCGACGGGCAGACAGGCAGATGAACATGTCAAAATCGGCTGTCTGTTCAAGCATTTATAAACTTAATGAGGTCGGGGATTCTTCCGTATGCCAGTTAGATACGTTTGCACAACTTTATCAACTTATCATCTATTTTGGGCTCAATGTAAAATAAATAAATAGTACAAAAATGTACTGCACTACAAAATCTAAAAAAAAGAGATAATTCCAAATAAAATCCCCAGTGATACAAAACTTAGTTATATATATAAGTACATACAAATCTGTATGTTTTTAATTGAGCTAAATTATATAAAAAATTGTTTGAATGATATTTATTTTGATCTTTAATAATTTTTATTTTAATATTCTAAATGAAATATCTACAATTTATTAATTTTTATTTTAATATTTTTTTAAACAATTTATTTATATTTGTAATTAGTTTTTGGTTAAAAGTGCTGCCTTGTTCATTAAATAGATTTTATTACAATATTTTATTATAATATTTTATTATATTATTTATTAATATATTTAAGTTTTCACACGCATTTTTCTGAGATCCAAATTTGGCTCCAATAAATTCATTAAATTAACAGTTGCTCTTCTTTCCCTTCATCACCAACAGCAGTTAAATGGATCCCCACAACTTCTAAATCGATCTAAATATTAATTTGTCAAGAGGACATCTAAAAATAATGTCAATTGATAATACTGTATTTACATATAGCAGTTAAAGTGATTTTACTAAATATATATTAATACTGTGTTTACAGAGGACAGGTAAAGCTAATTACTTATAAGCCGCTATTATTTTTCCGCTTTTTACATACAAAAACCAAGTTGTTAAGGCATTATAATATTGTTTGATGAAAGTGTGGAAGCACTCTAAATAAGATTGCTCCAGCCCTGAACCACTTTGGCGGACTAATCAAATAATAATAATAAGTAAGGGCGTCGGCGATAGTGGGTGTCTTTTAGATTTTCTCTGTAAGAACAATTTCGCTAAAACTAATTCGGAAACAGCATTTAGTTTTTTTTTCCAATTATCTCACGTTTTAAAATACGTAGTGATGTAAATCAAATTGCATAAGTGTTAAGAGCGAAATTCTCTTTTATTTCATACGTATTGCACGCTTTACCAAATTACGATACATACTTAATGCGAATATAAAAATAAGTAAGAATGGTTTCTTTAGCTTATTTAAAGATAAAATTAAATATTTGAAAACCAACCTAAAGCAGTTTATCGAACTACTAGTTCACATGTGAAAGGAACCATCGCTTGGGTCTTAGTGTTGAAAAATTTTATGAAGCAGTCGGGCGGGTAGCATGAATTTTGAACTTAACATATAAAGTAACAAGTAAAAGTCTCTTATCTTATCGATATTTCGCCGCTGTGGATGTCATTGCAAATTGAGTAGCTCGCACATTTAATTTATAGTTTTATTCCTAAGGAATTTCACAAAGATCGGAAAACAATCGTAGAAAATGCTTAAGATTTAATTTTCCTTAGGGTGGGGCTCACTGAAGAGGCAGTTTATGAAGGGCTTGTTCTGCTTGTGTGTGTTTGTATGTATAGGGACAGCGTTCAGGGTATCTCCAAGTAGGGCACTTGCAGCAGGGAAGTTTTCATGTAAATTTTTATTTCGAAATTCTCGCTTCCCGCCCAGTCGCCTCAAAAAATTGCTTAGCATAATAGTTAAGTTCACGTGCGAACTAACAGTTCGATAAGCCACTATATAAATTGCCTTAGCTTGGCAAACAAATATCTCCGATATTCGATGCTAATTGAATGTCGCTAACTTGACGCACATATCAAACTATTGTGGAAAAATATACCAATCAAACGTCTCCGAAATTATTTGGTATTTTTTAGACCATTCCAGAGCAACTGATTCTTTTCTTGGCAAATACATAAAAAATGTCGGATAAACAATTAATAAATGTCAAAGAAGACTCCAAATAAAGTTATAGCTAAAGTTATAGATGTTGCAGCTTCAAAAAAGTTAACATCGTTAAACTAAAGCGTCAGAAAGAAAAATGTGTGTATCAATATTGATTTTTGCATATCCTGTGGGGGTGAAAAATTCAGATGAACTTACACTATTTTCGTATTACACACGAAATTGTATAATGTTTTCGGAGAAAATGCATTTGCATATAAGTGGATAGTTTGGTTTGGACCACTTGCGAAAGTGTGGATATTTTAAAAATTTAGTAGATACCTATAAATATATAAACTTTGTGTATATATGTGCATATGTATCTCGTAAAATGTGTATCTCATGATTTCAAGCATATACACATGCATATGCAAACATATATGTATGTACATGCATTTTTAATCATGCATCTGATAAACGATAGAATTTCTGCTTTAACTTTCGACTTATTCACGAGAATGTTAATTAGGAGTGAATTGATCATAGCTGGAATATTGTTATCGTGCCGTTACAGAAAAAAGACGTTTAGCACTATAACTTGGAACTTGGCTCATCCACAATATATTCAGAATGGTGCCGCTACAAAGCGTAAATCATGTCTACTTGGGTCTACTACTAAGTGTTGTACTCGGCTTTTCAGTCTCTGCTGGGACTTCTAATGAAAATGAGGACGAGTATCTAACACAACGAGGTGCGTTGATTTATTTATTTTAACCTATTTTGGAATTGTTTGAATGTGGAAGTTTATTACTTAAATAATGTTTAATATTTAAGTTAAAAATTATAATTAGTACAATAATGTATATTTTTTTACACATACATACATTCGCAAGTATAAATATGTATATTTATTTATTTATAAAATAATTTAACAATAAACAGGCAAAGAATAAGTACTAAAAGACAAAACATAAACTGTAACAACTCCGACCGGTGGGAATATTTTATTGGCCAAAGAGTCTCTTACATATCTGATACTAGATACTAACTCTACCATTATTTAATCAATGATTTGTAATCTTTATGTTTACTTCGATCATTGTAATCTTGGATATTCCTGATTTTAGAATATATTTTGGAAAAGTCGTACCATGGATTGATTCGTGAAAATGAGACTCTAGTGGAAATAACGCCGTTAATTAAAGTTGATGAAGAGAAAATTTGCAACTTTCGCATTCTTAAGAAGCCCTATCATGAAATTCCTTTCCAAGTGAGTGTTATCAGTGTCGACATCAGCAAATCATGCTCAACGTATGGACATACATACATATTCATGTTTTTCACATTTTCAGATTGAGTTGGTGAACAACCTGGGTATATTGAAAGCACGCCGTACACTGAATTGCGAAAAACGCAAAAGCTATCACTTTGAGATCGTGGCCATTTATTGTGACGGAACGCCATCGAATGCGGCTAACGTTCACATCACAGTCATCGATATCAATGAGTATTCGCCAACTTTCCTACAGCCATCATATGTCACTGAAGTCGATGAGGGCAAGCTGTACAATGAAATCATTCGTGTTGAGGCCACAGACAAAGACTGCACGCCCCTCTTTGGCGATGTGTGCAAGTATGATATATTGAATAGTGATGAGCCGTTTGCTATTGACAACGAGGGCTCGATCAAGAATACTGAGCCACTGTCGCATAAAGTATCCCACAATCATATCCTATCCGTTGTGGCCTATGACTGTGCCATGAAGGAGTCGACGCCCATAATGGTCAGTATAAAGGTGCGTCGGGTGTGCGATGCCAAGTTCTTAGGAATACCAGAGCGCATTGATTACACTGTAAGTATACTATCTTGTGTCGGCTTATAGTCAATAGGGTATTGCTGAGTTTGATTTTGATTTTCTTTAAGCTCTTGGTATACATACACTGATTGGGCACTCCGCTATAAATATTTGATTGAAAAACTGTGGACACACAGATAACCAAACTGAAATCAGCTCCCATTTAATGTGACCCTTTTTCATACCCTGAACGCATTAAAATTTGATTAAAAGGGTATAATGAAGTTGTGCAAAAGTATGCAACAAGCATAAGGAGGCACCTCCGACAATTTAGAGTATATACATATGTTCTTGATCGGTATCAACAGCTGAGTTGATCTAGCCATGTCCATCTGTATAAGATCAAGACGTATTCCCTAGTCTGATCAAGTGTGTTTAATTTAATTGATAACGCGTCCCGTTCAATAGTGAGCGATAATTGTTATATTCAGAAAAGCTGTAACAGCTAGCGGTACCAAAATATACATCAATATGTATAATCTCGAATAGCATACTGATTTTCGAAATATTTGACTTATTGGGCACCGCCTCTCGATCCTCCAAAAGTGTTATGAACTAATTTTTTAAGGTATGACCTAAACATTTTATTTAATCACATTTTATTGTAATTTTTTTGACCTAAAAAATTTTACAAAGATCGGACAATTAACATAGATGTTTGAAACATAATTTTCCATACTGTGGGAATGGGAAGCAATAGTGTTTAAAATGCACTGCTGGTATACAAATAACTATTTATGAGCGAATGACTATGGCACTCTTGTTTTATTTTAATTTGGCTGAAGTTAAGGAAAATCAGATGAAAATCAAATTCAGGATTACAGTATTAGTAAAATTGACGTCACATATTTTCAAGATACATTGATTATTAAAAATATCGATGTTTAAATAAAATATATGAACCATTTGTAGCATAATAGTGCGACAATGTTTTTTCAGCACTAAATTGCAGTCTTTTAGTGAGGCTACAACTTGATATTTGTTTAGTAGTTAAGTCAATTTATTTTCTTAGTCCGGTAGCACTGAGAGCTTGCAGCTGTTTCCAAATGCACGTTTGGATCTATGCAATATATTATGTAGCACTGACGAACTCAATATACATGCCGCGGTTGCACTTAAGGTGAGCAGTCATTATTTGTCTAATTATTATTTTGCGATTGCCATTAACATATGTATGCATAATTAACGCCAGACCAAACACATATCATTTGGCTGTGACCGAGATATATCCAACTGTTCAGCGAGCTCCAACCTGAAGAACCTGTTGCCCCGTGGTGCCGACTGGACGAAGGAGCTGAGCTATGATGAGGGTCCCGAGCCTATATTTCATTTCGATGGCTCTGCCGGCGTGGTGGTGCCCGATAGCTTAATTGGACATCACGATTTCTCGCTTCATCCCTTCAGTATTGTGACAATATTTCGCCACGGCAGTCAGACCTCATTGAACAAGCATGTCAAGGAACACATTGCATGCAGCGCGGACGATCATAAGATGAATCGCCACCATATGGCGCTCTTTGTGAGGAACTGCCGTCTCATACTATTGCTGCGCAAGAACTTCAATGAGGGTGACTTAAACATATTTAGCCCAGCGGAGTGGCGTTGGAAAATACCGCAGGTGTGCGACAATGAATGGCACTACTATGTGCTCAACGTTGACCAGTCATCCAAAGTCGAACTCTTTATTGATGGTGTACAATTTGAGAGCTCTGTTGAAGACCGTCACGCCAACCCCGAGGTGATCGATGATTGGCCGCTGCACGCTGCTCATGGAGTCAACACCACGTTGGCAGTTGGCGCATGCTATCAGAGCTCCGAGAATCGCTTAAAGCACGGATTCAATGGCGACATATCTGAGGTGAAGGTTTCGCTGCACAGTGTGTTGTCAGCTGAAGATATTAAATGCGGCACCAGCTGCGCCGAGCATTTGCTACCATCGACGGAATTGCAAGTAGAGCAGCCAGAGGACTCTAGTGAGTTTCAGGTGCAGGTTAATGCTAAAATGAACGAGATATACGTTGAGGCGCAGAGCAAGCATAAGATTGAGCAGTTGATGCGAAAGATTCAATATATCAATATTAAAAAGAGCCCTACCATTGGCCGGCGAAATATCGAAGTGCGTACGACAATGATGTGCAGCAATCAGAGTGCCATCCGTTTGCCTACAATTGAGACCTATATCATGGTCAATGAGCCCATCCAATCAGTAGGCATGACTGACGCGACATCTCAGAGCGCCCAGGTGGCGGAGAATACAGCGGATGCCACAGCTACTTTATATAAAGTGGACAAACTTAAATCACAAATGCAGCACGATCAGCTTACTTCAAAGGTAGCTCGAGGCAAGACAAAGATTGCGATTTCTGGTATAAAACATTCACATCCTTTCGTATGACATCGTATATAATTTAATTTCCTTTTGTAGGCACACAAAACAAATTAGTTTCTTACCAGGAGATTAAGTTGGGAGTGCATATCTTGGACAGAGTTTACATTGGCATCTCTACCGATAGTAATAATAATAAAAATTTAATCCCAAAAGAGAATCTGGACTCGTGCAGTGTCATTGTCTTTCCATCATTAAATCCTGATCATGAAGAAATTCAAATAGATGGCGATGAGTCACTCTCATCGACAATGGACATTAGAACGAATATTAATAAGGATGGTGTTGAAATGATCGGCTCTGATTCAATACGCAATTATCTCAGCGTATTGCGTGCTCTCGTTTACAGCAACAAAAAGCCAGCCTATTATCTAAACCGTGTGTTCAAGCTTTCCTGCTCGCAGCTTAGCTCACAATTCAAGAGCGTCGAATATACGCTTACTCTAACCGTCCTGCATCCGAAGCAATCGTCGAAGACAACGAATGCCCCTGCATCATCATCAATGTCAGCCACAAGCGCCGAAGGTAATGACAATTTTCTAGCACCTTACCACAATGGACATGGCCTCAGAGAAAGTCTGGATCAGGGAGCACAAGGTAAGCTTATTTCTTTTTTTTTTAATAAATAATTGATCATGGAATACCTGTTTATATATTGCAGATTCTAAGATTTTCTCATATTCCCTACTACATACTAATGATGTACAGGAGCCAAAGTCGCACGTACATTCTATTGTCCACAAAGGTTAGTTGATTATGGTAGTATATATATATATATATAAGATATATATTTACATGTTCATATTTTTTAGCTGAAGCTTCGCATCCAACAATGCTGATCATCCTAATATGTGTTTTTCTGGTCATATTGCTCTGTGGAGTTTCGATTGCAAGGCTTAAAAATAACCAAAAGTATACAGACCGTCATCAGCCTTGTCCTAAGGTAATTTAACACTAGTAGGGAAAAATTATCTCTAAGCTCGAAGCTCTTTATAACTAGATTTTTTTTATGGCAGATGAAGGTTAGATTGGGAGAAGTTAAACTTTAGTTAAAATTTTTAAGTTAAAGTAAATACCTTCGTCTAAATTATTTTACTATATATTTTACTATTTATATGTATGTATATAAAAAAAAATTGTTTCTCAGGTTGCTGACGAAGGTTTAATTTGGGATGATTCTGCATTGACCATTACCATAAATCCAATGCAAACTGATGCTGCTTCTGAAGAAAGCTCGGACTCGGAGAATTCTGATTCGGAAGACGAGGAAGGTAAGCAGCATATATACAGTATAAACAAGTACATATCGAAAATTGTAGTCATATTTGCTTTGTCTGTCCGTAGCTATAAAGGATGGATTCGCACACATCAACCAGCTCGAATGGGACAACACCAATATGTTTTCATCAGCGAACTAATACGGATGTGGTGTGTCGTTTATCAATAAAAGTTATAATTAATTATGTGTAAATGTGCTTTTATTATATAAATTACACAATCCACGTATCCTACTAAAGTAATCTGCGCATACCCCATGGGGCAGCATAATTAATTCAGCACACTAATGCGTATTAATATATATATTCATACATGCAAATATACTGATAAAATTGGAAAGTATATATATGTGTGGGTGTGTATATGCGCTATATGCATATGTAGCTTTTTGATTTAGAATGTATGTGCATAGCATCTAAGTAGTGGCAGCAAGTACGTATGTATGTAAACATATATTCTACATGTGCATACATATATACTTCAACTGTAACTAACATATAGTACAATTATATCCGGCATTGGTCGAGCCAGAGTAAACGCATATACTTACTACATAAGATCAAATTAGTCGATTTGTATACCCTTGCAAAATACCAATATGTATACTTAATTCTATACACACATACACTCTGTCACGGACGATACTCGTAATAAATAGAAGGAGGCACTTCCGTCCCCATAATATAAGTCTTATCTTCTATTCTTATTTACGATCGTGATCATTTCAATAGTTAAACTTAACTATTGTAGTAAATCACCCATCAATTTCAAATACTGTTCTCCAGTCAAAGCAATTATTTTTACAACACATTATTATATTTTTATTTTGATGTGACGAAATTTCATTATTTTATCACACAATCATATTTACTTAAGATGTTTACAAGAAGTATGTTATGTTTGTATATTTATATGTTGTTTATAAAACGATCACTTTTTTTGCCAGATATTTATGTTGATAATAAAAGACTAACAATTATATTATATAGTCGTAAAATAGATATTCATCTTATTCATATGACACTCGATTACTTGCATACATAGGTATTCCCAAAAATTCGCTTTAAAATTGCAAGCTTTGCAAGGGTATTCTATTTTCGGTTTGCCGAATATAGCACGTTTGTTAAGTTGTCAAAATGATTGGTTTCGCTGTCAGGGCAACCATGTGCAACCATATTTATATTATAATTGATGAATTTACATCCTGTAACTTCATCATTAAACACAAATATGTATGTATATGTTTCCTTTGTGTTACTGTAATTGTACTTAACATAGTCATATTCACCCTTTAGTTAATTGTACGTATGAGTATATATATCTAGAGTCCTAATACAAACATATGCGTGTTAAGGCCCAAACCACAAAATCAGCTAAATATATATAAAATTCAAGCTCAGTACATTAGTTACTGCTATTATTTTATTAAATGAAAAAAAAAAACTAAACTTTGTTGTTATGGGTATGGGTAATCTATATTTTAAATTTTCAGGCTACAATCGATTTTAAGCAGCGATGGCCAAGTAGTGGCCACGCTAACTCATGATACCCAGATCGTTATTCGACATAAAAGCGAGAATACAGACGAGAAGACACGTTCGACAACTACGCACAAATTATCGACGAGCGCGACTGAAAAACTAACCCACTTAAAGAAACGATATAAGTAAATAGTGCGCAGTAGGTCTATCGGGAAGAGCGTACATATGTCTGTAAAAGTAATAAAGTAACTATGTCGCTTAATAAGCGAATTTAATATCATATCGAGTTATTTATACCGATTGAAAGGTATTGCCCTTACTAAGATATGTACATACTACGACTTTTGGTAACTCAGCGATGAGTGGGTAGAGCAAAACAAAGATTATTATCTGTTGGGATTTTTTGCATGCGAACATAAGTTGTATCTCAAAAACGCGTCGAATGATGCCTCAATCCGATTACACGTTCAAAAGATTTTAAGATATTACATTTTGAATGGTTTTCTTAAAATCTTGTTTGAATGACATCTTTGTGGTCAATTTCTGAAACTTTCCTATCATGACCAGAGAAATGTTTGTTCTAAGCCAAAAAAAACATTGTTTTCGTATTCGGCCAATCTGGTCTCCAAGGTCATACCTTCAAAGTTTTTTGAACTTTTGGGATTGGGGTGGTATCCAAAAAGTGAAATATTTGTTACATGTGTGTGCTATTCGAGATTATACATGCCAAATTGGCCTCTAGCCTTTAACTTTTAAGTTAAGGCCCAAAAACGCTAGTCTGAAATCGAAATTTATCGATAACATTTAAATGGGACGAGTTATCGATAAAATGAAATAAACTTGATCTGTCCCGGGATTACGAGAGCTTATATTCCAAATATGATATTGTAGTCTCTGATATCCGCGTGTTCATACAGACAGACAGACGGACGGACGGACAGACAGACAGACGGACATGGCTAAATCGACTTGACTGTTGATACTGATCAAGAATATATATACTTTATATGGTCGGAGATGCTTCCTTATGCCTGTTACATACTTTTTGCACAAAATCATAATACCCTTTTTACCCATTTTTAATGGGTTCAGGGTATAAAAATATATATATATATGTTAGTAATAAGTAATAGGCTAAATAAAATTGTTGATTACACATTCTGCGAATTAAACTGAAAACGGTTCCACCGAATTTGATAAATTTTACATTTTACCGTAACCATAGTAAATTCGTGTTTTAAACTATTATCATACAAGTGCATTAGAGCTTCATACTGCGCTGCAACAAAAACCGTTTTCGAATAACAGTGTTTTCAGTCATTTAACCCAGTAAAAATGGATAAAAAGGGTATTATGCTTTTGTGCAAAAGTATGTAACAGGCATAATTAAGTATCTCCGACCATATAAGGTATATATATATTCTTGATCAGTATCAACAGCCGAGTCGATTTAGCCATGTCCGTCTGTCTGTCTGTCTGTCCGTCCGTCTGACTCTCCGTCTGACTACAAGAGCTAGGGACTATTATAGTATATATTTGGAATATAAGTTTCGCAATTCCGGGACAGATGAAGTTTATTTAATTTTATCGATAACTCGTTCCGTTCAAAAGCTATCGATAAATTTCGATTTCAGACTAGCTTTTTTGGGATATAACCTAAAAGTTTTAAGAGCTAGAGGCACAAGATTTGGCATGTATAATCTCGAATAGCATACACATGTAACAAATATTTCACTTTTTGGATACCACCACCCAATCACCTCAATAGTTGAAAAACCCATTTTTGAATGTATGACCTTGGAATTTGGTTTGGTACCACATTTTGTTGCCAATTGTATGCACAAAAAGTTTCAATAAGATCGGACAATAAATACAGAAGTTGTCTAAAATTTAAGTATGGGGCTCAGTGAAGAAGCAAGCTAATGCTAATGCGTATGCTAGCATGTATGTCCACTGATAAGGTTAGTATGAATGAATGTATGGACTGGGTTCAGGGTTTTTCCTAGTCGGACAATCCCGACTAGAGCACTCTTAGTTGTTAAGCTTGAGTCGTCAAATTTGTTAGGTATGTTACTGGTGACCTCCCAACAAAATTGGATCCTAGGTTTTCCGGCCACGCCCACCAGCAGTTTTAGAGCTATATACGATATACATGAAAGCACAAATCGATAACGCGTGTATATTTCCTGCAATTTTGAAGCTAGACTCACCAATTTCGAATTTAGAATGGTGACCTGGATTTCCCGGCCACGCACACTAAAATGCACCCCAACCACCCGCCCCAAAAATTCTCGCACAGTTTTAGAGCTAGAGCCACCAAACTTGGAAGGTAGATTTCTAACCAACCCCTCAAAAGATCAGCCAAAAAATGTTAGGGCCACGGCCCCTACCACCCACGAAATTCACAAAGATCCATATTTCTGTTTTGGAACTAGAGTCACTAAACTTGGAAGGTAGATTTCTGGACACCCCCTCTAAAGATTGGACCGATTTTAGAACCACACCCCTGCCGCCCTCAAAAATCGCTAAAATCCATATCTCCCACAGCTTTAGAGCTAGTCACCACACTCGGCAGGTAAATTACTGCTACTCAAGCCACGTCCTACTAAGTATAAAGATTCTTAATCAGCCTCAAGAGCCGGATCGATTAGCCGTGTCTGTATGACCATCTATATGAGCACTCGGATCACAAAAGCTATTAGAGCTAGATACTTAATATTTCGAATATTTCATGGCGTCGGTTTTGGTGTATGTATACATAGTCGGGCCCTTCTATTCAGACCAATCTTACTTGTTTGTCTGAATTTTTGGTAGATCTGTCCCGATTATGTAATGGATTATTGGCAGCACTTATGTATATATATATATACATATTTCATTGAAAAACAAACTTGCTTATTTTCGAAAATTTTTATTTTATAACCATTTAGTGATACATATCTTTGTATATATTTGTTATATAAAGTTATTTTTTTAATCGACATTAGTATTTGCATAGTAATTGTTTAAAATTAATGCCGATTAAAGTTGATTTATGAAATGTATTTTTAAGATATACTTTCTTACGAACACAATGCGGATATTTCACTATTGATAATAATATTTGTATTATGTTAATTTAGGTCTTACAAGTGTAATAAGAAACATTTATAAAATATTCGTTGTAAATATTTTAACCGCCATCTACAAATATTATGTAAAAGCTTACATACTGTGTAAAAAAATATTTTCACGCGATTTGGGTGTGTGCATGTAATACAATTAATTGTAAACATTTTATTAATGTTTAATTTTATGAACTGCAATCAAATATAAAGAGCATTTGAAATTTCTAAACAAACAAATCATTTCGGCTCCTAAGTTAACTAAAACTTAAACAGTTAGGTAAATAATGTTAAATGACAATTTGGAGATTGGAAACAGAGAAAATATGTTTTTATACCCTGAACCCATTAAAAATGGGTAAAAAGGGTATTATGGTTTTGTGCAAAAGTATGTAACAGGCATAAGGAAGCATCTCCGAGCATATAAAGTATATATATTTTTGATCAGTATCAACAGTCGAGTCGATTTAGCCATGTCCGTCTGTCTGTCTGTCCGTCCGTCTGTCTGTATGAACACGCGGATATCAGAGACTACAAGAGCTAGAGACTTCATATTTGGAATATAAGTTCTCGTAATCCCGAGACAGATCAAGTTTATTTAATTTTATCGATAACTCGTCCCGTTTAAATGTTATCGATAAATTTCGATTTCAGACTAGCGTTCGTGGGCCTTAACTTAAAAGTTATAAGAGCTAGAGGCCCCAAATTTGGCTTGTATAATCTCGAATAGCATACACATGTAACAAATATTTCACTTTTCGGAAACCACCCCCCAATCCCCCCAAAAGTTCAAAAAACTCATTTTTGAAGGTATGACCTTGCAATTTGGTTTGGTCCCACATTTTATAGCCAATGTTATGTCCTACAAATTTTAGAAAGATCGGACAGTAAACACAGAAGTTTTTAAGATTTTACTTTCCATTGTGTGGGGCTCAGTGAAAAAGCAAGCTAACTGCTTAAACCGCTTGCACAGCTTGCAGTATGTGTGTGTCTGTATGTATGCACACTATTAGGCAAGTATGAATGGATGTCAGAACTGGGTTCAGGGTATCTCCTAGTCGGGTACTCCCGACTAGAGCACTTTTACTTGTTTATTTATACATTACAAGTGAATCGAAAGGTATAATTTCTTACATATGGACAAATAATAGGTTGATAAACTCAAAAAGAACGAAACTCAAATTTACTTCGAGATTCCCCTATATTTCCGCACGATGCTTACAAAAAATATCCATATGTTTAGTACTCTCCGTAGGAGACAAAAGTGTATGTTAGTAATTATTGATTCATAACTAAGCAGCTTAAGATATATGTAAGTATGCTACTCTGCAAACTCAAACATTGAGTTTCACCCAGATCTTACATACACATAAGTAAAAATACATATCTGCGCTATGTAGGAATAAGCAGGCAAATCACCTAAGACCTTACAATTAAATTTGCAATGCTCTAATGGTAGACAGTTCTGCAGAACCAGTCGAACACAAATTGATTTTTTGAATGAAATTGGAAAGCCTAAGAACGCAATTCTCTTAATATCCCTTAAAAAGTTGCTCGCAGCTTATTTATATTTATAATTAACATAATTGTGTAAATATGTACGTTTTTGGTATCATTTTACATTGTACTAACATACTGTACTATGTGATTAAATAATTTTTTAAATTTGTTGCGCATTTATTTAACTGTATTTAGTCTCACTCATATTTACCGTTGTTCTAAAATTTTGTAAGATAAACAAAACGAGTCTCAATAAATAATCTTTACAAAATACAATAACATAATATTCACCAAGTTATTATAGAACTAAATACATACATAAGTAGATTTTGGTAAGACTAGAATTTAGTATTAAACCATTGAATAAAGTACACAAATAACTTTTTAGAGTAATCAAATATTTGAATGGAGATATACATACATAGGTCGATTTTGGTTGGCCTCCAAATTAGTTTCTAAGTTTGTCGAAAAAATCAAGAAACAGAAACAATTGCTCAATAACGAATCTGATTTTCAGCGCAAGATACTATCCGTACTGTGTCAATCCTTAATATGATTGGCTATAAATATATAAGTCTTTTTTATTCACATTAATAGTATAAGCTATACATATATATATTTATATATATATATAAGTATATGGTATATGTATGTATTGTATATATTTTATGCATTAAATAAATAATAGAATATATATAGTTTATAATCAAAATTTATATATGTTCGTATATGTGTGCTTCACTTAATACTACTGCCTATTTATCAGTCAACTTATAATAGAAAATTACATATTTGTATCTTATTTCGACACTGAGAGTACAGGGTGTACGAGTAATCATCATACTTATACTTATATATTTATTACTTTGGGGTTATACGTTTTATAACATATTTCTGTTGGTTTTTAATACCTTTCGAATCCATATATGCATAATAATTTCACTAGAATGTAATAAGCTTCGAATCTAAAACTGTTAAAATTCCATACATAGAATACTATGCAAGATAAGTAAATATAAAATTTATTTTTATATACATGCGTTAAAAGGAGACCAAATAGTTATGCATGGATGTGTCTTTATCAGTGGCGTACCCTGGATTTTGACAAGGGGAGGGGGGATATATATTACAAATTAGTTCTTACAAGTACAAAGATGATTTTTTTCTACTTCCGAAAATCTGTTGGGGGGGGGGTTAACCATTAAAGCCACCTGCCTACGCCATTGTCTGTATACATTATTTCGCTTGAAGAAAAATTGTTGTTAAACACATGTCTTCCTGATTTGAATAAATGTTAAATGCGTCAATTGTACTTAATATAAGCTTTTGAGATATCAGACAGCGAAAACTGAATTAGGATAATATAGTTTGAGATATATGATCTAAAAAATTAGTAATCATTGTGTCATGTTCAGGTGGACTTTATTTCAGCATACATGCCATGTTACAAAATAAGCTAAGCAAAACCAAAGTAAATGCATACCTAATTTATAATCAGTGAGATTATATGGATAGTGGATTGTAAACATAGAGGCCTTCAAAATAAATAAATAGTTGTAAATGGACTAAAATTTTTATTTGATGGGTAAGTGTATATGCTATTCCTAAAGGGCAATAGTTTGTGCAATGTGCGTCAAGTGTCCCTGCAAAAGATTAAGCCACGTTGTATGACAGATCAGAAGGCGTGAGCTGTGACTACTTTGATGACAAAGTACCGGGTAGTCTGCTTTGTCAGACTGTAACATGGTTTTCGTTTAGTCCTGCAGAAGGTATATTGTTGCAGTGGCGTACGCAAGACCAAGGAACCAGAAATACCGCCCCCTGCATGCCCCACTTCATTTTCGACACGTAATGCTTGACGAAGAAACAGTCACAAAACTTACCAATTGTGCATTTCGAATGTACTCAGTGCATTGCAAAGGAACATCGACATCGGACAACTATAAAACATGATAAACAGGCATCAACAATAGGTTGAAAATGTATTTTTGGGAGGTGTACACACAGTGGCTTTCGCAGGATTTTCTTAGAGGGCTAGGCTATGGTACAAAAATATTTTTTAAACAAAAATCCGTCCTCGCAGCTCCTGGACTACGCCACTGCATATAAAGTTATTTATCTTCGGCAGCTCTTTTCGAGTTACTGTTTTTTGGTTTTTAATTTAGGGCGACTGATTTGCTTTGGCATAGTAATTATTATTCTACTTTGGCTTGTCCATACATTTTTTTTATCGAATTAAAAATATGCATTCAACGACCATACGATAGCAAATGATGAAATGATCAGAGATTTTTGGGCGACTAAAGTAAAATGTTGGTCAAAAGTATGGACTATATATGTAATATGCGATATATTAAGTGGATTGAGAGTGTTTCGAAAACAAATCAAATCAAATGATTACACTTAATAGTATTTGGTGATGAGTTTAAGCTAATATGCGCATGGCATGGTAGACAATGGAGTGGCATATGGGACAGGTGGATTCCATAGAGACACAGATCTGGTTGGCACAGTCCATACAAAACATATTGTGTCCGCAGGGAACTAGAGCGGTGGTCACTTCTCTCTCGTTGCACACAAAGCAGTCACGATGCTTGTCATTGTTGCATTGGGCCGGAGGACGCTGCAGTAAACTACTATTTGGGCAAGGGTCCTTGAAGGTGTTGCTGCTGTTCATTTTCTGTGTTATGTGCTCGCCCACGCCCAAAAGCGAGTCCGTTGGACTTATAGAGGCGGTGGGTGAGCAATGAGATGCCGCCGTCACTGTTGTCCCAGCTGGCAGACTCCAAATGCTTGGTGAGTCGCCAATGCCCTCATCAACGTCAATCGAATCGTTCAAATTCTTCCAAATATTCAACAGCTCTGGGGGAGTATTAACGCTGTTAGTACTATTCGCGCTGTTGTTCGTGCTTTTTGTGGATGCTGTCGACGAAGCTGATGAGCATGAGCGCGTCAGAATGTTGGCTGAGATCGAATGGCACTGAGAGGAGACATTCGTTGATGCAGATGCGGCCGATACAGACGAGGGCGGACAAAAGGACAATGTTTTATTTGTGCCATTGGCATTGGAATTTTGATTTAACGGATTGCGAAATAACGTATTCGATTTCGATTGTTGGCCGTTTAGCTCGTTAAGAGCCAGCGAGAAATTTGTTTCCGTTGTTGATGCTGTTGTTGGTATTGTTGTTGCTGTTGCAATGGGCGTGATATCAACTAGCTCAGAATTGGGGAAACAGTTTGTTAAATTATGCACCGGCAGGGCAGCACTCATGATTGAGTTTGCTGTCGAAATGCCGTCATTGAGTGCATTGAGAGAGAGAGCATTGTCTGCGTAATTAACATTAGTCGAAATATCGCTTTTATAGATCGACGACAGTATATCTGAGTTGAGATCATCGTTTAGTATTTGGGTGAGTGCATTGATCGTATGCAGTGTGGCAAACTCGTTGGAGTCCAGGGACTCAGTGCCATTCTCACTGCCCTGTGCACTGTTTCCCGTCCTAAGTGCTATGTGTGCCTCGATCTGCTTTCTGGCCGTCTCCACATTCTCTGGCAGTCCGGTTACCTCGAAAATGGGCTCTTTCTCGCGCGACGGTGTGACAATGTATGTTTGTGTTTCTTGCTGAATGTGCTTTATGGTGGCACCTTTGGGACCAACTACCAGACCGACAACTCTATAAGGTACACGCACCTGTATTGTGATCTGACCGGGCAGGCACGGTGGCCCAGACTGTGCACGGGCCACAATGCCCACAGCCAATGAGCTCGTACCATTAGAAACGTTTCCGTTGCCAGAAATGCCGTGGTTGGCGCCGCCTTCAATGGAAGGCTTTCGCGACGCTCGAATTAAACTAAAATGATCAGCTGCTGAGAGTATTTCACGCTTGGCTTTGTTCACATCCTCCTTGCGTCCGGTCACAACGAATACGGGTTCCTCTCCACGAACTGGCGTCTTGATGTACGTATTTGTCTTTGCTCTCAAAGCCTTTATTTTGCAGCCTAATTGAAAGTCACAATAATCAATAATTAAACCAAAGCATTCAAATTCCTATTTTAATTGAAATCACTTTTGGTATATCTTAGAGTTTCTTAGAATTCAGACTGGATTCAATTGAACTAATCTTTAAGCTGAACGACTGTATTAACTGCCTGATTATTTCGATGTGTACAATTGAAGCCATTCATATTAATCCTATATTTATACTCTTTTCGAAGAAAATAGTATATTAAGTTTGTCCTGAAGTTTGTAACGCATAGAAGGAAGCGTCGGAGACCCCCAAAAGTTACTGCCAGTATGCTTAGAATGACAATACAAATTGATCTAGCCATGTCCGTCTGTCTGTCTGTCTGTCTGTCTGTCTGTCTGTCTGTCTGTCTGTCTGTCTGTATGTATGCAAACTAGTCCCTCAGTTTTTGAGCTATCGTGATAAAACTTTGCACAGACACTTATTATTCCAGGGGACAGAACATTGGTCGGAGCCGGCCAGATCGGATCACTATATCTTATAGCTGCCATACAACTCGAAGTCGGTTTTGGCCATATATCCCATGTTTTTTAATCTATCGCGATGAAACTTTGCACAGATACTTATTATTTAAAGAGACATCACATTAATTGGAGCCGGCCGGATCGGATCACTATATCTTATAGCTGCCATACAACTCGAAGTCGGTTTTGGCCATATATCCCATGTTTTTTAATCTATCGCAATGAAACTTTGCACTGATACTTATTATTCAAAGAGACATCACATTGGTTGGAGCCGGCTGGATCGGATCACTATATCTTATAGCTGTTATACAACTGGCAATGAATTAAATATTTTTAGAACAAAAAAAAATTTAACGCGACAAAACGATGTTTTACAGCTTATGAAATTTCACTGGTGCAGTTGGCAGAGTGAAAACTGCCTATAGGTTCGAAAAGAGTATAAAATCTTCGGCACGCCGAAGATAATCCTTCCACACTTGTTTTAAATTAGAATCAATAACGGGCAGAACGAATGAAACAATAAATGAAGAACTGAACTGACTTAAACTAAACGAGTTGAGACTTAAGTGAACATCTGAGACTATAATGAAGGATTAGTTCTTTCTGTACAGAATTGACTACTGAATTGAATCTCTGATATACCATATGATTCCATGGGCAACTCACCTTGGCGGCCCACTATTTCGGCAACGTGTTCTGAGCTGGGCACTGGGACACATTCGGTCATATTTTGGGACTTCTTCGATCTGTCTTCTAGTCCGGCCGAGGGCATTAAGAGGCCCGACCCTGATCCGGTCGTCGGTGGCAGGGGCAGATTATGAGTATTGATCATTGGCAGCTCGTTTCTGGCGAAAGCTGCAGCTACATTAATCGAGCCCATGTCAGTATAGTCACTCTGCGTGCTTATTGGTTGAACGCTGTAGCTGTTTGGATTGTTTGTGTCATTTAAGCCGACCATTGTCAATTCCAATGCCAATTGCAAGGTGCGCGGATCTTCGGATAGCGGCATCGGCGGATGCGCTTTTTGTTGTTGTTCAATCATTTGATTGTGAGTCTGCTTAAGTTTATGAATTGAGTCTGTCATGTTAATATTATTAAGCATTTTTGGGGAAGAAGCATTTACAACAGTTGCATGACCAGGCATTATTACTGAGCATGTGTTTGTTATTATGAATGGAGTTGCAGTTGCAATAGAAGGTGATGTTAATTTCTTGGTATTGTCTTTTGATAGGATGTCTGGATGTATGATGGCGAAATTACAAGTCCCAATTATTATGTCAATGCCACTTTCTCACGAACAATTTCGGTGATGATACTTGGCATGAAATATTATTATTGCTGTTGCTGGATGTGGTATAGTTATAGCTGAGGAACTCACTCCGCTGATTCCATTTATCTACGATACAATTTGTATTGCTTCAAGCCTGCCATTATATTGCAAATTTATTGCATTTAATTGTTTGATTTCACTATCGGCGTGGTTAATTCTTTGCCTGATTTTCCAATACAGCCGATACCCTGATATTAATTGCAATATACCAGTGCCAGTACTAGTAAGCAGTCTACACACTCTATGTACATACTTACATATGCATATGTGTCTGTATGTATATATATACAGTCTTTACACTTTTCAACAATTGTATTCGCCACAAATCATGAAACTCTGTCACTAATTTGGTATATGCCGCTGGTTCCGAGTTCCGATGCGATTGGTTTCGTTTTTCTGCAATAGACAAAAATACTGAAATGCATTTGGTATACATACAAGCGCACTCGAGTGAATTGTATTGGCATGTAATACACATACATACATATGTACATGTACAATATGCATACATACGTATGTGTGTACCTATAGTCCCACACTAAACAATAACATACAACAAATTCATTCACAATCACTACAAGATGGAAATTTTTTTTATTTTTGTATATTTAATTTAATGGCTACAATTTAATAGACATTTAACTATCCGATTTTGAGTTTTTCCGTCTTAGCCGCGTTGCTTCCGTATACATCCGCATTCTCTACTTCCTCGTAACAACCCCTAACTTACGCTAAATCTCGTGTCACTCACCCTGTAACTTCTCTCAGATTTTCTTTTTCTTGCTCATCGTTGAAAATATACCACACCACGACACATATCCTTACTTAAGTGTATGTATGGATGAAGTCCAAGTTACACGCATGTTTTCCAGCGAGTTTGTCAAAATTCCGAATCAAATGTTTGAAAAGGCTAGAGTACCGCTATTTGGCGTCTGCAATTACCTATGCACATGTGTGTAACTGTGTACATACATTGTGTACATGTCTACATCATGCTTGCATATCTACACTGTCCTGGAGTAGGATCGCAGCCACGCCTCGTCATTTGTGAGGCCATAGGATATGTATGTATGTACATGCATATGTATTTGAAAAGCACAAACAAATAAGAGAATACCACTAACATCAGTACACATTCCTGTTTTTGATTATCAACAAACGACACAGTGCTCCTTATTCGGCAGCGAATTTTTAAGCATTAAAATCAAGTTATTTTCAATTTGTCGCCGGCTACACAATACTTTTTTGCCGGCTTCAGAAATTTAACATACACAATGAACATGTATAGAATGTTAAAGTACAGACACGCCTAACAGCATGATAATAGCCTGTTTAAACTGGACCTGCATAAGCAGTTGCAGTGTGATCTCTCAATTGTCGCAGTGCTCAATCGGCGTGGCCGTTCATTGTATATTTTGTTGCAAACATTAAAAAACATTGCCAAGCTGCTAAATTGTGTTTTTTACTTCAAGATTTTTATTGTTGACTAGGATGCACTGGCAAATTTCTGGAAAAACTGGATTTTTTAAGTCATCTGCTCACTTCATATGGAATGCTACCGAAATGAAAACCACGTTTTAAATTGAAGCAAAATTTTTTCCTGGCACCTTAACATTTACCGTGATTACTGCAACCGGGATGGCAAACGATTTGTTAGCTGTACAGATGTTAGCTTACGCAGACTGTTATTGGGTCTGTTACTTTCGACCAAATGGTATATACATTTTTACACACACTAATGCATTTGTATAAAAAGAGTTAGGAAGCATGAAACTGAGTTTTTTAAATGAGCAGGCAAAACAAAAAATGATAATCGCAGGCATGAACATTTTTCCAAAGAGCGAATCTTAAATATTCTGGTTGCAATGCAATTAATGCTGCACGGAAGTATGTAAGCCCAAAACCTCTTACAGTAAGAAAAAATTAGGTTGATATGGAAATTCATATTTAATATAAAGTGTATGTTCTGATTAATAAAGTATTATTTTGTTCGCTTATATATATTTTAAAATAACTGTTACGAGTACAACAGAACATATGCCTTTGTTATTTACTCAAAATGGTTCTGTAAATACAAATTTTTTCCTGTTAAGTGCATATGCTCGCTCTGTCATAAACAGTTATTTCTTGTATTTATTTTTATGGTCAAATGTAAGCAAACAGCGAAACAATATTTTATAAAATCGATTTTCTTTGAATTTTGCTTTATTTATTGTAACGTAATATATATATAATAACATTAAATATTTGTTAGACACCGAAATTAGCAATTTGTACTTTGGAAAATTTGTAAACCATTTTTTTTTTTGCCTTTTACTTTTAATAACTGATTCTGGCTGCTTATCTTATTTTACTCGAATGCATTACATGTAAGCGAAAGAGCGTACCAAAGCCATATTCCATTTGATAAAAATAGCAGACACAATAACAGTCTGCCTAAGCCGGACAGCTTACATTTCGTCGCCATTAAAATATTTCGCTTGTATTTCAGAATCTTTTTATACTCTGATACCAAAGGTATTCATAGTATATTGAGTTTGTGCAATGTCCTCTAGGCTGCCCGTCTGTATGAACGCAAGTATTTTCGAAACTATTGAAGTTGGAAACTATTATTATGGAGTATTATGCTTGTTGTTATATCCTTCATACCGAGTTTGTTCCAACTTTGTGCCATAACATGTCGATACACCTCAAATCACGAATCGATAAAACGTGAATATTTCCCACAATTCTAAAGCTAGAGGTTTCCTTTGGTAGGTATATTGCCGGTGAGCTTTCCAAAAAATCGGATCTAGGTTTTCTGGCTACGCCTACAACAACGCCCACCAGCCCGTTGAGCAAAGGTGCTTTGAGAAGGTGTTAGCTATCGTTATTATATGTCCTAAGCCAGAAGCCACTGTGGCCCAAGATGGGGAAGACTACCACTGGTTGCATTTTGATACTCGTCGTCAGCTTCTAAACTAAGTTTCGGAAATGTATCTCAACAAATTCATTCAAACAAACAAGATTCTTCTGACAATTTTTGGGAAGATTAGGTATATAATGTTATAATAACCTTTGAAAGAGTCATCGTATTGGAATGGAATGAGGTACCATTTGTAGCTTATTTAAGGCACATATTATTATTTGCATACAAAAAATTCCCAAATTATGCAAGGGCCAATAATTTAAATCTTGTCCCACCAATATAACTCGATCGAACTGTCGCTGCAGATTTTAACTTCGTGATGCTGCGTCACTAGAGTGGATTGCCGTCCACGGTAATGTTTTTTTTTTTAGCTATACGTTTTTTTTTATAACTTAATGATAATAGAATAGCCTGTGCTTGCACTTTAGCTGTATATAAGGAAATAAAGATGTGTTTATGAATGTGTATTTAATTTGTAATGTGTGAAAATGTTTGAGATCTTGAAATGATCATAATTTGTATTTTTAGCTGGATCCTGGAAATATATAGAGTTTTGAACTAATGGAGGGATATACCTTTGATTGGCATTCCAAGATCTTGATTTTGTAATGTTCACATTTAGACTTTTTTATGCCAATAAAGGCCCAACAAGGTATAACAATCGAAGATCTGATATAATTTGGCCGATATATGCAAGTTTTAAAATGTGTTGAAATTAGAATTGTCATATTTATGGATTTATTTTATTTGCATGACTTTTGTAAAGTCATTATGTTGGGCATAACAGGAGCCGTAAAAATCAGCTAGTGTGTAATTTGCATTTTGGTCTTTCTCTTTCGAAAAGCGATTTATATTTACGAGTAATACGTTTGCATTTATGCATTGAAGTTGTAGTCTGTCAAATCTTTGAGTATAACTGATACATAATTTTTCTTTGTGTGAAACCCGGCATTCTGGTTACGTATACATATAGCATAACATAAAGTAAATTTATTCTAGTTTCAAGGTTTTTAAAGCTAAATACATAGTAGTTATTGTGTTGGATGAAGTTGTTGTTGTTGCTGAAGTTGTTGTTGATGATGATGCCGCCGTTCACGAGCACGTTCTATGTGTCGTTTACGTTCTTCTTTCGTCCAGTAACGTCCGATCTTTACTTCTGATATTGTGTCATCCTCTGTTGTGGTTATTTCATTGTTGCGAATGCTCTTACGAATACCCAGATTCACATTTACATTATTACGTACTGGTCGCTTGACAATGTATCGAGTTCCATCCGGACGTCGCTTTACTTTCCATACCATAGGAATCTCTTCTGAAGCACAATCCGCAGTAACAAGAATGGAGCTTGGCTTTGGTACTGTGACACTCTTACTAGCGACCTAAACAAAAGCAAAAACCATGCATTACATCGTTTATACATGTATGCATAAAACCTACCTCTTGACTGCTAACAAAGTGATAGCGGCTCAAGTTGGGAGCGTTAAATTGCGGACATTGATTCTGTTGCTCCTCGGCTGTTGGCGGCTTGGGTCTCATTAATTTGACGTCTATTTTTGACGGGTGTAGCTCATCTGTAGTGGATGGCTTATTTAGCGTGATACTTTCTATAAATATAAATGACAGATTTTAGTCGATTGTTAAGTTAAATCTATTTCAAAATACCGCTTATACCAGCTGGTTGGGCGTGGGTGGAACAGAGTATTCGAGTGTTCTTTCCAAATGGCAACATTAGCATGCTGTTTATGGGACTGGTTAAGAACGCATCTTTAGCTAAATGGGGCTGCGTGTTGCTTTGATATGCGCTAGCTGTTATTGGATTGTTGGAAATAGTTGTTAAATTGTCATTTTCCAGATTTGTGGGATTTTGACGAGGAGAGGCGCTGTTGTTAGAGCCACCTGTATTATAGGCACTTGAAGAGTTGTCAACCTCTTCGTGTAGATTGGCGCTTTGATTCTCAAGATTATCGAGATTATTATGCCCACAAGCACTGTATGCAGCCCCACTGCTACTTGATCCACTCGTATTTGTTACTCCACTGGCACTGCGCAGTGTATAAACACGATTGGAGATTCGATGCTGCTTATTGTATAGGCTTGGACGGCCAGCCAGTGTGTGCACTGTTCTTGGACTGATCTGTGACTTAATGCCTAGCCATTGGGCTACTCTTTGGGTTTGCTGTTGCATTTCCAAAATGTCTGCCTCTGGCATCATTGGTGATGAGCAAGATCCCATTGCCGTCATGTAGTTGGAGCTCTGATATGGCGAACAGTACAGTGGTTCCGACTCGGAATCCTCGGGAATAGTTTCATAAATATGTTCACTCTCATCATAATCATACTGTTTAGTTTTCGTATTCAAGTTGGTGGCACTTTTGGTTGACGTTGGGATTGTCGCTGTGTTAGTATTTGGTTGGCTTTTAACTATTGATTGCGAAATGCCATCTACCTCGGGTTTTGCGTGACATGAACCTCTCGGCTTCGCAATTAAATTCTTTTCGGCTGAAGTAATATTAGTATGCTTGCTCTTCATCATGACTTCTGTATTGGCATGCGAACCGGGCGGTGTTGGTATTTTTATAGGTTTAGCTGTTGACCCCGTTAACAATTCGATAGATGGTTTCATTGACTGCCGTTGCGATAATAGGACTTTGTCTAATTTGTCAACCACATTTGTGTAGTCATCAGTAAGGAAGCTATTGGCATATTCAAAATTACTATCGATATCTACTTCGTCGTCGTCGTCATCATCCTCATCGTCATCTTCCTTAAGTGCAAAGCAATGTATTTGTTAATTGTTATATGAATAGCATACCATATATTTGTTTTCTTACGGGATATAAAAGTCGACTAACAAGCAATGTTACAGCAATGCTACTCTCGATTTGTGCTTCGGCGTGTTTTTTACTTTTGATATCGATGCCGTTAATGCGTAGAATTTGATCCCCCCGCCTCAGGCGACCGTCTCTATCGGCGATGCTATCCGGCTGAATATCACTAATGATCACATCCTCACAGGCATCCGCGTCGTCCGATATGAAGTGTGCATTAGTGCTTTCGTTGCATATAATACTTTCGGTGCAGTCCTTGTTATTTAAGAGTCCACTGCCGCAAACACTCAATCCAATTTGGCCTATTTGGTTGGCTAGATCTCTTTTCAAGAGCGTTACTTCCTGCAAATTTGAAAATGCTCAATAAAAATATATTTTGAAGACAATAACATCCTACCTCAATGTCGATCTCTGGCTCCAGACATTGCTCGAATAGATGATGCTCTCGTTCGATGAAGTGATCGGCTATCGTTTGCACAATGTTCCTGTTGCTGGGATCGGAACGGGCCAGACTATCTTTCAAATCCATAAAGTGGCCAATCGTCTGCGTCTCCTTCGATACAACAGCAGGAGTCTTACATTTGTCCTTTTGTTCGACATTGCTTAACGCGCGCAGAGTTAAAATGATTGGATTTCTCACAGAAATCGAATCGCAATTCACATTAGATGAGGCACCACTGCTTGCTCGATTGGTATTTGATACTGATACTGTTGTTTGAAAATCTTGGTCTAGTTTAGCACAATTATCAGTCCCTTGCGCGCTATCAATGGATTCGAGATCACCGTTCAATGTGTTCAATGGGTTGATGGGATTTTTCTTGCGACATAATTCAACTACTAGGGTTTCTTTTGCTTGAAGGAACATTTGAACCGCTTCATAACTCGACAATGATGTAATATCGCTACCATTAAGCTGCAACGAATGATTTTATTTACATTTATACATACTCCAATATTGTGGCGAAAAGGTGTACAAGTATGCACACACACGAACACACATAGTAATACAAAAAACGAACTCTTATTGGTGTGTGTGTGTGTGTGTGTGTGTGCATCTGAGTATGGGATGAAAACGTCGAGCTATATGCAGTCTTAACGCACCTTTAGTACAACATAGTCCAACTCAACGACATCACCACAGTTATTAGAACACATTTTAATAACAAATTACATTATTCTCTTCTTTTTAATCCGTTAAGTAAATTCACACCCACACAACAGAAATACAGTCATAGTTTATCATTGCTGAATTCGCCGAGACAGTGGGACCAGAGCATGAATCACGTATAAAGCTTCATAATATTGTGTATTTTATTTCTAGTATTTTTTATACAGATGGTCACTTCAAGCATTTCACATCTCTGAATTTTGTGAACTGTTAACAATGACTGTTTTTATACCGGACTTAACAGGATTACAGTTGATTTAGAAAAGTTGGTTAGTCAAGTTGCCTTCGTAGTTGCGATCAGTAAACATCTGATCGCTTTGGACGCTGCGTTATTCAGAGTAACCAAATTATAGATTTGTGTAAATATTATGGTGGAGCTTGCGGCTTTGTGCATTTAATGCAGCAACGTCAAAGCACACTGATGCTAAAAACTTTCCCTGTGGCCATGGTTGGGAATATTTTGGTCAGTTTTGGTAGAAGGGTGTTTTTTTTTAAGGACGACGGTAAGTTATTTAGGGATTTTATTTCAGAATGCACAGGAAGAGAAAAAATTACTAGTGAAACCACCACCTGTGATCTGACTCCCTAAAGTATGCGTTGCTACGCATATGGAGCAGAAGCCCAAGTATTTCACTATCTAAGCAAATACTTTTTTATATTTTATCTTACTGCATTCGTAGAATAATGTTTACGAAAGGCAATGCAAAAAAAAAATTGGAAAACTTTTAACAGTTATCAAAATAGAGCAACAAAAGTAAAAAAAAGGAATATTTTCATCTCACTAAAGAATTGGTTTTTCTTATATATATTTACTTATGTTACAAAAATTTAGGTAATGCTGCTTAAATTTATATTTTATGTTGTATCCCTTGCTGTCAAATATTGCCTCCAAGCGTCTTGGCATCGATTCCACAATTTAAGGCAATAATCGGGACTAATTTTGGACCATTCATCGATCAGCACCTGCTTCCAGACTACTTTTGAATAATTGATCACGCTCAAATCCCATTTTGGTGGCACTAGCGGCACAATTTTCTGATCCGAAAATAAACGATATCATCCAAACAACCCTTAACACAACTGTATATGGTGAAACTGTCCGCAGGGTGCTCCCAACAAGCGATATACATGATCGAGTTTTCAGAAAAAAGCTATAATTTTCACTGGCAATTTCACAAAGAGATTATCTATTGCGAATTGCTACAAAAAGCTACCATTTTCATTCTGGGAGACTATCATATTCAGCGACGAGACTAAATACAACATTTTTGTCTCTGGCGGTCGTCACATGGTATGGCGTAAGCCTGGATACGCGTTAAATCCTAAAAATACAACAGCAACTATAAAGCACGGTGTAGGTTCAGTGATGGTTTGGAGATATATGTCTGCACGTGGTGTGGGCAATTTGGCTTTTATTGATGCCATTATGAACGCAAATGTGTACCATAACATACATATTAAAAAAAACCTTGCCGTTAGTGCAACAAAATGGGATTTGAGCGTTATATATAATTTATGTTTAAAAAAAATAATTACGACCCAAAACAGACTGCTTGGCAGTCCAAATGTGGATTTTATGCAACACTAAATAATCAAAAACTCCCCCACAGAGGCCCGACACAAGTAGTATCGAGAATCTATAGTCATATCTTAAGCTAAAAATTAGAAAGAACCATATTTCTTCAGGATAAATGGTCCAAAATAAGCCCCGAATATTGCCGTAAATTGGTGGAATCGATGCCAAGACGCTTGGAGGCTATATTTGACAGAAAGGGACACAACATAAAATATTAATTTAAGCAGCATTACGTAAATTTTCGTAACATAAGTAATAAGTGAGATGAAAATATGTATATATATATATATATATATATATATATACATATACTTTAGTAAGGTACTGTATACAACATTAATAATGGTTAGAATTAGAAATGATTTCAGGAAGTTATTTCAGAATTCTCCGGAAGTCTAATGAAATCACTAGTGAAAGCACCACCTGCGAGCTGCATCCTAACTTATAAGTATAAGTAATAATATTTATGCAACATTAATGATTAATAAAAACATGCGAGCTGCATCCTAACTTATAAGTAATTATATTTATACAACATTAATGATTAATAAAAACGTCAAATTCGCAATAGAGGTCGAAAAAACGTTTTTTTTTTAGTTGTATCTTTTTTCTTTGTAATTAGAATTTTCTTACATGTATGCAAAAATCAGCTGTTTCTCATTTTAAACAAACAAAAATCATATAAGAAAATCAAAATACCAAAAAATACCACAAATGTTAAGCCAAATCAAATTGCACTCACACAAGCCCTGTATACATATGTATTTAGTTGACGCTGTCTAGAATACACAATCCAGTAACGCCAGTAACGCAACTTAATAAACAGTATCTCTATACTAATTTAATCAAAAGACAGCTCGTCAATCTGGCAACGTTTTTCAGCACTGTAAAATAGTACAAGCAAACCAATATGATTCTTTCGTCAATATACCAAACGGTATATATTATACCGTAAACGGTCACGTAATGTAGGCTGTGATGATTTTGAAACTTCTTCTAGCATGGTAACAAAAAGCATATCGATAAGCAAGCATAACCATAGGAAATCAAACTATGTATGTTGATGTACATTTTTCAGCACTACATATGGATGTATATGCAATGTAATGCAATCAAACATATAACAGGTACTTTAACGTACATATATATGAATGTATATGAATGTAAGTATTTGTATGTGAATGTATGGATGTTTGTATGTACTTACTCTATTTTATTTATATCTAAACATTTTACATACAAATTTGCTCATCATGTATGCGCATGCATGAGTGCATGTGTGTGTATTTATGTATGTATATATTTTTTAATTGCCGGCTAGGAACAGCTGCAACCCTCAACGGACATATTTGGTATAACACTTAACACCAGATTGTGATTGTCGTCAAAATACAATAAGCTTAAGGAACTCATTTTGGTTGGCGAACAACAGGGCGTAGCCGAAGTTGTCAATGCGGCCAAATGTGTATGCGGATACTGCTCCAAATAGCCGACTCTGCAATCGCCACTGCAGAAGTAAGCATCAAACGAGGTGGGCGCCACCACAAAATGCCAGCCGAAACTGGTGAAATTGACTTTCAGAGGATAGCGGCAACAGCGCATGTCGTGATCGCTTTCTGTGCAGTCCATGAAAACGCTTCGTTTTCGTCGATGCTTCTTCTGGGAACCGATCTCGATGTGAACCGTCTGCAATCGAGAGGAAGCAAAATTCAGCTGGAAAATATTTATTCGTATATATGTGCCGCATATGTACCAGAGGGTTCTTTGATGGACTGTCTGTCGTCACTACTAGGGGCTTCATCCAGGACTCGACACCTTTTATGAAAATCTCTTGAGTTTGATTTGGGCCCGAACTAATCATTGTAGTTGCAGTGCCGAACAATGGCTTTAAGTCCACATTTACCCACTGGCCCAGGCCAGATGGAATTTTATGACGGAACTCGAACACCTTTGCTTTGTGGGTATAACTTGTGCTATTCGCACGGCGTATGGCCCGATGAAGGGCCACGACAATCTCTTTGTTTTGATAGTCATCAATCTCCTCTATGATCTTCGGCTGATGCGTACTGATCCATTCCAATCCACGCAAATACAAGTGCAGCGTTACGTACGATATATCCGAATAGTCAGTATCGAACTTAAAGCGAAGAACATCTGCTCTGCGGTTATGTCGAACATGAGGCTCTTAAGGAAAAAGCAAAAATATCAACATTTTAAAATTTTACATTTTAATGTCAAAAGACATTGTATGTAATACATACTGTACATATACATAGTGGGCACTCAATACTTTCTATAGAAAAACTAATATACACAAGAGTGCTTTAGTCGGGAGAAACTCTGCTCTCAGTCGCCGGATTCATTCATAGTTACTTACAAACAAGTAAGAGTGCTCTAGTCGGGAGTGTTCGACTAGGAGATACCCTGAACCAAGTCCTTACAATCATGCATACTAGTCTAAACACACACATGCTGCAGTTCAAGCAGTGCAAGCGGTTTAAGCAGTTAGCTTGCTTTTCACCGAGCCCCACACAATGGAAAGTAAAATCTTAAAAAACTTCTGTGTTTATTGTCCGATCTAAAATTTTTAGGACATAACATTGGCTATAAAATGTGTGACCAAACCAAATTGCAAGGTCGTACCTTCAAAAATGAGTTTTTTAAATTTGGGGGAAATTGGAGGGTGGTATCCAAAAAGAGAAAAATCTGTTACATGTGTATGCTATTCGAGATTATACAGGCCAAATTAGGGGTCTCTAGCTCTTATAACTTGTAAGTTGAAGCCCTAAAACGCCAGTCTGAAATGGAAATTTATCGATAACTTTTGAATGGGTCGAGTTATCGATAAAATGAAATAAACTTGATCTGTCCCGGCACTACGAGAACTTATATTCCAAATTTAAAGTCTCTAGCTCTTGTAGTCTCTGATATCCGCGTGTTCATACAGACGGACGGACAGACGGACAGACAGACAGACGGACATGGCTAAATCGACTCGGCTGTTAATACTGATCAAGAATATATATACTTTATATAGTCGGAGATGCTTCCTTATGCCTGTTACATACTTTTGCACAAAACCATAATACCCTTTTTACCCATTTTTAATGGGTTCAGGGTATAAAAAAAAACGCTGCAAGCAGTTTAAGCATTGAACCCGCTCCGTCACTGAGCTCCATACTATTGAAAATAAAATCTTAAGTAACTTCGATGTTATTGTCCGATCACGGTGATAAAATCTGTGAGTAGAAAAGTGCAAAGTAAGACCGCACAGTCGGACGAAACCGACTGCATAGTACTCTGATACCATTGTAAGGACAGCGACAGTATGGGGCGAAGGCGTTAGTAAGCGTGACTTGGACGGCTTAACAGTAATTACTTTTCGAGTTTGGTGGCTCTAGTTGTAAAATGGTAGGAGAAATGAATGCTTCAAAATATTTTCCCAATCTTTAAGAGGGGTGATCAGAAATCTATCTTCTAAGTCTGCTGACTCTAGTTAGATATACTCTTCCGCGATTTTTGGGGGTGGAGTGACTTGGGGCGTTATATTGGGCGTGGTTAGAAACTACACGTCACAATCTATAGGGGAAGTCACGACCAATATAAATTTCAAATTTGGTGACCTTAGTTTCGGGAAATATACACGTTATCGATATGTGTTATCGGGTATGTCCATCTGCGCGATTACGGATGTAGTGGGCGTGGCCTGAAATTTGTATACGCTGAACCCATTAAAAATGGGTAAAAAGAGTATAATGGAGTTGTGCTAAAGTATGTAACAGACAGTAAGGAAACATCTCCGGCCATATAGAGTATATATATTATTGATCAGTATTGAGAGCCGAGTCGATCTAGCCATGTCCGACTATATGTATGAACACGCAGATATCAGAGACTATAAGAGCTAGAGTTTGCATGTATGTACTCTGATAGGTTAGTATGAATGAATGTAAGGACTGGGTTCAAGGTATCTCCTAGTCGGGCACTTCCGACTAGAGCACTCTTGCAGTAGTTTAAAAATATATTGTTCATTAGTGACTAGTGTTTTAAATAAGTAGCATAAGCTTGTAGAAATGAGAAAAAAACAGTAATTAATAATAATCATCACAAAAGTATAAAATAAAATCAAATCAAATATTTAAATATTTAAAGAAAAAATTTAAATAATTTTCTGTAAATTAAAATTTTAAAACAAATTCATGAACAAAAATATACTAAGATAAAAGTGGTCAAATATTAAAAGTGTTTTATAATTTTTGCTATTATTTAAATTAATATAAGCGGTGCACCGGAATATTTAGATTGCAATTGTAAAATATTATGCATATGGTTTTTACTTACGTTCTGGAAACACATAAATGCTGCTTATGTGGGAAAGAATACTCTCATGTTCACCATCATCATCATTATTGATTGAAAATTTTCTATACTCATCAAAGCCAATATTATAGACAAATTCAAAATCCTTAAAGGCATTCGTATCGTCCCTCTGCATTTCTGAGGAAGAACTATCTGGTGATGTATTTTCTGCATTGCGATGCCGTTTATCATTTTTGGTAGCATTAGATGTCGATTTTGGCAGATTTGTCACAGTTTCATCTGGCGTATGAACACCTGTCCAAATTGTACTTGTTGGTTTTCTGTCATGACCCCACATCGAATTTAAGAGCGATGCGTTGTAGTTCTTGTAGAAGTTTTCCAAAATGTTTTGTGGTACTGAGATAGGCTTTGTTATGTTTGGCAGTTTCTTTAGATTCAAACGCATCAGAATGTGCATTTTAATCGACTCCAAACTATCTTGTTTAGCCTTTTCTCTCAACTGACGTTGTAGCACACTATCGCCACTTATCAAACTATTTCTGTTCATGCTGACGCCTTGCAGTCCGGCTGGCCCCTCCAATCCTTTAGTGTTTCGTCGCTCCTGCACATTGATTGATGGAGTCGCGAATGTTTGGTTCTGATTTGTTCTTTCGGCATCCGATTGAGCGATGCTTTCATTTGATGAGCTCCAATTACTACTTTCTTTTAATGCAAGGGTATTATCTTCACCGCTTAAAGCGTTGCTTGTGTCGCTCGATGGCTGTTGATTGTGATTGACATCTTGTGCAGATGCTAAAAGAAAAACCATCGACATTAAAACTGTAGCCGCATATCGGGCAACTAAGAAACGAAACCGCCAGTTCCTGTAATTCATCGGTCGTCGCAGAGGCTGACTGCAATAACAAGGTAAATTGACAAAGGACGTCGTAAAATCGGGATGTGTGTCGCTTTCATTCAACCGCATTAAACGATTGATAGACACTGTGCAACCGTACAATTCAGGTAATTGCTGCTTTCTTTGTATTTTGGTTAACTTTGTAGCTTTGTCGAACGGAGCCATATTTTTTTTAATTGGTATTATTATTTGTTCGTGCCTAAAAAGAATAAGAAACAATAAATGCGATACTTAAATATATATACATGCATCAGAGAATAACAGTTACATTTCAATGCTTGTTATATCTATGCGATAAGACCTGCGCGAAATTGAATTTTGTCTTATTTTCCTTTTCGAATGCCACCATTTAGAAAATGTATATTGAAGTTATGTAAATTATGTAACAGGCATAAGGAGGCATCTCTGACCCCATAGAGAATATTTAATTTTTCTCAGCATCGACAGCCGACTCGATTTGACCATGTCCGCCTCTATGAAAAAAGGATCTTAGAGACCTAAGATCCATAGAAGTTTTTTTTTACAGTTTGTATTAAAATCCAAGTAAGAGTGCTCTAGTCAGGAGTGCCCGACTAGAAGATACCCTGAACCCAGTTTCTACATTCATCCATACTCACCTATCAGTGTACAAACATACACTGCACTGCAAGCAGCTTAATCAGTTAGCTTGCTTCTTCATTGAGCCCCACTCTATGTAAAGATAAGTCTTAAACATCTTCTGTGTTTATTATACTTATCTTATTAAAATTGTATCGGGCACACAATTGGACATAAAATGTACGAACAAACCAAACTGCAAGGTCGTACCTTCAAAAATGCTTTTTATGAACTTTTGAAGGGAATTGGGGGGTGGCATCCAAAAAGTGAAATATTTGTTACATGTTTCTATTCGAGATTATACATACTGAGTTTGGTGCCTCTAGCTCTAACAAAGAACAGGTTACGAAATATGGATGTACATATGATGTACAAAAAACCAATTCAATTTATATTTTAATGATATTTTTATCCAACTTAGTAACAATTTTTAATTCTATGTGGATTAATTTCATTATACCGACTTGATATGCATTTAACATAACGTATGATTATTATTTTAACGGTTAATTCAAATACCCCAGATATAATAAATTGTAAGCTTATTTACATTTAATTGTTAAATTAATTTTTAAATTTTACAACACTATGGAAGGCAGTCTACGCTAGTGAAGGCATCTCTAATTGTACAAATCGGGACTAGCAATATTTTTATTTATTTTTTGTCGACTATTGACAGTTAACACAAAAAATTAAATTGAAATTATAAAACATTTTAAAGTTTAAATTTAATTTGAAATATTAAATTAAAATGCCGAAGAATTTATACGATTCTAGAACCTTTAGGCAATTTTCACTCTGCCAGCTTCACCACTGAAATTGCATATGCTGTCAAAAAACGTTTTATGGTGTGGCATTTATTGTACTCTTTTCGAAGAAAATAGTATATTAAGTTTGTGCTGAAGTTTGTAACGCATAGAAGGAAGCGTCGGAGACCCCCAAAAGCTACTTCCAGTATGCTTAGAATGACAATACAAATTGATCTAGCCATGTCCGTCTGTCTGTCTGTCTGTATGTATGCAAACTAGTCCCTCAGTTTTTGAGCTATCGCGATAAAACTTTGCACAGACACTTATTATTCCAGGGGACAGCACATTAGTCGGAGCCGGCCGGATCAGACTACTATATCTTATAGCTGCCATACAACTCGAAGTCTGTTTTGGCCATATATCCTATGTTTTTAAAGCTATCGCGATACAACTTTGCACAGATACTTATTATTCAAATAGACATCACATTGGTTGGAGCCGGCCGGATCGGATCACTATATCCTATAGCTGCTATGCAACTGGCAATAAATTAAATATTCTTAGAACAAAAAATAAAAAAAATGTTACGCGACAAAACGATTTTATACAGCTTATGAAATTTCAGTGGTGCAGTTGGCAGAGTGAAAATTGCCTATAGGTTCGAAAAGAGTATAAAATCTTCGGCACGCCGAAGATAATCCTTCCCCACTTGTTTTTTTTGTTTTAAGAATTGGTATTATATGAATTTAAATTTTTCTTTTAAAATATTAAATTTATTTCCACTTGTATGGCAGTTATAAGATATAGTAATCCGACCATGCCAACACCGATCAATGTGCTGTCCCTTTGAATAATAAGTATCTGTGCATGGCCAAAACCTACAAAATTTAAATTAATGGAGCTCGTGGGGCCATTTGGGGATTCTGGCATGCATAATTATTTGGGCACAATTACGCGTGGAATGGTACGTCAAAATTACGTGATAATCTTGTTTAAGAAAAAGTTAAAGTTTTGATAATTAAAAAGAAAGAAAACGTATTCACTGAATTTGAATTGTCAATTTTTCCGTAACCCTTTAAATGTCGCAACATTTGGTACATGCTACAATCTGTGTTCATACAGATGGATGAACATACAGCCAGACGGACATGGCTTAGCTGTTGATGCTGATCAAGAATATCTATACCGTACTATTTTTATACCCTGAACCCATTAAAAATGGGTAAAAAGGGTATTATGGTTTTGTGCAAAAGTATGTAACAGGCATAAGGAAGCATCTCCGACCATATAAAGTATATATATTCTTGATCAGTATCAATAGTCGAGTCGATTTAGCCATGTCAGTCTGTCTGTCTGTCCGTCCGTCCGTTTGTCTGTATGAACACGGGGATATCAGAGACTACAAGAGCTAGAGACATCATATTTGGAATATAAGTTCTCGTAATCCCGGGACATCTCAAGTTTATTTCATTTTATCGATAACTCGTCCCGTTTAAATGTTATCGATCAATTTCGATTTCAGACTAGCGTTTTTGGGCCTTAACTTAAAAGTTATAAGAGCTCGAGGCCCATGTATAATCTCGAATAGCATACACATGTACAAAATTTTTCACTTTTTGGATACTACCCCCCATCCCCCCAAAAGTTCAAAAAACTCATTTTTGAAGGTTAGACCTTGCAATTTGGTTTTGTCACACATTTCATAGCCAATGTTATGTCCTACATAATTTTAGAAAGATCGAACAGTAAACACAGAAGTTATGTAAGATTTTACTTTCCATTGTGTGGGGCTCAGTGAAAAAGCAAGCTGGTTAAACCGCTTGCACAGCTTGCAGTATGTGTGTGTCTGTATGTATGCACACTATTAGACAAGTATGAATGGATGTCAGAGCTGGGTTCTGGGTATCTCCTAGTCGGGCACTCCCGACTAGAGCACTCTTACTTGTTTTATTTTTTTTTATCATTTTATCAATTTTTCCAGGTAAACTGTCAATTGTCAACTATAACATTCACTTATTATTTATTTTGGTTACCCAGAATCCATTAAGAATCAAATACAAATATACAGACTAAAGATAAGGACTTAATATTTGGAATGTATTAAAAGTTTATTTAATTTTGTCGATAACTTGTCCCGTTCAAAAGGTATCTATAAATTTCGTATTCAGTCAAACGTTTTTTCCCAAACTTGGAAGACACAAGAGCAAGAGGCATAAAATTTTTATATATAATCTCAAAAACTTTATTATACACTTTTCACCCATTTATAATGCGTTCAGGGTATATATATATTGGTACCCACATCTCCCCAAAAGTGAAAAACACTTTTTTTCGGAGGTATAACCTTGTAATTTGGGTTGATCGCCCATTTTATAGCCAATTTATGTCCAGCAAATTTCACAGTATGTGTGTGATTGTATGGATGTGCATTTATAGGAAAGTGTTAATAGATGTAAGGGATGGGTATAGGGTGTCTCCTAGTCGGACACTCCCTACTAGAGCACTCTTACTTGTTATAATTTCGAACTGTTCATATATTAAATTAAAGATCATTCGTCACAAAACTTCAAATCAGAAATTTTGGGTTTAAACATACTATCTTCAATAGATTGTTACCTCATGTAGAATTGTTTATACACTGGTAGAGGTTGCTATAATTGTGTGTGATGCATGAAAGGAGACATCTGAGACCCCATATATATTCTTGATCAGGGTCAAAAGCCGACCTGATAGATTTTGGCTATCACATGAAATGTGTTGTCGTGAATATCATACAGATGAACAAATATTTGACTGAAAATTGAAAAGTGTATAACCTTGCAATTGAGCCTATTCATACATTGTACTGTCAATATTATGCCCCCTTAAAATTCACGCCGATCGGACAATAAACACAGAATTTGTTGAAGATTAAATTTTCCATAGTGTGCGGTTTTGGTAAGAAACAGGTTCAACGCTTAACTGCTTGTATGTGCACAGATAAGTAAATACGAATGAATGCAATCACAGGGTTCAGAGTATCTCGCAGTCGCCCACTACTGACTAGAGCACACTTTAAATTTAAATTTTTTTATAATTTTTTTTCTTAACTAAATCTTAAACTATTTTTAGTCGTAATTAAATAAATAAATTATATATACAATTAAACTATGTACATATACACATAAATGTGTTTATACTCACCAGATTTCTTATCCAAGTTTAACAATCAGCAGCCACAAACAGTTTTAATCTCAGCATATTATGTTATAGTTAATGTTATTGTCCACTTGAAGACATCACACACATGTGTATATATATTTGCGAGTCTCTATATATACATATATGTATTTGCATGTATGCAAGTGTAACTGGAAATGTTGCGATTTTTCGGTGCTCCGTTTTTAAATCCAATGCATTGTTGTGAGTAAGTATTCTTCAAGTTGAACCATTCGAAGCCGTCAACCATTAAGCCGGCAAAGACGAGCCGACGACTTCTTTTAGTTATTCCCGAATTTAATACGTTGCGTGATAATAAATCTGTATGTGTGGTTGCGTGTACATGCGTACATACATATTCACTCTCACTTTGGCGGTTTTTATGCTTTTGTCATTGTCGTAGTTTTTTGCGCTTGTTTATTCTCTGAAATTGCAATTCTTTAATGTTTGTCCATGTGCTCGTATCCGTATATATACATATACACACGTACATACAGATCAATGTGTGTAAGTATATGCGTGTAGAAATACGTATTCCGTACGGAATACAGTATGTGCATACATATGAATGAGTGTACGAGTGTGTGCATAAACGATTCTTATTTATATTCATGCGAATGTCACTCGCAAGCTCTTGTTGATGATCACTCTCACTCTATTGTATTCAATTAAAACCATTTATAAACATCATAATCAATTTTTGTGCTCTTGAACTTCAGGTCAGTGCTGGAAGTGCAGTATTTCCTTTTATACATTCATACTTTGCAGATACATATATATGTCCATATGTATGCGTATCTGCGTAAACAAACATTAATACATACATGCAGTCGTTTGCATAAATATACAAGCGTTTATTTTCTACATACACCCATACTTATGTTCAAATATACATATGTATGTACAAACATTTAAAAATATGTACATATGAATTTATTACGTATCTCAAAACACACACATCATACAAATTCGAGATAACAAACATTTCTATATGTGTAAGTATGTTCGTGCGAATATGTATGTAAATACGTTTGATTGTTTGTATGTACGTGAATTCTATTTTGAACATTTAGCGATTCTTTACGTACGTGTGAACGTGTGTATGTACATATGTATATGTATGTATGCAAGCTCGTATATAAATATAAAGTACTAGATACATACATACACACGTATGCCTGTATGTATGTGTGTTTATTGTCTACACATATACTGGCTTTTGTCGGTGTGGGTACATATGTAATAAAATTCGCACATTTGTGATTTATTTCACTTGGTTTAGATTTGGATTGCAACGCGCTTTTTTTGAGGTGGCTATGACACACACAAAAAAAAACAGCAATAACTATAGGGATCAGCAGCGACAGCAGCTAATGCAGCGATATACAACAGAGCCTGAGCGTGCCATATAACTAACTGACGGATCCGCATCCACATCCACATCTGCCGACATAAACAAGAAGCTGCTGCGCTGAGGCTGATGCCGATGCCGATGCTGAGGATGAGTGTGCGCTACGCTCTGTCAGGGCACCAGGTCCCATTTCAGAGAGTGTGGGTGGGAAGGCAATATCGCGTTCTTCGCTCTTTATTTACCGCATACGTGCGCACTATATTTGAACTACCGCAAGTAAGATCTAGCATTGTGTGATTCGTATTCTTTCAACTCTCTGTGTTGTTAAAAAAAAATATTTAATTTATATGTTCTGCTAAACACAAGTATAGGTTATGATTCAAAAGCAGAAAGGACCCTGGTGCCGGCCCTGCTTTTATACCCTGTATCCACGAAAATCCACAAAGTGGATATAATAATGCTAGGCCAAACGCATGTAACGTTTAGCTGGATAAAGAAAAGTTTATCTACAATTTGTAATCTGAGTACAAATTGACAAAGTCGAATTATAAATTGAGTGTATTCCATTTATCAGTATCAGTATAGGGCAACGTCAAGTCGACCACTCTCGACTAAGTCTTTCTTACTTGTTCTGATTGTTGTTGCATGTCACGAAATAGGTTTCACGTTTATATTTTGCGATATTCGTCGAAGTCCATATTCTCTAACCAAATATTACATATCTAATTTCTCAAGCATTCACATTAAATATCATATACATATCTAATTTTGATTTCAATATACCACTTCATTAGAATGATCTTGTATTTATAGGGTGGTGAATGCTAAATCCTATTCATTTTTTGATGTGTATAACATATGCTATGTATATGTGTGATAATACAGCAATAATAAAAGTCGCAAATTTTGATATGACATTGTTTCTCCGGTTATCATTAATAAGCTTTAGCTTTAAAAAAATGTTTATATATATTGTATATTTTATTACTATATCAAAATATGTATGAACTGAAAAATATAAACCTAATTATATTTACGATAATGCAAAGATTACGTCAAAGCTACTGTACTCGATATGCTTCTAAAGAGTATAGGTAATGACATCTGACGAGTTGCTTGTCACAGTTATCTAGTCTTTTGCGAATCAATTGCTTACTTTCGGACTCCTATTCATGATTTTGTGGGACGTTAGTTCTTCTCTAGGTCCTAACTGGTTTTAGCGTCGTTCGTCCCTTTAGTTTCTGCGGTTAAAGAGATAGCTATTATTTGCCGTCAATTTTTTAGTTCCTGCAAAAACTTGATTGCGCTTTTTTTGACATGCAGAATCGACAATAGTAACATTTAATAATCTGTTTCAAAGCAAAATATAACAGCTTTTGTCTAACGTACACACTGTAATCAACCCAACGTTTTCACGGCCTCGATTTAATGTGTATACATATATATTTATGTATATCAATGTGGACGGCAATCCACGCTAGGGACGAATCATCAAGAAGTTTGCAAAAGGCAAAATATATATATATATATATTTATAAGATCGAAAGGTATTGTTTGAACTAAATTTAATAAATTATGTATACCTATACTAAGTTATGAAGGTATATAATTGTAATTATTTGAGCTGATGGGGACGAAATTAATGTATGTCTCAAATACGCGTCGAATGGTATCGCATCATATATTCCATCATGAGCCGAGAAAAGTTTGTTCTAAAACTTTTTGGGAAACCGCTAGTTTATTGGGATAAAGCTAAAATCCTCTAGGATTCCCACCCACAGAAGATTCAGATATGTTCTATATATTCTTTGAAAATAATTTTATAATAATTTAATACATACAATTTTAATACATTTTCAATCACAACCATTCAAATTTTGATTCATGGTAAACATCTAGGATAGTTCGTGTTTGCCAAATATGGGCTGTTTAGTGAAGTTCAGCCAATATTATACAAGCATAGTATATACTTGTGCGTTGCAATAGCCAGAGTTGTACTCAGTTTGTTTTTGCACAGTAGGGCAATTGTTACTTGAAAAGCTGTAAATTTATTCATTAATTTTCAGCTAATTATACCCTGAACCCATTAAAAATGGGTAAAAATCGTATTATGGTTTTGTGAAAACAGGCATAAGGAAGCATCTCCGACCATATAAAGTATATATATTATTGATCAGTATCAACAGCCGAGTCGATCTAGCCATGTCCGTCTTTCTGTCCGTCTGTCCGTCCGTCTGTCTGTATAACACACAGATATCAGAGACTACAAGAGCTAGAGACTTCATATTTGGAACATAAGTTCTCCTAATCCCGGGACAGGTCAAGCTTATTTCATTTGATCGATAACTCGTCGCATTCAAAAGTTATCGATAAATTTTGATTTTAGACTAGCGTTTTTGGGACATAACTTCAAAGTTATAAGAGCTAGAGACTCCAAATTTGGCATGTATAATCTCGAATAGCATACACATGTAACAAATATTTCTTTTTGGATACCACCCCCCAAACCCCCCAAAAGTTTGAAGGTACGACCTTGCAATTTGGTTTGGTAACACATATTATCGACCATTGCTTGCCCCAAAAATTTCAATAAGATCGGACAATAAACACAGAAGTTATTTAAGACTTATTATACTCTGATACCGAAGGTACTCATAGTATATTGGTTTTGTCGAATGTCCGTCAGGCCGTCCGTCTGTCCGTCTGTCTGTCTGGATGAACGCGCGTATTTCCGAAACGATATTAGATAGACTCTTGAAATCTTTTGCGTTATGATTATAGCTATCTGCTTCAGATCAAGTTTATTCCAAATTTATGCCACGCCCACTGGGAGGCTGGCAAATCGATAACATGTCGATACACCTCAAATCACAAATCGATTAAACGTGAATAACTCCCACAATTTTGAAGCTAGAGTAATCAAATTTGGTAGGTATATTGCTGGTGACCTCCCGAAAAAATTGGATCCTAGGTTAATCGGCCACGCCCATTATTACGCCCACCAGCCCCCCCTCCAAAATTAATTTGAAATGCTTATATCTCCCGCAGTTTTAGAGCTAAAGTCACCATATTTGGAATATATATTACTGGTGACGTCCTCTACAGATTACAGAAACAAAATTTCGACCACGCCCACTCCCGCCCCCGTAATCGCGAAAATCGATATACATGAATGCACAATTCGATAACACGTGTATATTTCCCGCAATTTTGAAGCTGGAGTCCCCAAATTTGGAATTTAGACTAGGGCTGACCAGCCCAAAAGATTGCGTCCTGGATTTTCCGGCCACGCCCACTAGAACGCCCCCCAGCCACCCCGCCCCCACGAAACACGGAAGCCTATATCTCGCACAGTTTAAGAGCTAGGGCCACCAAAACTGGAGGATAGACTTATTGTCAGCCCCCCTAAAGATCGGCAAAAAATTTTGGGGCCCCGCCCCCTCCCGCCCCCAAAAATCGCGAAAATTTATATCTTCCACAGTTTCAGAGCTAGAGTCATTAAACTTGGAAGATAGAATTCTGGTCAGCCCCTCTAAATATCGGTAAAAAAAATTTGGGGCCACGCCCCCTCCCGCCCCCAAAAATCGCGAAAATGTATATCTTCCACAGTTTTAGAGCTAGAGTCAAGAAATTTGTAAAATAGACTTCTTGTCACTCCCTCTAAAGATCGGCCAAATTTTTGGGGCCACGCCCCTTCCCGCCCCCAAAAATCGCGAAAGCTTATATCTTCCACAGTTTTAGAGCTAGAGTCACCAAAATTAGTAGATAGACTTCTGGTCACCCCCTCTTAAGATCGACCATGCCCCTCCCGTTCCCAAAAACTTGGAATGCCGATTTCGGGTCACCCAAACACCAGCAAAAATTTTCTGTTCACTTGCTTTCAGCTGTTCTTAAAATGGTATCAGAGTATTACGCAGTCGGCTCCGCCCGACTGCAACGTTCTCACTTGTTTTCCATTGTGTGGGGCTCAGCGAAAGAGCAAGCTAACCGCTTGCACTGCTTGTACTGCTTGTAGTGCAGCATGTGTGTGCTTAGATTAGTATGAATGATTGTAAGGACTGGGTTCAGGGTATCTCGTAGTCGGGCACTCCCGACTAGAGCACTCTTACTTGTTTATAACTGATTTCGATTAGGTTTAAATAAATTAAAATCAGTTCGTTGAACGAGTTTTGATTTTGAGAAACATCTGATATAGAGATACGCTAGTTGCTGATTATACTCTTTTCGAAGAGAAAGTATATTCATTTTTTATGAACTTTGTAAATATCTCTAGAATAGTTAGGATGACATCAAAAATTATGTACATAAATTAATCTTTTAGCTTTTTAGCTATCTCTGAAAGTTTTTATTCAAGGATACTGCTCATTTGTTGGAGCCGGCCAGATCGGACCACTATATCTTATTGTCTTCAATTACCAAGTACGCTTTAATATCCCTAATGTTTATCAATGTTTAAAATTTCAAGGTGATTGTCATAAATACCGAAGATATGCAATTTAATAAGTAGTCGCGGACAATTCTATAGCATAGGCATAGGCGTAAAATATATTAAAGTGAAATCTGCTCAAAGATTCGAGAAGATTATAAAATGTTCAGCACGCCGAAGATAATACTTACAAACTAGTTACATACAAGCTGCTTATTGCGCTTATGTCAACATATTTAAATAAAATAAAGCCAAAAATCTTCAATGCTGGAAACTTTGCCTTAGAAGTGATTTCATTTTGAATATATGGGTGCCTAGTGTTTTTCGATTATATTCTGATAGCGCACTCTGTACGGCACAGTACGCCGTACTATTTTTTATTATAATTTCAAATTGTTCATACTTATATTAATAGCCTTCAACCAACTATTTAATATCAGAATTGTTTGGGCTTTGTCACTAGATTGATACCTCGAGTTTTTTTTGTATTTAATCAATGTTAACATCTTAATTTTAGTCAAACAATAACCGACAAATAAGAGAGTTCACATGATGCACCTTATAGAGCACCTAGAATGTGGTTCTTAAAATAGCTTTAAAACTAAAAGACTAGCTTACTAACGGATAGTCGGAAATGACTATATCGTCTCGGCTATTAATGCTGACTTTATGGGATCGAAGATGTATTTTTTTTCCGCACCTCACGACAAAATTATAATACCCTATAAAAGGGTATAACAATTGGAGAAGGATCTTTGAATCTTTGGGTGGATTGTACTAGTTTGTATTTCACGCATATGCCTATGATTTGAACTCTGAACCTATTAAAAATGGGTAAAAAAGTTATAATGGTTTTGTGCAAATGTATGTAACAGGCATAGGGAAACATCTCCGACTATATAAAGTGTATATGTCCTTGATCAGTAACATATTCTTGATCGATTAAGCCATGTCCGTCTGTATGAACACGCTGATATCAGAGATAAAGCTAAGGACTTCATATTTGGTTTATAAGTTCTGGTAGTCCAGGGTCAGATCAAGTTTGTTTGATTTGATCGATATTGGTATGTACTCTTACTTGTTCAAAATAGTTTACGACGCATATTTTCGCTCAATCTCATTGAAATTTATAACGATGATGAGTAATAAGAAGATTTAAGATAATTGAAAAAGCTCAAAAAACATGGGAAATGCGGACAAAACCGACTTCCAATTGTGTAGTGTTATTAGATATAGTGGTCTGATCTTGCCTGTTTTGACAAATATGCAGTATCTTTGAATAATACGTCATTGAGGGACTAGTTTCCAAAATCACATAGATTTTGATACTAGAGGTAAATTTTAGGAATCTGCGATGCTTTCTTCTGTGCATAACAAACTTAAGTAAAACAAGTGGAGAAGGATTATCTTCGGCGTGCCGAAGATCAAATACTCTTTTCGAACCTTAAAGCAATTGTTACTATTTTTCCGTGACTGCTTCTTTAATCGCAGATATTAATGTCGCATACATATACCCCTACATATAAAATAAAATATATAAAGGTATTCATGTAAACAGGGATGGTTCACTATCCGCAGCTCGTGGACGCGTCCCTTAGCATTCATAAGTGCTACCGAATTGAACAATAAACAAGTTTCAGTTTTTCCAAAAAGTCAAAACTACATTACATATGTATACTACAATATACATACCAAATTGTGTGCCTGTTGCTCTTATACCTTTCAAGGCCGCTGTCGGAAATTGAATTGTCATAAAACTTAATCAGAACATATGAGAGCTTATATTCAGAATTTGAGATCCATATTTTTTTTCGCGTGGCATTGGTTTTGCCAATGAATTTAAATTTTTCTTTTGAATTATTCTATTAAAGCTACTTTATGTATGAAAAAAAAAATTAGAAACAATTTAGGAAATTTAAAATAAATGAATTTGATTACAGCTATTATATATTTGAAAAGAAGAATAAGGAAAAATGAAAATAAATGACCAGTCGCCGCTGGTCTTGAACCCAGGACCTTTCGCTCACCAGTTCGCAACTTTACCCCTTACGCCACAAGCCGTTTTGATGATCGCTGACAAAATCCCTTGAAGAGCAGACTGTCAAAAGCTTTCTTGTTTTGCTTTTTACTGCTTACACCAAGCAGTTTTAAAAATCGCTGACAAACTCTATTTATACTGAGCTTTTGTTTTTTCGCGTGGCATTGTTTTTGTTCTAAGCCATTTGAAAGCAAATGAATTTGATTACACTTATTATATATTTGAAAAGAAGAATAAGAAACAAGTAGGAGTGCTCTAGTCGGGAGTGCCCGACTACGAGATACCCTGAACCCAGTCCTTACAATCATTCATACTAATCTAAGCACACACATGCTGCAGTATAAGCAGTGCATGCGGTTTAAGCAGTTAGCTTGCTTTTTCGCTGAGCCCCACACAATGGAAAGTTAAATCTTAAATAACTTCTATGTTTATTGTCCGATCTTATTGAAATTTTTGGGGCAAACAATTGTCAATAATATGTGTGACCAAACCAAATTGCAAGGTCGTACCTTCAAAAATGGGTTTATTGAACTTTTTGGGGGTTTGGGGGGTGGTATCCAAAAAGTGAAATATTTGTTACATGTGTATGTTATTCGAGATTATACATGCAAAATTTGGGGCCTCTAGCTTTTATAACTTTGAAGTTATGTCCCAAAAACGCAAGTCTGAAATCGAAATTTATCGATAACTTTTAAACGGTACGAGTTATCGATAAAATGAAATAAACTTGATCTGTCCCGGGATTAGGAGAACTTATGTTCTCTAGCTCTTGTAGTCTCTGATATCCGCGTGTTCATACAGACAGACGGACGGACGGACGGACGGACGGACGGACGGACGGACAGACAGACAGACGGACATGGCTAAATCGACTCGACTGTTGATACTGATCAAGAATATATATATACTTTATATGGTCGGAGATGCTTCCTTATGCCTGTTACATACTTTTGCACAAAACCATAATACCCTTTTTACCCATTTTTAATGGGTTCAGGGTATAAAAATGAAAATAAATGACCAGTCGCCGCTGGTCTTGAACCCAGGACCTCTCGCTCACCAGTTCGCAACTTTACCCCTTACGCCACAAGCCGTTTTGATGATCGCTGACAAAATTGCTTGAAGAGCCGACTGTTACAAATTTCCTTGTTCTGTTTTCCTGCAACCTGCACTCGCGTTTGACAGCATTTGTTTTTTCGCGTGGCATTGTTTTTGTTCTAAGCCATTGGAAGCAAATTAATTTGATTACAGTTATATATTTGAAAGGAAGAAAAAGAAAAAAGTATTAAATTAACAATCAGTCGCCGCCGAGGCTCGAACTTGCGAAACCTGCGTTCGTTAGCGCGGCTCTTTACGCCTTACGCCACAAACCGTTTTGATGATCGGTGACAAAATACCTTGAAGAGCAGACTATCAAAAGCTTTCTTGCGCTTGACTTTGTTTGCTCATATGCACCTGTTTTTTCAAAATATTTAATGACGCATATCTTCGCTGTTTATGACTCAATCGATTTGCGATTTTACCCATTGATGAGTTATAAAGATGTTCAAGTGTACAAGGAAATTTAAGGCAATTGCTTTGAAAACATCGGATTTATGGCCAAAACCGACTTTGAGGTGTATGGCAGCTATAAGATATAGTGGTCCGATCCGGCCGGCTCCGACCAATGTGCTGTCCCCTTGAATAATAAGTGTCTGTGCAAAGTTGAATCGCGATAGCTCAAAAACTGAGGGACTAGTTTGCATACATACAGACAGACAGACAGACAGACAGACAGACAGACAGACGGACATGGCTAGATCAATTTGTTTTGTTTTTATAAGCATATTGGCAGTAACTTTTGGGGGTCTCAGACGCTTCCTTCTATGCGTTACAAACTTCAGGACAAACTTAATATACTATTTTCTTCGAAAAGAGTATAACAAGTAAGAGTGCTCTAGTCGGGAGTGCCCGACTACGAGATACCCTGAACCCAGTCCTTACAATCACTCATACTAATCTAAACACACACATGCTGCACTACAAGCAGTACAAGCAGTGCAAGCGGTAAGCTTGCTCTTTCGCTGAGCCCCACACAATGGAAAGTTAAATCTTAAATAACTTCTGTGTTTATTGTCTGATCTTAGTGAAATTTTTGGGGCAAGCAATGGTCGATAATATATGTGACCAAACCAAATTGCAAGGTCGTACCTTCAAGGTCGTACCTTTTTTGAACTTTTGGGGGTTTGGGGGATGGTATCCAAAAAGTGAAATATTTGTTACATGTGTACGCTATTCGAGATTATACATGCCAAATTTGGGGCCTCTAGCTCTTATAACTTTCAAGTTATGTCCCAAAAACGCTAGTGTGAAATCTAAATTTATCGATAACTTTTAAACGGTACGAGTTATCGATAAAATTAAATAAACTTGATCTGTCCCGGGATTAGGAGAACTTATGTTCCAAATATGAAATCTCTAGCTCTTGTAGTCTATGATATCTGTGTGTTCATACAGACAGACAGACGGACAGACAGACGGACATGGCTTGATCGACTCGGCTGTTGATACTGATCAATAATATATATACTTTATATGGTCGGAGATGCTTCCTTATGCCTGTTACATACATTTGCACAAAACCATAATACCCTTTTTACCCATTTTTAATGGGTTTATACCCTGAAATTACTTGGGTAATTAATAATATTATTTCTATAAATAATTTGTATATCTATATATACCTATATTGTTGTAAGCTTTTAAAATGCTCACCCGATTTTCATCACTGTACTCCATGAAGTTTCGTACAATGAATAAATGGCGGCGAATTTCGTTAAGTGAGCAAACTTACTCACTTAACGAAGTAAAACATAGCCAAGAACCGCACCACAAATAAACCGTTTCTGATTACTAGTAAAACGTTTGAATTTGAAAACATTTTTATACTCTGAACCCATTAACTATAGCCTGAACCTTCTTCAATAGTATCAACAACCGAATTGACCTAGCCATGTCCGTCTGTATGAAACAAGTAAGAATACTCTAGTCGGGAGTGCCCGACTAGGAGATGCATATAAATCAATCCTAATAAGCATTACATTCGTGTATTCGTGTGCATATACTTAAACACTCAGTGCAAGCAGTTTTACCATTGAGCCTGCTTCTTCACTAAGCCCCCCCTATTTAGAATTGAATCTTCAATAACTCATGAGTCTTTGTCCGACCCAAAATTTGTTTTGCGTGTAACTGGCAATAAACAGTGTTAGCGAACCAATAGAAAACAAGTAAGAGTGCTCTAGTCGGGAGTGCCCGACTAGGAGATAGCCTGAACCCAGTTCTGACATCCATTCATACTTGCCTAATAGTGTGCATACATACAGACACACACATACTGCAAGCTGTGCAAGCGGTTTAACCAGTTAGCTTGCTTTTTCACTGAGCCCCACACAATAGAAAGTAAAATCTTACATAACTCTGTGTTTACTGTCCGATCTTTCTAAAATTTGTAGGACATAACATTGGCTATAAAATGTGTGACCAAACCAAATTGCAAGGTCATACCTTCAAAAATGAGTTTTTTGAACTTTTGGGGGGATTGGGGGGTGGTATCCAAAAAGTGAAATATTTGTTACATGTGTATGCTATTCGAGATTATACATGCCAAATTTGGGGCCTCTAGCTCTTACAACTTTTAAGTTAAGGCCCAAAAACGCAAGTCTGAAATCGAAATTTATCGATAACATTTAAACGGAACAAGTTATCGATAAAATGAAATAAACTTGATCTGTCCCGGGATTACGAGAACTTATATTCCAAATATGAAGTCTCTAGTCTTCCACAAGGTTTTAAAAACAATCTTAATCGATTTCATTCAAGCAAGCTTTTCATTTCTTTTTGCGATGGCCATTTAAAGTGTAATATTTTAATAAATTTTACACGCCCCATCGGATTGAAATGTAATTATGTACTTTTTGTAATTATAATAATTACGTACCATTCGACGCGTGGTTGAGACACAATTTATATTTTGCATACATGAATTCCTAAAAAGCCACAACTGTCTATCAGCTCCAAAAGTCTTAGTTTGTAGAAATGTATTTCTTAGTTAAAATAATTCCTTTTAACCTTTATATATTTCGATCTAATCCAACTATCGTTAGTCGCTAGTCAACTATTGCACACATTGTGCCGTCCACAGTGATCAATCATATATTAAAACTATTGCATTCGTAGTACTAGTACATATTTGAAGGCAAACTAACAGACTTGCAACACCTGAACACCCCTAAATGGCACACACTCTAGTGCTTGGACTTGTAACAATGTGCAATTGTGGCTTACCGAGTACCGTACCGCAGAGTTTGCTTGTGACCCAAATGGTGTGTGTGATCTGTGTGTATATGGGTGGGTGTGCACTGTACACGAATTTCCCCTTTTGGTTGTGCCCTTGCGGGTGCGATTTTGGTTTGTGGTTTGACAATAAGCAAAACGAGCGAATGGGAATGCCAAATCGAATGTGTATATAAATATATATTGTTCCTGGCAACCTTAACAGGAAAATTAGAAAATGTATTTATTGGATTTCGTTCTCTTAGGTTCTATATAGTTTCCGAGATCGACGCGTTTAAACAAACAAACTTCGGAAGGACAGTAGCCCATGTCTGTGCTTAAATACATATTCACCACTGCAGTGTTTAGAAAATATGTCTGTGTAGAAACGAATCTTTTCAATAAAACAATGTGCATGTTTTCCTGTAAACTTTGGGTAACATCTTTACAAGTAACTGGAACTGTGAACATATTGTTCCCGAGGACATGTGAAAAAGTGAGGTCGGGATAGGAATGTAATTGAAGGGTCGATAGCATCAAACTCAAATCTATCTCATTGCCAAGCAAAGATAGAGCTTGTTGGGCTAAGGCGTATGTCGCTCCAATAATCATACTTTCGTCAAATCATGAATGGTTCATACATATATATATAGCGACTCAATCGCAACTTGCTTAAATTGGCTGCACTTTAGATCGACTTGACACTCAAGGCTCCTTAAGAATTTATCTACGAATAACAAGATATTTATTTTATTTTGCGTAATGTGAACTCATCTGGCCATAAATAGTATCAAGCAATTACTTAACTTAAGAAACAGCAATTTTGATTTAATTAGATGTCGAAAGCCGAATTATATTACCAATATTTTGCCAACAATGGCTAAGTTCAAGGATCTTTCGGGGATGCATTTGAACTGCTATATATACGTATATAGTACATACACCACACACATATCATATATATATATATATATAAATGTACCCTTGAGAAAGCCCTGGCCCAGCTTATTGTTATTTGTTGTTATTGCTATCCACGCTATATTGCTTGGAGCAGATCGAACATTTTGATCTTAGCTGGTTGCACTACACAAGCCCAGAAAAAGGAACACAGCGTGTGGTGAAATCAGCGTGCTCTTGCCTCAGTATATGTGATTTCTACTGCCAAAGAAATAGTCCAGATCATCGTCGCAGCCTTTGTGCAACCCTCAGTAAAGGGACAACGGGACAACAAGGACGACGGCTATCGATTCTCGTGTGAAAACATGCAATTATGGTTTTATTTATTGTATTCTTAAGATTGCTTGAGTTTATTCATGCTTGTGAGAGAGAAACTTTCTTAGGATATCCTTAGGGTTGCCTTCTTATTCGTTTGTTATGTATATTTTTGTTCTGTAATGACTGGAATAACTAATAAGTTCTTACATCGAAAAATTAGACTCAACTAATTGTTAAAATCTAAATTTTATTATACTCTTTTCGAAGAAAATAGTATATTAAGTTTGTGCTGAAGTTTGTAACGCATAGAAGGAAGCGTTGGAGACCCCCAAAAGTTACTGCCAGTATGCTTAGAATGACAATACAAATTGATCTAGCCATGTCCGTCTGTCTGTCTGTCTGTCTGTCTGTATGTATGCAAACTAGTCCCTCAGTTTTTGAGCTATCGCGATAAAACTTTGCACAGACACTTATTATTCCAGGGGACAGCACATTGGTCGGAGCCGGCCGGATCGGACCACTATATCTTATAGCTGCCATACAACTCGAAGTCGGTTTTGGCCATATATCCCATGTTTTTTAAGCTATCGCGATAAAACTTTGCACAGATACTTATTATTCAAAGAGACATCACATTGATTGGTGCCGGCTGGATCGGATCACTATATCTTATAGCTGCTATACATCTGGCAATGAATTAAATATTCTTAGAACAAAATAAAAAAAATTTTACGCGACAAAACGATTTTGTACAGCTTATGAAATTTCAGTGGTGCAGTTGGCAGAGTGAAAATTGCCTATAGGTTCGGAAAGAGTATAAAATCTTCGGCACGCCGAAGATAATCCTTCCCCACTTGTTTTTTATTTTGTATGTCACTATTTATTTGACTCTACAATAATATTTTACCCTATTTTATAATATTTTACATTTTCGTCTGCTACATTTTCAAGTGGAAATTATGGGTAATATATACGTCCAACTCACTTATGAAATTTGTTGCTTCGTAATAAGTGGAGAAAATGTTGATTTTCTATTTGTTCCACTCAGTTGGGTTTTGAAAACCAACATTTACTCTTTCCGTTTACTAAATCGCAGCTCGCAGTTTCAGGCCACATGCTTTCAGGCCTCCACCTTCCCCACCATGCGCACCCCAGAAGGCAGGCAGAGAGGAGGCAGGCACATTAACGGCTATCTGGTGCAGATCAGGAAAAATATTTGCCTACCCTGATATTGGGTAGATGCTATCCCTATGGTCTATTTCTACATGCTTTATTATTCGTTTAACGCTTGTTCGTTAAAGCTTTAAATTATATACCAATTATTTCATGCATCTTTTGGAACAATCCGACTATATTTTCATACTCTGTTCCCATTAAAAGCGGATAAAAAAGGTACTATAAAGTGGTGCAAATGCATGTACCTGGTAGAAGTAGAACTGTTAAAATAATGTTTAGTTTATGTTCTCTTGATTAGCATGTATGAAGGCGTCTAAGCTATAATAGAATATTATTTTTAACGTAGGATACCGTACGTCTTACAAAGAACATATATATTGTTTGTAAGTTAGTTCGTCCAAAATATAGTTTTTTATACCCTGAACCCATTAAAAATGGGTAAAAAGGGTATTATGGTTTTGTGCAAAAGTATGTAACAGGCATAAGGAAGCATCTCCGACCATATAAAGTATATATATTCTTGATCAGTATCAACAGCCAAGTCGATTTAGCCATGTCCGTCTGTCTGTCTGTCCGTCCGTCCGTCCGTCCGTCCGTCTGTCCGTCCGTCCGTCCGTCCGTCCGTCCGTCCGTCTGTCCGTCCGTCCGTCTGTCCGTCCGTCCGTCTGTCCGTCCGTCTGTCCGTCCGTCCGTCCGTCCGTCCGTCCGTCCGTCCGTCCGTCCGTCCGTCCGTCCGTCCGTCCGTCCGTCCGTCTGTCTGTCTGTATGAACACGCGGATATCAGAGACTACAAGAGCTAGAGACTTCATATTTGGAATATAAGTTCTCGTAGTGCCGGGACAGATCAAGTTTATTTCATTTTATCGATAACTCGACCCATTCAAAAGTTATCGATAAATTTCGATTTCAGACTTGCGTTTTTGGGCTATAACTTACAAGTTATACGAGCTAGAGGCCCCTAATTTGGCATGTATAATCTCGAATAGCATACACATGTAACAAATTTTTCACTTTCTGGATACCACCCCCAATCCCCCCAAAAATTCAAAAAACTCATTTTTGAAGGTATGACCTTGCAATTTGGTTTGGTCACACATTTTATAGCCAATGTTATGTCCTACAAATTTTAAAAAGATCGGACAATAAACACAGAAGTTATTTAAGATTTTACTTTCCATTGTGTGGGGCTCAGTGAAAAAGCAAGATAACTGCTTAAACCGCATGCACTGCTTGCAGTATATGTATGTTTGTATGTATGCACACTATTAGGCAAGTATGAATGGATGTCAGAACTGGGTTCAGGGTATCTCCTAGTCGGGCAGTCCCGACTAGAGCACTCTTACTTGTTTTAAAAAGGTTTTAAGAGCTTCTATCTAGTGTCTGTTTTATTGTTCGCTTTATACGCACTATAAATGCCTCCGTGTATAAAATGACAGGTGTATTGCAATATCTCAAGTAGTCACTTTCTGGACACTTTCGGTTACTATAACTTGATTCTTTCCCAAACGTGATTCTAATCTGCTGATAATATTTCTAGACATTGTCGAATTTTGATATTTCGCTCGGTTGGTTTTAATGCGATTCCGACGCAGAAAAGCACACAAGAGAGAACAAGAAGGGTGCGCTTGTGCAGCAATAAGAGTAAATAGTATGTAATAACAAAATATTTAGACATGTTAAATGCTGTCATGAAGGGAGGGGCAACGGGGGTGGTCTGCCTGTGAATGCGATACTGGCGGTTGTTGAATGTTGAATCAGTATCTGTAAACGGTTCGTTGCGCATTTACAATACTAGCTTGAGAGCACGTCATAGGTACTACAAAATCACTATGCTTGTTGCAAAAGACAAACTTTGACTTGTGTTACGGTTCCCACATTCGAAGCTTTAATGATTTAATACTTATAATATGACAGTGAGTATTTGCGAAATACATTTGAATAGATTAGAAATCATCAGCATCAGAATTTGAGTCACCATAGTTCTTGTCAATCAATACGTGATTAAAATTTTTTTGAAAAATCCACAAACATTTTGAGCACTGCTTCTTCATTAAGTTGGTATTTTTCCGATCTTTGAAACTTTTTTTGGCAATATGCAAAAATTTAAATATTGGAGATTGTCCATACCACAGAGGCAGCTATTCAAGTCCTTATAACTTTCAAGTTATGACCAAAATACGCTGGTCCTAAATCTAATTTTATCGATACATTTTTAACGGGATGGGTTATTGATAAAATGAAACAAAATTTATCTGACCAATGAATACGAGAATTAATATTTTATTTACGTACTTTCTCTATAATTACATTCTGTCTCTCTCCATTCAAATGGATTGTGAAAGAGAGAGCATATGAAAAAAGAGACAGAGAGGGAGCCCGATAAATGACACCGTTACAGAACACAGAGAAGGAGACACTTTGAAATAAACACTTAAATACAAAATTCAAAACCTCAATTGAATTCTTAAGAATTGAACGGCGTGTATTGCCTTAATACACATTTGTAATAGTCTGCGTAGGAAACATGTAAGCATACTCCAGTTGCGAGTACCCGACTAGGACACAAAAAGCAATACGTGTCTAGTAAGTTTAATATATTTGCCTCACTTTGAATCATTTTTAACTATGGTAAAAATCAGCATGGTGTCTTTTAATTACGTATGCATTCCTCACTGCCACTCAATGGGCATCCACGCCCCTTTTGCATAACCAGTCATGATGGGGTTGGATGGCAGTTGAATTGGGCTTTGTTAAGTGATAGTCCTTATGCGATGTGTGGGAGGTGCGGAATGCTCATAATAATTGAAGCATATTCACAGTGGTTGGCTCTTTGAAGAGATGGGCGTGCGTGAAGCTTAGCTGTCGTGCTTTAGGTGAACAACAGCGGTATCATCCACCCTCCCCCCTTACCCATTTTCTGATTGCACACCATGTCTGTGATATGTGTTTTCGGTTGTTTGTATTTGGTTGGCTGGTCAAATGCTTCGCTGGCCATCGCTCGGCTGTCTGCCTGGCTGCTTTGCTACCAGTTTCGAGTTCTGGCGATGCTTTAATTGTTTAATGGCTCGTTAGTTGAATTCCCAGTGGGGAGCAACAGCGACAACAACAACCACGAGGGGCTCGCTACGAATTTCAAGTGTGATAATTGTAGCGTTTTATTATGGATTAAGCAAATTTGGTGTAAATTATGTGTACTATACAGAAGACAATGCTAAATGGGCGTTGCAAGTGTGAGTGTATTTGTTTAATCCTTAAAAAACATTGTTAACATTCCTAACGTCTATAAAGCAAACAAATAACAATCATGTCGAAATTTGTCTATAGATATAATAGCATTTAAGAATATGTCATCTGCCTTTTTTTCTCCTCCATTCTTCTTCTTCTGCAATTATGATATATTATAATTGTAATTATGATGGGCAGTGTAGCAGAATATTACTTTTTAACTATTAATTTATTTATTTGAAGTCTTCTCTTATTATTTTTTTTGTTAAAAAGTATAGTTAATTTTTATAAATTGTTCTCAATTTTGATTTTGGAATGTTTCATATTTGGAATATAAGTTCAAGTGTTCCTGATCAGATAAAGCTTTTTTATTTTATTGATAGTTCGGCCAGCTTAACACTTATCGATACATTTCGATTTCAGCCCATCGTTTTTTGCCCATAATTTGAAAGGTAAACAAGTAAGAGTGCTCTAGTCGGGAGTGTCCGACTAGGAGACACCATATACCCATCCCTTACATCTATTAACACTTTCCTATAAATGCACATCCATACAAACACACACATACTGTGAAATTTGCTGGACATAAATTGGCTATAAAATGGGCGATCAACCCAAATTACAAGGTTATACCTCCGAAAAAAAGTGTTTTTCACTTTTGGGGAGATGTGGGTACCAATATATATATACCCTGAACGCATTATAAATGGGTGAAAAGTGTATAATAAAGTTTTTGAGATTATATATAAAAATTTTATGCCTCTTGCTCTTGTGTCTTCCAAGTTTGGGAAAAAACGTTTGACTGAATACGAAATTTATAGATAACTTTTCAACGGTACAAGTTATTGACAAAATTAAATAAACTTTTAATACATTCCAAATATTAAGTCCTTATCTTTAGTCTGTATATTTGTATTTGATTCTTAATGGGTTCTGGGTAACCAAAATAAATAATAAGTGAATGTTATAGTTGACAATTGATAGTTTACCTGGAAAAATTGATAAAATGATAAAAAAAAATTAAACGATATAAATTACGGAAATAAAGAAAATTAATTGAAGATTTAAAATGAATTTAACATGATATATATTAAAAATTACCTTTAAGATTGGGTATTATAGTCTAATATTGATTAAATTAGAGCGCTTTGAATTTTGACTTGAAATTTAATTTGTAATTTTTATTGAGGGAACAGTCAGTTCGTTATGTAAGTTTATATGCATACTGTAGACTGTATTTTGTAGACATACTCATGGTGCACATACATACATATGTATCTCGCGGCATGTGTATCCTGTTGCCTTCGGCCTCGATTGGCAACGTTTGTTCTGAATAATAGGGCATTGCGTCGATGTCCTTATCGCTTACTCGCAAGACTTCACACAGAGCGCAGAGACCATATCAACCGGTCGCATGCTGCTGAAGCAGCAAAACGAAGCAATAACAACAATAACAATAAGTTGGAGTTAAAAAGCAGTAAAGAAGTAGTAAAATGACGCAACAATTTACGGTAATCGAATTGTAATCGTAGTCGTCATCGCATAAGGTTCTGCCTCATGCCACGCCCATCTAACGAATCGGAGTCAAAATCAAAGTTTGCATTGCTTCGAGGATCTCCTTTGATTTTGCACAATAGTAAAGTTGCTGTATGTTAGTACCACAGAATACTTGTGAATATGCTGGAGTCAAAACTTTCCAAACTATTGCAAAGGAAACTCTGGCCATTTGTTATCTGCTATTTGCAAAAGTAAGCTTTAATTTGGATCTTATACATTTAATAATGCTCAAATTCGGTCACTGAGTACATACGCACACTAAAAAAAAACGGGTGTCTGAACACAAGAACGATTGCAATTTTTATACCCTTAGCGCATTAAAAATGGGTAAACATAGTATAATGAAGTTGTGCAGAAGTATGTAACAGACAAGACAGAAGAGAGCATCATATGAAGTATTTATATTTTTGTATCAACAGCCGAGTCGATCTAGCCACGTCCGTCTGTCAGTGCTTTTGTATGAACACGCGGATCTCAGTGACTAAAACAGCTATAGACTTCATATTTGAAATACAAGCTATCGCATTTTGGCATTTTATGCCAAAGCACAGAATCTGATCAAGATTTCATTTTGCATTACTTGGAGGTCATGAACCAGCAAGTTACCTACTTAAACTGTTTGCAGCATGTGTGTTCTTGTCTGTATGTACAAATATCTGTAACTATGAATGAATGGAAAAGCTGGTTTCAAGGGATTTAATTCAATTTAAGTCTAAAAGGCTTCATAATAATATATTTCGGAATCCCAATATCAGTAAAAAATTAAATAATGACATAAAGACTTCCAAACGTTAATTAAAAAAAACATTCAAAGAAAAAAAACAAGTAAGAGTGCTCTAGTCGGGAGTGCCCGACTAGGAGATACCCTGAACCCAGTCCTTACAATCATTCGTACTACTCTAAGCACACACATGCTGCAGTACAAGCAGTACAAGCAGTGCAAGCGGTTTAAGCAGTTAGCTTGCTTTTCGCTGAGCCCCACACAATGGAAAGTTAAATCTTAAATAACATCTGTGTTTATTGTCCGATCTTATTGAAATTTTCGGGGCAAGCAATTGTCGATAATATGTGTAACCAAACCAAATTGCAAGGTCGTACCTTCAAAAATGCGTTTTTTTAACTTTTGGGGGTTGGTATCCAAAAAGTGAAATATTTGTTACATGTGTATGCTATTCGAGATTATACATGCCAAATTTGGGGTCTCTAGCTCTTATAACTCTGAAGTTATGTCCCAAAAACGCTAGTCTAAAATCAAAATTTATCGATAACTTTTGAATGCGACGAGTTATCGATCACATGAAATAAACTTGATCTGTCCCGGGATTAGGAGAAGTTATGTTCCAAATAAGAAGTCTCTAGCTCTTGTAGTCTCTGATATCTGTGTGTTCATACAGACAGACAGACGGACAGACGGACAGACAGACGGACATGGCTAGATCGACTCGGCTGTTGATACTGATCAATAATATATATACTTTATATGGTCGGAGATGCTTCCTTATGCCTGTTACATACATTTGCACAAAACCATAATACCCTTTTTACCCATTTTTAATGGGTTCAGGGTATAAAAATATAACCAAGAAAACACAAACGATTTAGAACCAGTACAAAAAATGTGATTCAAATTCCGTTCTACTCAAAACGATTATTTTTCTTAGTGTACCTACATGCAGATCTGCAACGTTGATTTAGATTTCACTTATTGTTACTTATTGGTGCGAAACAGGCACCCAACAACACACCAGGCGGCGGATCCGGCCTCTGAGTCAAGATTGAGGGCTCAGGGAGCAGAGCTCATCTACCCCGTAGCAAAAGCGGAAAACTTTTGCACCAACGCCGTTCACATGGCACGTGGCGGAACAAGTCCAGCACAAAGTGTTAGCAGTACAGCCTGGGCACAGCTTCCTGCTGAGCGAATTACTTTCATCTGTCTTAAACATATACATATATATTGGAATAATACTCATATTGCGTTGTTGCGCCTTCTCTTTGCTAATATTTAAGTATGATAACAGCATACGTACATTTGATCTAATCTTAACAAATTAAAATTCCAAGCTGCGCAAAAAGGGGTGCCTGGCACAAGGAAAATGGTCGACATGGAGGTATTGCTCTACTAATACTCTATACTATTTGTATACCCTGAACCCATTAAAAATGGGTAAAAATAATATATAATGAAGTTGTGTAAAAGTATGTAACAGGCATAAGGATGCATCTCCGACATTAGCAACAGCCGAGTCGATCTAGCCATGTCCCTCTGTCTGTCTGACCGTTTGTTTATGTATGAACACGTGGATATCAGGGACTCAAGAGCTAGAGGATTAATATTTGAAATATAAGTTCTTGTAATCCCAGGACAGATCACGTTTCATTTGATCGATAACTCGTCCTGTTCAAAAGATATCGATAAATTTAGATTTCAGACTAGCGTTTTTGGGCCATAACTTAAAAGTTATGAGAACTAGAAATACAAAATTTGGCTTGTATAATTTTGAACAGCATTCACACGTAACAAATATTTTAAATAATATAAATATAAATATTTGAATACCACCCCCCAATCCCCCCAAAAGTGAAAAAACGCATTGCAATTTTATGCCCAATAAATTTCAATAAGATCGGACAATAAACACAGAAGTTGTTTGAGATTTAACTTTCCATTTTTGTGGAGCTCAGTTTTCAGCATTTGTGTGTTTGTATGTATGTACACTGATAGTTAAGTATGAATGCATGTAAGGACTGGGATCAAGGTATCTCCTAGTCTGGCACTCCCGAATAGAGCACTCTCACTTCATTAAAATTTAGTTTGTTAAGTCGACTATTGTATATACTAACACGTAAGAGTGCTCTAGTCGGGAGTGCCCGACTACGAGATACCCTGAACCTAGACCATACAATCATTCATACTAATCTAAACACACTCATGCTGCAGTACAAGCAGTTCAAGCAGTGCAAGCGGTTTAAGCAGTTAGCTTGCTTTTTCGCTGAGCCCCATACAATGGAAAGTTAAATCTTAAATAACTTCTGTGTTTATTGTCCGATCTTATTGTAATTTTTGGGGCAAGCAATTGTCGATAATATGTGTGACCAAACCAAATTGCAAGGTCGTACCCTCAAAAATTCGTTTTTTGAACTTTTGGGGGGTTTGGGGGGTGGTATCCAAAAGTGAAATATTTGTTACATGTGTATGCTATTCGAGATTATACATGCCAAATTTGGGGCCTCTATCTCTTATGACTTTGAAGTTATGTCCCAAAAACTCTAGTATGAAATCAAAATTTATCGATAACTTTCAAACGGTACGAATTATCGATAAAATGAAATAAACTTGATCTGTCCCGGGATTAGGAGAACTTATGTTCCAAATATGAAGTCTCTAGCTCTTGTAGTCTCTGATATCTGTGTGTTCATACAGACAGACAGACGGACAGACGGTCAGACGGACATGGCTAGATCCACTCGGTTGTTGATACTGATCAATAATATATGTACTTTATATGGTCGGAGATGCTTCCTTATGCCTGTTACATACTTTTGCACAACTTCATTATACCTTTTTTACCCATTTTTAATGGGTTCAGGGTATAACAAGTAAGAGTGCTCTAGTCGGGAGTGCCCGACTAGGAGATACCCTGAACCCAGTTCTGACTTCCATTAATACTTGCCTAATAGTGTGCATACATACAAACACACACATACTGCAAGCAGTGCATGCGGTTTAAGCAGTTAGCTTGCTTTTCGCTGAGCCCCATACAATGGAAAGTTAAATCTCAAATAACTTCTGTGTTTATTGACCGATCTTACTGAAATTTTTGGGACATACAACTGTCAATAACATGTGTGACCAAACCAAATTGCAAGGTCGTACCCTCAAAAATTCGTTTTTTGAACTTTTGGGGGGTTTGGGGGGTGGTATCCAAAAGTGAAATATTTGTTACATGTGTATGCTATTCGAGATTATGCATGCCAAATTTGGGGTCTCTAGCTTTTATATCTTTGAAGCTATGTCCCAAAAACGCTAGTCTAAAATCGAAATTTATCGATAACTTTTGAATGCGACGAGTTATCGATCAAATGAAATAAACTTGATCTGTCCCGGGATTAGGAGAACTTATATTCCAAATATGAAGTCTCTAGCTCTTGTAGTCTCTGATATCTGTGTGTTCATACAGACAGACAGACGGACAGACAGACGGACATGGCTAGATCGACTCGGCTGTTGATACTGATCAATAATATATATACTTTATATGGTCGGAGATGCTTCCTTATGCCTGTTACATACTTTTGCACAAAACCATAATACCCTTTTTACCCATTTTTAATGGGTTCAGGGTATAAAAAGTTTCTACTTTACGACTTTGAACATTTATCTAATAAGAATTAAAATTGTACACTGCCCTTTTGGGGCTAGACAATAAACCACTATAAAATACTAATTTATGACGTAAGCATTTATCTAAAGTTTATTTTTCACAGTCTTTCCCAAATGTGTGTCGAATATTCCTAAGCCCCGAATGAGTGCTCACTTATGTCAATTCAGAGAAACCTTTAATATTTGAGCTTCCTTTCCTAGGTCATTAGCCCACAGTCAAAAATCAATCGCTAATTAATGTTATCTATAAAGAAATGATGTTTGGATATCGTTTGTTATTAACCAAGAGACTTACACATCTGTGCGAAAATTCAAATGACATGTGTATGAATTTTAGGAAACTAAAATCCTTCCCCATGCTTGAAAATTGGGCATTAGTGATTTAATATGAACAAAAGTGCAATTTGTATCTGATCGATTTCCAAATAACTTTAAAAGCTCGGAATAACATTTTTTGACATACACGGAACGGGATCTTTGAAGGAGATAAAGGAGATTGAAAGCTTTAAAATTAAGCAATAAGATTTATTATTTTGTAATATATGTATTTTGTAAATATATAAATCATTATATATAAACCGAACTTTGATTGTGGCAGATGGAGAATCGCGTTACAGGAGTTTGGCTGTAGCTCAAGGTAAAACTGGATACAAATAACAGCTAGAAATAAATACATATAACAGCTAAAAGTCTCAGTAGAAGGTTGTACTCGGCCTTGCTTTGAATTACTAGTTTTAGTTCCTTACACATTTTCTGTCCTTGCAGCTAATATAATATTTTAACTTGGAGCATAAGCTTAAAGATGATCGGACAAAATTAATTATTTAGTCAATCAGAAATACTCCTGATATGTATATACTATTTAATTTTAAGCCATTTGTTTGCAAGTAGAAGAAAACCTTACCTTCATTTTGCTTTTAAAAATAAGTTTTTATTGTAAAGAGGATGTCTCAAAGTCGGAAACACGCCGACTGTTTGGTTCTGTTTACAAAAGTATATATAACCTGAAGCTTGGTATGAGTGTAATAAGTAAAATGTACATTGTATGATAATCTGCTTTTGTTTCTTTATAAGTTGTTGATGTGTCTGCTGCTAGCGAGAACTCTCTGCTCTATTTTTCTTGTTTTTCTATTGAACAGTATATTTGAAAACATAAAATACTATTTGATCAAATTCTGTCTCGAATGTGCATGCCTTTCCCTCAAGAAAGTGTAAACTCAATGGGATTGTACGTACTCTCCTCACTTGTAACAGTTTTGATAAGTATTTTGTAAACATTTTGTGCAAATTTGTATAAGTGCTCTCGCTTTCAATGCAGCTTCAGCACATTTATATGACTATCTCCTTCTACCTATAGAACTCAAATGAGCAAGCGAGAGCGAGACGACTGATCATCCAGGCGGCATGTGTAGATGTGGGAGTGTCCGAGAGCGCGAACGCGTCCGTCCTTGTCGACATTTTGGAAAACGACCGCACGCCCACGCCCAGAAACAGGAACAGGCACTAGGAGCTCCATCACACCCTCCGCCCCCAGTCATACTCGTGTTTGCATTCGTGTTGCGTTTGTCGGAACGGAAGCCGTGTGGGTAGTTAACGGAAGAGTCTAGCGGTTATTGTATCGGAATGAAACAATTCAATTGGGCGACTGCTACTTACTCGCCCGTTCATTCGGCAAATTCAATAGAATTTTAGTTTACCCCAACATACATATGCATATGCACATACTAGTTATCCGTGTATGCTTATGTGCGGGTGGTCCGGTTTCCTGAATGGGCATGTTTTACGATGTCTCTTCATATATGTTAACTTTTTAATTTAAAAACTATATATCAAAATATTTTAAATAAAAAAAGTACATTTATTTTAAATGTATACTCTGAATACTGTAAATATGCATGATAAAGATAATGAGAGAGTGTTGCGTTTTGCAAGAACATAATCGATTTATCAGTGGGACAATTAAGAGATGCAAATTTTTGTTGAAATCAATTTATAAAACTTTATGAAGTATTAAAAAAAAATATTTAAGAAGGCTTTGCTTGTCCTCGTCGTTTCAGTTGATACACTCGCGCAACATGCGGTGCAACTGCCTAGGCCCAAACACAGAATGGGCTTCCATCAGTATATGTGCTCAGCTTATATCGCTGTACTGTGCACACAGCTGTCATTTACAAGCCTGGTGAGAGCGGGAGAGCCAGTCGATTGGCGAATGGCCAATCAGCGTAGCCGAGTTGCAGTGGATAGTAAGTGGATGGGCAGCGAGACCCAATCAGGTAGCCGCTTACCCACCGCTTTGCGAAGCAGCGAGCTCAGGCCAAAGTCAGCAAAAGGCGATAGTCATATTGGCATTTGCATTCGCACAGTGTCTCGCGCACTAACTGTAACTCATATACCGACGGCCCGGTTCGATTAAGAGCTAAATATTGTTCAACAACGGTTACGGATCTCGAAACTATACCGTTTCTTCGAATTATTCGATTTAGGCGGCAAGTGTATAAGTATTAGAATATGCAAGTTATAAATGAAATGAATTGTTACTTTCAAAAATGAGTGAATACAAATGTGAATGTGATGGATGGTGCCCGAATGGCATTAAGTAGTGTAAACGTGGTACTCACCGGTGCTGAGCTGATAATGGGCTGCATGCCTGAAATTCAAAAAAACGAAGATTAAAAAATGAACAAGTGAACTAAAACAAAGCTGGCTGCTCATATAGCAAAAACAAAGGTTGAACAACACACCTATATGCATTTGCATGCATGTGGTACTTGATATTACCATCTGTATGAATTCCTTTGAGACCGCTGCTTGATCCTGTGGTGGTAGCGCTGCGTGAAACCATCGCCGCCTGCAGTGAACCCTAAGAATTTACAACATATTAAATGCTATTTGTTGTTGGCATTCAAGTGACGAGTGAAACATACTAGCCAAATCTCAAAAAATACATATACAAAAAATCATATACGACAGAGACTCGATCGATTTGCATTTAGAATCCAATTGAAGCTCAATAAAGTATTCACCAGGATATATACATATCTCTCTGCATTATGTTTACGATACAACCAACTCCGGCAGCCATAGGTACGGTGCCTTGGGCAGCAGGAGCACTAATTGAACGACTGCCAACTTTGGATGATATGAATCATAAGGGTAAGCTTTAACTAGAATTGCTCACCATTTCAAAATTACTTCAAATAATGTCTGTATACAAAAACTGTTTTCGTTTTGAGCCCATGATCTTTTAAATACATAAATTAAATGAATAACTTTTCCATAACTAGGCTCAGCAAACATATTATATTGACTTACATCACTGTCAATATATAATTTATTTATTTATGTAATTTTTTAAATTTTCGGTTCTAATTTCCTACTGTTGCAGGAATTTTCTTACAATTTAATGCACTATTTACAAGAAACAATAATACAATAATTTTACATACCTAACATATTAATTCGAAGTTAAGTTATTTTCATAACTAATTTAATATAATAACTATAACTAATATACATAATAATTATACTCTTTTCGATGAAAATTGTATATAAAGTTTGTGCTGGACTGTGTAACGCATAGAAGGAAGCGTCGGAGACCCCCAAAACCTACCGCCAGTATGCTTAGAATGACAAAACAAATTGATCAGCCATGTATAGTATATTAATTTTGTGCTGAAGTTTGTAACGCATAGATGGAAGCGTCGGAGACATCCAAAAGATATAGCCATTATGCTTACAATAACAAAACAAATTGATCTAGCCATGTCTGTCTGTCTGTCTGTATGTATGGGATCTAGTCCCTCAGTTTTTGAGCTATCGCGATAAAACTTTACACAGATACTTATTATTCAAACATACATCACATGGGTCGGAACCGGCCGGATCGGACCACTATATCTTATAGCTGCCGTACAACTCGAAGTCGGTTTTGGCCATAAATCCCATGTTTTCAAGGCTATCGCGATTAAACTTTGCATAAATGCTTATTATTTAAACATACATTACATTAATCGGAGCCAGCTGGATCGGTCCACTATATCTTATAGCTGCCATACAACCATATCCGTTATTTTCAAAGCTATCGCCTTAAATTTCCTTGTACACTTGAACATCCTTATAAGTCATCAATGTTTAAAATTTCATATCGATTCAGTTATAATTAGCAAAGATATGTATCATTAAATATTTCAGTGGTGCAGTTGGCAGCGTGAGAATTGCCTAAAGGTTCGAAGAGAGTATAAAATCTTCGGCACACCGAAGATAATCCTTCCCCACTTGTTATTATATACGTATGTCAATATACAAGCTCACGGTTTTAAATACTTAGATGTCATTCTACATGTTTGACTATATTAAATTACCGTACTCGTACTTACCATATGGGCATTTCCACGGCAAGGTCCACCAAGACCAATCAATTAAAAGTTCTCGAGAACACTTTGTGTTATCATATTTTTTGAATTGCAGATTGCATTTATTTAAAACGCACTTCGAGATATTCGAATGCAAAGTCGCTCAAGCGCAATTTTTCTCATTTGGGTCATTTTACTGCATGTTTTGTTTTGATCAAATATTATAATGAGAAATTATTATGCATTATGCATTGAATCTTGCCCTCTAAAAATCTTTCTGAAGGTAAAGAGAGTTCAAAGACAGTGCATAAGAAACTATGCAATAGTAAATAGCTGTAAGTTTTGGCATTGCTTTATCGCATATTTCGATCGCCTGTTCGACCGACGAAAACAACATTTGTTATCAGTGCGTCGAAAAGACTTGCAGGAAGATCATTAAATTTTGAGTACAAAAATGAGATTTTGAGTACAAAAAAAAGATTTTGCAACCATTTAAAATAAAAAAAAATATATTTATCTTTTTGGTGGGACTCAGTTTATAAACACATTTATACTCTCAAGCCTAGTTGACTTTACAAAACAATGTTTCCCAGTAGAATCTAACTTTTATATTTTATTCATATTCATATTTTTGTTAAGTTTGTTGTTATTATGTCAAGATTAATACATTTAAAAATTCTGTTGATTTAAAAACATTTTAACTGGGGTAATTTATAAATAATTTCGTAAAAAAGCCACAGAAACAACATTAATATCATAATGGAAAAAATGTCGGTTCTACACTGACCCTCAACTACCTTGATTAAAATTCAATTTAAAAAAATCTTAAGTAATTTTTGGGTGAAATCAAAACCAATTTCAATTGAAATCAATGCATAACATTCAAAAATTAGTCACATTGAAAAACTTTATTAATTGTTGATGGTATTTGTAGTTGATTTGAGTAGAATATTATGATTATTTTTTCGCAGTGTTGTTTCTGCAAGTCCTAGGTTCTTGCAGAATCTGAATGACATATGTGTGTACTAAATATTCATGTATTCAATGCAAGTTAACTTCAAGTCGAAACAATAAAATAAAAATAATTATTTTAATGCTACAAATTTATTGCTATTGTGTTTATAAGTATTGCTTATATACAGATGTATAAGCTTGAGAGTTGATATGATTATTTTCCGTTTGCTTTGTTCTCTTCTCTTATAGACAATGTCCTTGCCATGAGAAATCTGCCCTGTCTGGGCGTCACTGGTGGCAGCGGACTAAGCGGCATTGGCGGCAAGGCAGCTGCCACTGCTGCGATGGAAGCCGCGGATGCGACCGCAACCCAACAGCCACCACATTCGACATCATCATACTTTACCACAACCTACTACCACTTGACAGATGATGAATGTATGTTTAATAGTTTCAAAATCTGCCAGTCTACACATCACATCTATTAGATAATTTGATCTTTATTTGCTTAAAGCTAAATGTATAACTATGGGAGTATGGCTAAGAATTAATTCATTAAAGCAAAAAGAAGATAACGATTTTTTCTACTTCCAAAAACTCAGGGGTCAAAAATCCGTCACTGCCCAACATGCATGCAGTGATATTTTCAAAAAAATCTCAGACATTGCTTTACCATTCTTAAACATTGTGGACCAAAGTATTATGCATTATCAGTTTCAGATTGCAGGGCATGAGGCTTATCTAAATGGTCTCAGCTTGGGTATTTAATTGAATTACGCAAATGTTCCATCAAAATATAGAAATAAGTTCAACACACTGACACACATACTTACACACACACAGGCAGGCATAATTGAGTCATTTGCGAAAGAACCGTAGCGTGCTGATTTGTTAAAATGAAGTTATAGACTTGGCATTTGGTGTGAAAATTGTAAGGACGTTCGTCTCCATTGATTCGCTCACTAATTGTTTGCTGGCATTGTGGAGTGAATGACTTGGACCTTGGTCCAGATGCTGCGTATGTTGCCAATTACAGCACCACAATGGCAGCAGCACGATTCAGAAGCAGACGAAAACCATTCCCGAGCTGATCATTGCGGACAATGGTATTGTATTGGGTACTCTAAGTCCGAGTAAAGACGTTTATTGGGCACAGGGGGTATGGGTGTCGGGACCCGCAAAGAACACATATCCGATCGAGCTACTGTCCCCGCTTTGACATGGGATTTCCCCCGGTCCCTTCCCGATATTCGGTACTAAGCAGCCGGCACCCGCTGTGCCGTTAAGTACTCTCAGTTATGTCCGTGCCATTGTTTGTTTTGTGAATCAATACAATCATTTTCCACCTATAATGATCTTGAAGAGTGCTTGTTTGACGACCGTTTCGTGTCATGTCGTTACAAATGAAAACAATTATCGACGTTGAAAGCAAAAGTCGAATGAAAACAAACAAAAGCGTCAGCATTTTGTTTTTGTGTGTTCGTTCATGGACCTACACTACATACTCTGCCATCTCACTTTATTTATGTATCTCTGGTTCCTTTCCTCTTCCACAAATGAGCCTCCTTAGCAGCGTAAGCGGCACTAGTCGGGTAACCGACGCGACGCTTGTCCCATTGTAAATAGCTACGCCGAGTGTTTGTTTCCTGCCCTCGTCATGCGCGTCCAAGTCGGAGTCCGGGTCCGATTCCAGGTCCTACAAATTTTTCCAAATACTATTGTTTGCCAACTGATTTGTGTTGCAATTACATTGTTAATCCCATTGGCAAGATGTTTTTGGTTTATTGTCTGCCTTGTTACTTTTGGTAAATCATCGCATAATTCATTTGTAACATGCATGCATACGTATCTACAAATATCTACAATATCTACGGATATCAGAGACTACAAGAGCTAGAGACTTCATACTTGGAATATGAGTTTTCGTAATCCCGGGACAGATCAAGTTTATTTAATTTTATCGACAGCTCATATCGATAGTCCTTATCGATAGCTCTTATCGAAAGCTCTTATCGATAGTCCCATTTAATAGTTATCGATCAATTTCGATTTCAGACTAGCGGTTTTGGGACATAACTTCAAAGTTATAAGAGCTAGAGGCCCCAAATTTGGCATGTATAATCTCGAATAGCGTACATGTAACAAATATTTCACTTTTTAGATACCACCTCCCAATCTCCCAAAAGTGCAAAAAAGGTTAACCTTGAAGGTATGACCTTCCAATTTGGTTTGGTCACACATTTTATTGACAATTGTATGCCCAAATAATTTCAATAAGATCGGCCAATAAACACAGAAGTTATTGAAGATTTATCTTTCCACTGTGTGGGGCTCAGTAAAAAAGCAAGCTAACAGCTTAGACCGCTTGCACTGCTTGTACTGCAGCATGTGTGTGTTTAGATTAGTATGAATGATTGTAAGGACTGGGTTCAGGGTATTTCGTAGTCGGGCACTCCCGACTAGAGCACTCTTGTTTTCTATAATATTGTCAAATAACCTAAGATTTGAACTTCTCTATCTAGAATCTTCATCAGCCACAAAAAACGTTCGAGTTACAGAGGCTTTGAGTTATAGAAAATTATATATCCATCTATTAAAGTCTTTTTTGTTTTTCAAAAAATCGATTTTGGATTTGTTGTCCCAAATTTTTGTTCAATCTATAGAGACATATAGACATAGACGAAAAGTTCGAGTAGTGTGCCACGAATTGTTAATCATATTGTTCATATTTGAAAATACATTTTTGTTTTGTAAGTTAAACAGACGTTTTCAATATTGGAGTCTCCAAGTATACACTTTTCTCAAGTAGGCTGCAACAAATTGTCTATTAAAAATATGGCGTACAATTTACTTGCAAACAATTTGTATTTGTATGTGATGGATTATAAAAGTATCAGTGATATCACTGATAGAGGTCAAAGGTTAAAAAAACTTATGCATTTTTTATTGACTCGTCTGAGTAGGCAGGGATAGCTCCGCTATTACTGTTATCTATTTGAAGTTGATGCCACTTTAATGGTGGGCTGCTCAGCTAGCACAAACGGTCTTTAAGTGAAATAGTGGGATTAGCCTTTCATAGTATCTCGACCCTCATCTTCAAGCATTTGTTAATGGGGTAAAAGTGGCAGGCGAGTTGCCGCTTCGTTGACTACAAGTTAGAATCAAATTGATACGCAGATTTTCGGATTTTCTCACAATCAATACTAGGAAATTTGTCTGAAATCCATGCTCGACTTGACGAATGTAACCTTTTTCCAAAGTCGGACCATTTGATTTCATTTTATCTTATCGTTTTTTTTTTGTTGAATTTTTTTCATCGTTTTTGTCTTGGTCTTTGTAAAAATAACGGTTCAAACAATCGCCTAGATCCATGCAACCAAATTGAGTTTTTAGTTTTTGGTCGGACTCAACGTCTTGACGTTTGTAGAGCGTGCCAAACCAATTTTTATGCCCCATTGAAAGTGAATTGAAGTCGAAATAGCAGGCTCAAAATATTTATTTGGCGATGTGTACAAGCCAATAGTTTTACTGTATTATTTAGAAAAATAAGACCATACACATTTTTTGATAACTTTAAGAGTTTGGCGATTATTGTGATTACATAATATTTTGTTTGCTCACCGATTCCAGTCATACGTCCGATAACTTTGCATAGATTATTATAATAAAGACGATACAATAATAACATATCAAAATTTATAGCTTTGTTGCATCACAGGTTCAGTCAAGTTGTTTAAGACTTAACTTGAACTTAAACTGTTTGTACAGCATGCAGCATGTATGTACACTGATAGGTTAGTATGAAAAAATGTAAGGACTGGGTTCAGGGTATCTCTAGTCGGGCAATCTCGATTGCTTAATAGATTGCTAAATAGATTGCTCATTATTTATATTTGTATCACCACATAGTTTTATCGAGTTTACCAACTGAAATACCTATATAAATTAAATATTACAGGTCACAGTGGGGTAAATCAGTTGGGTGGCGTCTTTGTTGGCGGAAGGCCATTACCCGATTCAACTCGCCAGAAAATCGTAGAGCTCGCCCACTCTGGTGCTCGTCCATGTGATATTTCGCGAATTCTTCAAGTTTCCAATGGATGTGTTAGCAAAATTTTAGGCAGGTGAGTACTATACTTCGTTATAGAGAAGTATTTGAACAATTCGTTGTAAGTGTATGGTTTTGTATTAGAAATAAAGAAAAAATTTCATGGCATGAAACCGAGCTTTATATAATAATGAAAGAATCACAATTACTCTTATTTGTTTATTGTTTAAGTTGGTTAATCACTTACACGTGTAATTTGCTGGATTGGATTTCTTTAATTCGATACATTAAAATTAAATCTGTTCTCGCAAATTGCAGACAATAAATAGCTTACACACTTTGAAAGCTCAATATACTTAAGACAATTGTTTTGAAACTATATTTCAGATATTACGAAACAGGAAGTATTCGACCACGTGCGATAGGAGGCTCCAAGCCGCGAGTGGCCACCGCTGAAGTCGTTAGTAAAATCTCGCAATACAAGCGGGAGTGTCCCAGCATATTTGCATGGGAAATTCGAGACAGATTATTGCAGGAGAATGTGTGTACAAATGACAACATACCAAGTGTAAGTTATGGCTTATGTTTTAAAGGACAAATTTGTGCAGAGAATATCTAATGTGTACATGTACTTTTATTCTACGGTCCATTAATATCTTTTGTCCGGCGAAAAATTGTTTTTATACTCTTTTCGAAGAAAATAGTATATTCAGTGTGTTCTGAAGTTTGTAACACATGGAAGGAAGCGTCGGAGATCCCCAAAAGTTACTGCCAGTATGCTTAGAATGAAAAAACAAATTGATCTAGCCATGTCCGTCTGTCTGTATGTATGCAAACTAGTCCCTCAGTTTTTGAGCTATCGCTATAACACTTTGCACAGAGACTTATTATTCAAAGGGACATCACATAGGTCGGAGCCGGCCGGATCGGATCACTATATATTATAGCTGTCATACAGCTGGTATTCTTAGAACAAACAAAAAAAAAAATGTTACGCAACAAAATGATTTTGTACAACTAGGAAATTTCAGTGCTGCTGTTAGCAGAGTCGAAATTGCTTACAGGTTCGAAAAGAGTATAAAATCTTCGGCACGCCGAAGATAATCCTTCCCCACTTGTTTTTAATGAATTTCATAAAATCATTTAACAGTATTTGACCTTGATTCACAATTTGCCAATAAGGCTGCTAGATTTTCCAATAAAAACAAAGATAAGATAATTGAATCGAATAGATTATAAATTCTTATACAAAACATGGCACTATACGATTTCTTTAAAAATATGATTATTACGATAATAAGGTAAATTAAATATAAATATATTCTATTTGCTTTAATGCTTGTGTATTGGTATTCCTTAAAGTAGTTGTGGTTAGATGATATCAAAAATTGATGTCAAGCATCCAAATCTATTTCAACAATTTAAGCATCACATTATTATATGGCATTTTGCTTGCCATTTGAATTTCTTTTGTATGGTTGACGCCATTTTTTTCCTTCTATTCTTACATCTAGTTAGCATTACCATTTTTTTATTGTTTATTAAGTATGCCAAAAATGGGAGAGGGCATGAAATGAATTGTGACAGCGTTGCCGATGGTCCGATGGCCTGCGTTGTACTTTTCCTTATTCGACAGTTGTGTGGAAAATGTGCTCATTCAAATGGAAGGGAAAATCTTTTATGCACATTAAACGACAAAAAGGGAAATCAGTGCTCGAAAAAGTATGAAAAACGTACAATATTAAATAAATACAGGCCCAGCTCAGTCACCACAAAGCGTTAAGCGTTGAAATTCACGCGCGATGCCAAATCACGTTTTTCCTTTTATGCTACAAACGTAAACAGCAACGGCATCGACCGATTGGATCAGACCTGGGTCCGCAGCCGGAGCCGGAGACGGTGTCGTTACGGAATGACTGAGGGGTAAAAGCGTTAGTATTTGGCAGTTAGAGGTTTGATGTTGCCGCATGCCATAATTTGTGCAGAGAGTTTTAGGGTGTTAATATATGGTCATCAGTTAAGCTGGCGTTTGATAATAGCACAGTAAACTAAAACTATCAAACAACTAACTACAGTTGCTTTAAAATATATACAGTATATATTGTTGATACAATTTACAAGATTATCAAAGTTATATATTATATATATATATATCTATATTATATGGCGAAATGATTTAAAAACATGAAACAATTGTGAAGTGTAGGCGCTATTGGAAAGTGCCACATCAATAACATCTTAAAGGATACAATATATACACAAGCTCTTATGTACACTCACCTATTTAGGTATAAGCTGTATGGCCTTATGGTAGGGGTATCTAAATACATATAGCGTGTATGTACATATGTACACGTATATGTATAACGCTTTCGGGGTTGGCGCTCATTTTATTTTAAAAATAAGTTTTTATACAAGCGTTCTTTTTCATTCCCTCGAAAGGACATTTCTGCCTAATTTTTCCACTTAACTGCACTTTTCCCTGTTGTTCTCACTCGCTCATTTATATGTTTGCGCGTTTGTTCTTTCTTTCGTTCGCTTTTGCTTTTTCCTTTTGAATTCATTTCTAAAGCGCTGTCATGCGCAGGCACTGCCTTAAAATAATAATAGAAAAAAAAACAAGTTGGCATACTCATGTCGAGAGGGCTCGATTGGCAAATACTCTTTACAGAGATACTCTACAAAGCAGATAAGTCGAATACTGATTTAAAGTATGAAATAATTGGAACTGCAACAAACATGTGGTATGAAATGATCATTTTAGCTTATATGCTCAACCTCATGTTTTGTCAAATCAAAATGTTTTTTATTTAATCCCGTAATATGCGTCAAGGTTATTTAGGCTTCATAAATAACACTGTTCAATTTTACAAAATTGCTTAGGAAGTGTCATGGTATAGCAAAGTTTTCAGAGGTAATTCTCTTTTTTCTGTCCATATTTTTTTTCCGTAGGTCTATTTTTTTCAAAAAAACATACTTCATCAAAATATTCTTAAGCATTCCAGATATAAACTTTTATGAACAAACCAAACCTAAAATTTGAGGTATTTTTAATGTTTTGGGTAGTTTTGGTCGGAATGTCATATCTGATCATGTTAATACGAAAAACTAATATGTTGCAGCTTGACTTTTGAGTTGCACTGTGCTATTAAAAGTAAAAGTTCCTAGGGGTATTTCGAATATGAATACTCTAATGTATTGATAGTAATTTTATTTTGAATCTGTTTATTATAAATGGTTTGACATCATGCTCATTTGGCTAAGTAAGCGAAATGTTATCTAATTTATTACAACATACCAAATTATATGTCTATTTATAGCGATTGCTCTTCTCAAGATAGGTGACTTGCTGACCTTAATATTGATTGAAGTATAACCAAGCTAATTATTTGTATTTTTTGTGATTTGTATGCTTTAAGGTATCGTCGATAAACCGAGTATTAAGGAACTTGGCAGCACAAAAGGAGCAGCAAAGTACTGGATCTAGCAGCTCCAGTTCGAATCCAAACACAACCCATGCGACAAGCAGCGTCAATGCTAATAGTAATAACAATGGCAACGGCAATAATAGTAGTAGTAATGTAGCCAATGGGGCGGGGCCTAGCGCGACCAACGATCTGATACAGACGGCAACGCCCTTGAACTCTTCAGAGAGCGGCGGTGCCAGCAATTCGGGTGAGGGCAGCGAGCAGGAGTCGATCTATGAGAAGTTGCGTCTGCTGAACACCCAACACGTCTCGGCGCTAGATTCGGCCATATCAACAGTAGCGGCGGCGCCCCCTGTCAGTCATGGACAGCTAATGACCAGTGTGCCTAGCCATTTCAGTCCTCACCCCCACGCGAGTCACTCCATCCATGCCCATTGCCATCACCAGCAACAGCAGAGCTGGCCACCTCGTCATTACTCCACCGGATCATGGTATGCAGCACCTATGAATGGTAGCGAAATAGCAACGTCCACCGGTGTTATATCTGTGACTGGATATGGCAACAGTGGCGTCAGTGTGAGCGCAGCCCCAGGTCCCGGTCCAGGTGCAGGTCTAGGACATCCGCTAACACCGCCAAATGATCTCATCAACATTGGTGGACCAAGCGTTAATTTGAGCAACTGTGCCATCACACCAGACGATGTTATGCTTAAGAAGGGTAAGCTTAAACAAGTAAACGTATTCATTCGTAGTTGCTTACATGCTTATACACAGTAGAGAAAGCTGGATGTTGTTTTTATAAATATACACAAAAAGTTAGTTTTCTTAATTTAGTTAGTCACGGGAGTTATTAAAAAACTGAAATATTTTGCATATCTGACTGCCTGACTTCATGATACCATTTTACAAATTTTCAAAATATGATTCTAAATCACTCTACATACTGTCCACACCTGGCACATACTATTGTGATTTTGTGTGGAAGCAGAAGAAACCGGTGTTCAATATCTTATAGTTACGCAGCCTGGTCAATAACAGTAATATTTTTAGTACCAAAGCTTAATTATATCATACGGCAAGTGTACGTGTAATTATTATACTGTGAGTAATTATACTGTGAGTGTATTGATTTTGTGCAATGACCGTCGTACTGTCCGTTAGTAAGACCGTGTGAGTTTTTTTTTGTTGTGCGTTAAAGCTAGATTTATCTGATTCAAAAAAAGTAATACGATTTTTGTGACACGCCCACTGAGAGGTTGGGAGATGAAAGCATGTCGATACACCTCATATCCCAAATCGGTCAAATATTTAACACAATTTTAAAGCTAGATTGTCAAATTTGGTAGGTAGATCTCCCGGCCACGCCTAACAAAACTTCCATCTTACAGTTTAATCCCACAGTTTTAGAGCTGGAGTTACAATATTTGGATAATACAAAACTGGTAATTCCCACAAATCTCACAATAAGTTACCTACCGTGCCCACCCGCCCACGTAGTCGCGAAAGTCGATACATCTGAAAGCACAAGTCTATAACATATATTTCGCGTAATTTTCCAGCTTTTTATACTCTTTTCGCAGAAAATAGTATATTAAGTTTGTGCTGAAGTTTGTAACGCATAGAAGGAAGCGTCGGAGACCCCCAAGAGTTACTGCCAGTATGCTTAGAATGACAAAACAAATTGATCTAGCCATGTCCGTCTGTCTGTCTGTCTGTATGTACACAAACTAGTCCCTCAGCACATTGGTCGGAACAGGCCAGATCGGACCACTATATCTTATAGCTGCCATACAACTGGAAATAAATCTAATATTTCACTAGAAAATTTCAATTCATATAATATCAGTTTTCACAGCTAATGAAAGTGCTGCAGTTGGCAGAGTGAAAATTGTCTAAAGATTCGAAAAGAGTATAAAATCTTCGGCACGCCGAAGATAATACTTTCCCCCTTGTTGAAATTAAGGTTGCTGGTGACCAATATCCAAATAATTGCAAAGTGGATTTCCAGGCCACGCCCACTATAACGCACCTCAGGTAACCAGCCCTCTTGAATCGCAGAAGCCTATATCTATATCAAATATAGTCCCATAAGATTTTAACCCATTAAAAATGGATAAAAAGGTATAATCAAGTGGTGCAAAAGTATGTGAGAGTCATAAGGAAGCATCTCCGACCATACAAAGTATCTATATTCTGGATCAGTATCAACAGCCGAGTCGATCTAGCAATGTCCGTCTGTCTGTCTATCCGTCTGTCTATATGAACACGTGAATATCAGAGACTACAAGAGCTAGTTTTTTTTTGGTTACTGTACATATTTGACCAAAACTTGATTGTAAATTTTTTAAAACTTTAACATAACTGTCTAAGGGCATATACACACATATGGGGTACAACCTTACAGTAATATTCTTCAAGTTGCTATTCAATATTTGCTATTTAAGGGGAAGTAAAACCAGATAAATTTAATAAGAACAACGGAAACAGAGACTGTGGTACGGCCAATCAAGCCGTGGACGCTCGGTCACGTGCGAATACTATTTACGCATGCACGGTAAGTTTGCCCTCATCGAATTGTCGAGGACACGGACTGTTAAATAAAATACAATCACGACGCTGCGCAAGGTAATCTATCTATATGCATGAAAATAAAAACTAGTGAGCTTAACATAAGTGCCGTGCACCCTTCAGATATTTCAAGTCATTCGTGCGTATTTTGCATAAAATACTGTAATGACGACTCCTGACTATGGTTGAATCTGGTGACATTATTGTTTCATATTATGCGCAACGATTAAGCCTATACGCATTAAATTTCATTTGGTTTTTTATACCTTGATCCCATTAAAATGTCTAAAATGAGTATATTGAAGTTGTGCAAAAGTATGCAAAAGGCATAAAAAGCATCTCCGCCCATATAAAGTATATAGGCATTTCCACAGCAAGGTCCACCGAGACCAAACAACTAAAATTTCTTGAAAACCCTTTGTGTTATCATATTTTCGTAGTGAAACAATCAAATTTAAGAAAAACAAGTAAGAGTGCTCTAGTCGGGAGTGCCCGACTACGAGATACCCTGAACCCAGTCCTTACAATCATTCGTACTGCTCTAAACACACACATGCTGCAGTACAAGCAGTGCAAGCGGTTTAAGCAGTTAGCTTGCTTTTCGCTGAGCCCCACACAATGGAAAGTTAAATCTTAAATAACTTCTGTGTTTATTGTCCGATCTTATTGAAATTTTTGAGGCAAGTAATTGTCGATAATATGTGTTACCAAACCAAATTGCAAGGTCGTACCTTCAAAAATGCGTTTTTTAACTTTTGGGGGGTTTGGGGGGTGGTATCCAAAAAGTGAAATATTTGTTACATGTGTATGCTATTCGAGATTATACATGCCAAATTTGGGCTCTCTAGCTTTTATAACTTTGAAGTTATGTCCCAAAAACGCTAGTCTAAAATCAAAATTTATCGATAACTTTTGAATGCGATGAGTTATCGATCAAATGAAATAAACTTGATCTGTCCCAGGATTAGGAGAACTTATGTTCCAAATATGAAGTCTCTAGCTCTTGTAGTCTCTGATATCTGTGTGTTCATACAGACAGACAGACGGACAGACGGACAGACAGACGGACATGGCTAGATCGACTCGGCTGTTGATACTGATCAATAATATATATACTTTATATGGTCGGAGATGCTTCCTTATGCCTGTTACATACATTTGCACAAAACCATAATACCCTTTTTACCCATTTTTAATGGGTTCAGGGTATAACATGTAAGAATGCTCTAGTCGGGAGTGCCCGACTTGGAGATACCCTGAATCCAGTTCTGACATCCATTCATAGTTGTCTAAAAGTGTGCATACATACAGACACACACATACTGCAAGCTGTGCAAGCGGTTTAAGCAGTTAGCTTGCTTTTTCACTGAGCCCCACACAATGGAAAGTAAAATCTTATATAACTTCTGTGTTTATTGTCTGATCTTTCTAAAATTTGTAGGACATAACATTGGCTATAAAATGTGTCAGCAAACCAAATTGCAAGGTCATACCTTCAAAAATGAGTTTTTTGTGCTTTTGGGGGGATTGGGGGTGGTATCCAAAAAGATAAATATTTGTTACATGTGAATGCTATTCGAGATTATACATGCCAAATTTTGGGCCCAAATACGCTAGTCTGAAATCGAAATTTATCGATAACATTTAAACGGGACGAGTTATCGATAAAATGAAATAAACTTGATCTGTCCCGGGATTACGAGAACTTATATTCCAAATATGAAGTCTCTAGCTCTTGTAGTCTCTGACGGACGGACAGACAGACAGACGGACATGGCTAAATCGACTCGACTGTTGATACTGATCAAGAATATATATACTTTATATGGTCGGAGATGCATCCTTATGCCTGTTACATACTTTTGCACAAAACCATAATACCCTTTTTACCCATTATGACAAGTAGGAGTGCTCTAGTCGGGAGTGCCCGACTAGGGGATACCCTGAACCCAGTCCTTACAATCATTCATACTAATCTAAACACACACATGCTGCAGTACAAGCAGTACAAGCAGTGCAAGCTTGCTTTTTCACTGAGCCCCACACATTGGAAAGTTAGATCTTAAATAACTTCTCTGTTTATTGTCCGATCTATCTAAAATTTTTAGCACATAGCATTAACTATAAAGTGTGTGTCCAAACCAAATTGCACGGTCGTACATTCAAAAATGAGTTTATTGAACTTTTGGGGGCATTGGGGGGTGATATCTAAAAAGTGAAATATTTGTTACATGGGTATGCTATTCGAGATTATACATGCCAATTTAAGGGCGTCTAGCTCTTATTATTTTTAAGTTATGGCCCAAAAACGCTAGTCTGAAATCAAAATTTATTGATAACTTTTGAACGGGATGAGTTATCGATAAAATGAAATAATCTTGATCTGTCCCGGCACTACGAAAACTTATATGCCAAATATGAAGTCTCTAGCTCTTGTAGTCTCTGATATCCGTGTGTTTATACAGACAGACGGACAGACGGTCAGACGGCCAGACAGACGGACATGACTAGATCGACTCGACTGTTTATACTGATCAATAATATATATACTTTATATGGTCGGAGATGCTTCCTTATGCCTGTTACATACTTTTGCACAGAACCATAATACCCTTTTTACCCTTTTTTAATGGGTTCAGGGTATAATTAGTGAGAACGTTACAGTCGGGCGGAGCCGACTGCGTAATGCTCTGATACCATTTTAAGAACAGCTGAAAGCAAGTGAACAGAAAATTTTTGCTGGTGTATGGGTGACCCTAAATCGGCCTTCCAAGTTTTTGGGGACGGGAGGGGGCGTGGCCGATCTTAAGAGGGGTGACCATAAGTCTATTTTAAAATTTGGTGATTTTGGCTCTAAAACTGTGGAAGACATAAATTTTCGCGATTTTTGGGGGAGGGAGGGGGCGTGGCTCACAAATTTTTAGGCCAATCTTTAGCGGTCTTGGCTAGAAGTTTACCCTCAAAGTTTGGTGGCCCTAGCTCTTAAACTGTGCGAGATATAGGCTTCCGTGTTTCGTGGGGGCGGGGTGGCTGGGGGGCGTTCTAGTGGGCGTGGCCGGAAAATCCTGGACGGAATCTTTTGGGTTGGTCAGCCCTTGTCTAAATTCCAAATTAGCTTAAAAATTGCGGGAAATATACACGTGTTATCGAATTGTGCATTCATGGGCATGGTCGAAATGAATGTGTTCTGTAGAGGACGTCACCAGTAATATATATTCCAAATATGGTGACCTTAGCTCTAAAACTGCGGGAGATGTAAGCATTTCAAATTAATTTTGGAGGGGGGGCTGGTGGGCGTAATAATGGGCGTGGCCGATAAACCTAGTATCCAAGTTTTTCGGGAGGTCACCAGCAATATACCTACCAAATTTGATTACTCTAGCTTCAAAATTGTGATTTGAGGTGTATCGACGTGTTATCGATTTGCCAGCATCCCAGTGGGCGTGGCATAAATTTGAAACAAACTTGATCTGAAGCAGATAGCTATAATCATAACACAACAGATTTCAAGAGTCTATCTAATATCGTTTCGGAAATACGTGCGTCCGACAAAACCAATATACTATGAGTACCTTCGGTATCAGAGTATAACAAGTAGGAAACCTAGGAGATACCCTGAACCCAGTCCTTACATCAATTCAGACTTACCAATCAATGCACATCCATACAAGCACACACATACTGCAAGCAGCTTAAGCAGGCTAACTTCTTCGCAAGGACCCACACTATGGAAAGTTAAATCTTAACAACTTCTGTGTTTATTGTCCGATCCTATTAAAAATTTGGGCATCAAATTGGCAACAAAATGGCTGACCAAACCAAATTGCAAGGTCATACCCTCAAAAACGGTTTTTTTTAAATTTTTATACTCTTTTCGAAGAAAATAGTATATTAAGTTTGTGCTGAAGTTTGTTACGCATAGAATGACAATACAAATTGATCTAGCCATGTCCGTCTGTCTGTCTGTCTGTCTGTATGTATGCAAACTAGTCCCTCAGTTTTTGAGCTATCGCGATAAAACTTTGCACAGACACTTATTATTCCAGGGGACAGCACATTGGTCGGAGCCGGCCGGATCGGACCAGTATATCTTATAGCTGCCATACAACTCGAAGTCGGTTTTGGCCATATATACCATGTTTTTGAATCTATCGCGATGAAACTTTGCACTGATACTTAATATTCAAAGAGACATCACATTGGTTGGAGCCGGCTGGATCGGATCACTATATCTTATAGCTGCCATACAACTCGAAGTCGGTTTTGGCCATAAATCCCATGTTTTTAAAGCTATCGCGATACAACTTTGCACAGACACTTAATATTCAAAGAGACATCACATTGGTTGGAGCCGGCCGGATCGGATCACTATAGCTTATATCTGATATACAACTGGCAATGATCTAAATATTCTTAAAACAAAAAAAAAAAAAATTTTTCGCGACAAAACGATTTTGTACAGCTTATGAAATTTCAGTGAGAGTGAAAATAGGAAAATAGCCTATAGGTTCGAAAAGAGTATAAAATCTTCGGCACGCCGAAGATAATCATTCCCCACTTGTTTAATTTTGTTACATGTGTATTGTATTCGAGATTATAAATGCCAAATTTGGTGCCTCAAGCTCTTATAACTTGTATGTTATAGCCCAAAAACGCTAGTCAGAAATCAAAATTTATCGATAACTTTTGAACGGGATCAGTTATCGATAAAATGAAATAAAATTGACCTGTCCCGGCACTACGAGAACTTATATTCCAAATATGAAGTCTCTAGCTCTTGTAGTCTCTGATATCCGTTCATACAGATAGATAGACAGACGGACGGGCAGATAGACCGACCGACATGGCTAGATCGACTCGGCTATTGATACTGATCAAGAATATATATACTTTTTATGGTCGGAGATGCTTCCTAATGCCTGTTACATACTATTGCACAACTTCCTTTTTACCCATTTTTAATGGGATTAGGGTATAAAAACATTCATCCGCAAAACGACCGTCTTTAACCATGTCTAGAGAGCGAATGAAAAGTTAGCATCCAACAAAGAGGGCGCGGCAAGAAATATCCGCCTCCGTATATTGCATTATGGAACAGAGTAGAGTAGAAGAGCCAGCAAAGTGCAGCTAACGAGCTCAGCAGTGAAAGCTCTAAGTAAGAGCGCAATGCAGTGAGTCTCCCACTAGCTGGCAGTCAAAAAACACACAACGAATTGTTTTTATCAGTTGAAGCGCTTTATGCTTAAGTTTTAGTACTTCCAGTACTGGATTTTTTAAAAATTTTCGATTAACTTGTATTTCAAACCACCAAAGTTAAAAGACCTAGAGACACAAAATTTGGTGCACAACATTATGTCCATTCATATTTCATGCAATAAACACATTAGATAATTAACATTAAATTTTCCATTGTGTACACTCCAGCGAAGAAGAAGAAGCCCTATAAAGAAATCGCCTAAAGCATGTAGTTTGCAGTGTGCGCTTGTTTGTGTGTGGGTGTGTTTTTGCATATGCATATATGTAATTAACTATAATTGAATGTCCGGCATTCCCGGCTACAGCACTCTTATTGGTTATTTATTAGATCCTGCCTGTTGCACTGTTTCGACAAGTTGTAATTAGTACAGAAAATGTGATACTATTTGAAAATTTCTAAAGACTGTTCCCATGCATGACATGTATGTTAGCAGCTCACTTTCACGTACTTTTAGCAAAGATCTAATTAGTTTAACCAAATACGCACAAAGTTTGAAAAACAAAATCTGTGTCTAAACTCCAACCGCGTGTCTGCCTTAAATGTTTGGGTGTGTCAGTGGAAGTAAATGTAACTGTAGCCCCGTATAATCCGAGGCCTCAGGCAGCGTTAGCAGCGACGGCAGCGGCAACGGGAATTGCTGTCGTACTTGACAAGCTTACCCTTAACCGAGTAGTTGCTTTAATGCGATTTGCAGACTCATTTTACAGGCGATGACACTTCATTAAACGCCAAACCCGTGGGGGTGGCAGTCGCTGTGTTTGAGTGCGGTGGCGTGGTTAGAATGTTGTCGTTGTTGTGTTGTTGTTGTTGATGGGGTGCATAAATATAGAAAGCGCAAAATACATATTTATAAAATCGTATCTGCAAAACCTCATGCTACAATTTTCGTCTTATCTGGTTTGCTTCTAATGTATTTAACGGTGTGTGTGGAAGAGTGTCACTCTGTCGACCTCCCTCATCTCGATGCGAAAAATTTGTTGTAGTTTTTTTTTGTTTTTGCTTTGCTTCATATCTTCATACCTCATACCCCCCTTTTAGTGTTATGTTTGTTGTTGTTCTTGTTGCTGTTGCCTGTCAGCACATTGCAGTTAGCTAGGCAACTGACGTGTGCTTCGAACTGGACCTGGGTCCGGACCTGCGGCATGTCTCAGAGCTATCAGCATCTATTTGCTCTGTCACATTCACTAACTTTCAATGCCAGTTCCACAAGCACACACAGACACTCACACACACAAATAAAGCCTTTGGCATATCAAAAGTGACAAGCTGAGATCCAAATGTTGCCGCCTGCGGCTTCTTTGATGTGGATGCTTATGTGGATTGAACTGCATGTCGCAATGCCTCCAATACTCGCTCTGATACACTAGACGAGAGTACTCGACTTTTAGTGAGATTCGGTTTTTAGATAGCAATTGAAAGGGCCGATCACTATAAGATTTTGAAAAACCAAAATAAATATACTAAAATCATATATGCCTTTGGACTTAAAGTCCAAAAATAATTACTAATTAAATTTTTAATATAACGAAATACTATTTTTATACCCTGAACCCATTAAAAATGGGTAAAAAGGGTATTATGATTTTGTGCAAAAGTATGTAACAGGCATAAGGAAGCATCTCCGACCATATAAAGTATTTATATTCTTGCTCAGTATCAACAGTCGAGTCGATTTAGCCATGTCCGTCTGTCTGTCTGTCTGTCTGTCCGTCCGTCTGTCCGTCTGTCTATCTGTATGAACACGCGGATATCAGACCCTATAAGATATATACTTCATATTTGGAATATAAGTTCTCCTAATCCCGGGGCAGATCAAATTTATTTCATTTTATCGATAACTCGTACAGTTTAAAAGTTATCGCAAAAATGTAGATTTCACACTAGCGTTTTTGGGACATGACTTCAAAGTCATAAGAGCTAGAGGCCCCAAATTTGGCATGTATAATCTCGAATAGCATACACATGTAACAAATATTTAACTTTTTGGATACCACCCCCCAAGCCCCCCAAAACGAATTTTTGAAGGTACGACCTTGCAATTTGGTTTGGTCACACATATTATCGACAATTGCTTGCCCCAAAAATTTCAGCGGACAATAAACACAGAAGTTATTAAAGATTTAACTTTCCATTGTGTGGGGCTCAGTGAAAAAGCAAGCTAACTGCTTAAACCGCTTGCACTGCTTGTACTGCAGCATGTGTGTGTTTAGATTGATTGTAAGGACTGAGTTCAGGGTATCTCCCGACTAGAGCACTCTTACTTGTTAGATGTAGAAATCCCAATAAAATCTTAAGTATTTATGTTTAGTTTTCAGAAATAATTAAAATTTTTAAGAAACATGTATTTTTGAAAAGGATTTATACTTCTTTGATATATCTTGTAATTATCTTTCCAAAATGCAGAAAAACCTTTAGTGGTAATTTAAAAATGAAGAATTTTGAAAATTAACTTCCCAAAAATTAGAGTAAGCTGCATTTGGCGCCAAGATACATGACGATTTTTTTCTGAGTTCATGTGTAATTATACCCTGAACCCATTAAAAATGGTTAAAAATGATATAACGAAGTTGTGCAAAAGTATGTAACAGGCATAAGGAAGCATCTCCGACCATAGAATATAGAAGCAAGCTAACTGCTTAAACTGCTTGCACTGATTGCACCGCTTGTAGCATGTGTGTGTTTGCATGTATGCACATTGATAGTTTAGTGGGTTCAGGGTATCTCCTAGTCTGACACACCCGACTAGAGCACTCTTACTTGTTTTATTTGTTGTCTTGAAAATTATGTGTGTTCTGTGCTGTGTGTGGAAAATCAACTCGTCGGGAGATCTCGACAAGGGCAGTCTCAATGCTTGACTGTTTTAATTTTTGTCTAATTAATATTCATTTACTTGAGTTCCATGCAATAAAATAATACACTATCAATAACATGATGAGATCCTTGCAATTATTTGACTGTAATTTTGTTTTGCAGAGCTAGATGGTCATCAATCAGACGAAACTGGTTCCGGCGAAGGAGACAATTCGAATGGAGGTGCATCCAATATGGGCACAAGCGAGGACGATCAAGCCAGATTGATATTGAAAAGGAAATTGCAAAGAAACCGAACATCATTTACGAATGAGCAGATCGATAGTCTAGAAAAAGGTAACAACGGATATGCTATGTACATAAATATACATAATAAAACAATAAAACCAACGAAATCACATTTAAGCCTGAATTTCGCATCTTAAGCAAAAACTCCAGCTACTTGCTATCTGCTTCTGATAAAGTGTCAAGATAGCACATCGATAATGGGTTTAGGGTAGACAAAAAGCTTAGAGAATATTTAAAACTTGTAAAAAAGGTAGAGACGTTTTCTTTAAAATTGTAATCAAATCTTTATTTTTCCCAACCTTTTACCTATGAATTTGAAGGAATAAGCCCAAAGAGTTTCATGAATCTGTCTTACTGATTTCATTCAAACAAATAAGATTTTTCATCTTATTTTTGGAGGGTCATTAAAAATGTCATATCTTCATAACTTTGGAACGAGTTATCGGATTGAACTATCACACGACTCATATTTGGGGCACGAATTATTATTCGCAAAAAAGATTTCCAAACAGGTTCCATCAGCTCTATACATTTTTACCCACCCATTTGAACGTCCACATCTCATGAACCAGATAAGTTACAAAAAGTGTGTACATTTCTTAATTAAAATAATACCACTCGAGCGGTACATAACTCGATCTAATCAAACTATCGTAGCACATTTTAAATTTTTCGTGATTCGTCACTAGCGTGGTATGCCGTCCACGGTGATACTGATTTTAAGGGATAGACACAGCACCTGTAAATAAGTAAGAGTGATCCAGACTAGAGGTGAATTTTATTGCTTAATATTACTTGCAAGCCCAATTAAATATAGTTATACGGCTAATGAGCTAGGCTAATGAGCTAGGCTGAAAGCCGCTAAACATATACGTATGTCACATGTGACGAACTTTTAATAATTAGTCAAGTGATTTTGCTGTTTTCAGAGTTTGAAAGAACACATTATCCTGATGTCTTTGCACGCGAACGATTGGCTGGCAAAATAGGGTTGCCAGAGGCGAGGATACAAGTCTGGTTTTCGAATCGACGTGCAAAATGGCGCCGTGAAGAGAAGTTACGCAATCAACGGCGAACACCAAACTCAACCGGCACAAATGGAACTTCATCGTCAACTTCCGCTACGACATCGTTGACTGACAGCCCCAATAGTCTGGCTGGTTGCTCTTCGCTTTTGGTTGGCTCTACAGGCAGTAAGTCTTACCATATATCTACTGTACTTCCTAAATCAATCGAGCTTGCAAACAAAACAATATTCAGCTAGGCTGAGATTATGCGACTGTCTGTCGCTTATTTCTGCCCGGCTACTGTTCAGTTAACCGTTTGCTTAAAGCTTCCCTAAACCACCCCCTCACCTTCAATGATCTTTTGCCACCAGTACACAACACACATGCTGATTATACGGGACCATGCCCACTCTGCCTCGTAAGCGATCTACTTCATTGGTGGCTTGTCCTTCACGGTTGGAAAGCAATGCACGTTCATACAACTGTAGCAATAATTACTAATGCATCAAAGTAGTCTCAAACATAAAGGACATCACATCGTGTAGTAATTTTATTTAGCTCAACATATATATATATATTTTCTTCTTTTCGAAGAAAATAGTATTCACTTTGCGCTGAAGTGTGCTTATAATGACAAAACAAATTGATCTAGCCATGTCCGTCTGTATATCTGTATGTATGGTATCTATTCCCTCAGTTTTTGAGCTATCGCGATGCAACTTTGCACAGAGACTTATTATTCAAATGGACAGCACAGTTGGATAGGATCACTATATCTAATAGCTGCTATACAACTCGTAGTCGGTTTTGACCATATATATATATATATATATATATATATATATATATATAAAATTTAGGTATACCCTGCACTTCTACCCAAAAATTGATTGATATTGACGATATACTATCTATTATATTATTTATATATACTATATTATATATGTACTCGTATTTATTTATGTATATAGGCGGACTCACTGGGCTAGCATCGCCAATTCCGATAGCAGCACCAAGTGGTGCGTCCGAAGCAACCGACGCCCAGATTCGATCTGGAACGCATGGTCGAATAAATGACGATGCAGGCAATGCGTGTTCACCGGGACTGGGAATAGGAGATCAGCGCCATCAGCATCAGCACCAGCTTCAGCATCATCATCATGTTCCTCACACGCTCGTCCCATCCATTTCACCGCGCCTCAATTTCAACAGTGGCTTCAGCAGTTCGATGAGCGCCATGTATTCGAATATGCACCACAATGCAATAACAATGAGTGAAGGTTATGGGTAAGTGTCACGAGAAACAAACATACATATATGCAGTGGCGTAGAAAGTAGTTTTAAATAGCATGTATCAACATACATACAAATAAATTTGATTATCAAATTTTGGAATCGTTTAGCTCTGTTTCATCGATGCCTAGCTTCAGTCATCCAACAATGGGCTCTTTGGCGCCTCCTTCGCCACTCTCCCAGCAGAGAGATCTGACCCCGCCATCAATGTACCCGTGCCACATGCCGCTGCGCCCACCGCCAATAGCACCACATCAGCTTGTTGGTGTTGGAAGTGCTACAAACGACAGCGTCAGTGTCAGCAGTAGTCCAACAGTGAATATTTCAAATTCAACAGCAAGCGGCAACAATGCATCAGGATACGAAGCTCTGTCGGCTTACGGTCTGCCGCCCCCGTCTCAGCCCCAGCCCCAGCCACAGCCACCATCAACAACTGCAAATTCGATTTCCTCTTGCCATCATCACAGCATGGAGCCTCGCCAATCTACTTGCAGTCCCAGTCAAATGGTGGGGCATGGACCAGGACCGGGATTCGGCAGCGAGGGTATTTCAACTGCAATGCCGTCCTACGCCCACATGAGCTACAACTATGCAGCGGCAGCCAGCAGCGTGGCGCCATCTGGCGGTGCCAATCCCGTTGCTGGCATTAACTCACATGGCTCGGGCAAGCAACAGTTTTTTGCGTCTTGCTTTTACTCGCCTTGGGTTTAGGACAACCAATCTGAGCACAGCTTTCATGCATGAAACGCGTAGTTCATAAGGATTATTTATCCAAATCAAATCCTTCATATCGAGGCACTCGGTACCCAAAAATCGAATTTACATATCTCTAAATAAACACTTCAAATCACAGATATAAGCATGGAGGTTGTAAAAAAATGCATATGTATATTTCCGCCCAAGGAATCCACAATTCACTACAGTAATTGGTGTGATTAAATAATATAATTTTGACATGAAAAAAAAAACAAATTGAAATGAATTTATTGAAATAGTTGTTAACGAAACGACGTTGTATCAACTATATTTATACTCTTTATCGTGAAGTGTGTAATGCAGTTTTCGATCTTTGCACTTTTGGGAGAATGGTTGGGGGTGTGGTGGGGGTTGGTGTTGTTATAAAATATTTGTTATGTGTGTGTGCTATTCGAGATCAAACCAAATTTGCTACCTCAAGCTCTTAAACTTCTAAGTTATAGTCTAACAACCCTGGTCTGAAATTTATCGATAACTTTATCAAGGGACGAGTTATCGATAAAATGAAATAGGCTTGATCTGACGAGGTACTACGATATCGTTATGGCAAATATGAAGTCACTAGCTCTTGTAGTCTGATATCTGCGTGTTAAAACAGTCGGACGGACAGACAGACGGACATGGCTAGATCGATTCGGGTTTATATGGTCTCTTTAAGTTATTAAGCATTATTATATGCCCAGAAATTTGCAATAAGATCGGACAATAAACACAGCAGTTGTTTACGATTTAACGTTCCGTAGTGTGGGGCTCAGTGCAGAAGCAAGCTAACTGCTGATACTGCTTGCACTGCTTGCAGCATGTGTATGCTATCCCGATGTTTTTAGTTTTTTCAGGGTATTTACATTTAAAGGCAATACCAACTCCTTGGGCTTAAGATTAACTACAATATGGTGTTAAAATTAAACTATTTTGAAAGAATTCGTGGATTTAAACAAAAAAAAGCTTAACATCATTATTATAAAATTTTAAATTTTTGCTGTAGATATTCAAAACGTGTTTTGCTTAAAGAATGAAAGAGAGAGAGAGAGAGAGAGAGATGTCAGTGGAAAAGGGGGAAAGCTGCTAACAATGACACATTATTATGACTGTTGAATTATACGTACTTAGGTTCATATTGAATGAAGCAAATATTCTGCTTCAGTTGATTAGTGTAAAATAAGCTTTCAAGTCAGTTTCCAATTTGCTCACATAAGGGTCCTTGATGAAGTTAAGTTTAACAAACTTTTTAATGAAGTTTCTCCAGTGCGCTTAAGGACAATTGTAATATGGGCTTAACTCCATAAATCATTTGCAAATAAACAATATTGCAAAGTGGTTGCTAAGAGAACGTTTTCAAGTGGGCATGGCTTAATCACTTGTGTAACTTTGCTGTGTATATATCACCCTTATGTTCTGTTTCAGACTAAGTGTGTTTTCTGAAAGTATTAGCATTATAAATACGTAAGTGCATGTTTATAACAGTACACAATACTAGTTAGATTTCTACCCATAAAATATTTTGTAATGCCAGCGTCAGTTCATCAACGAAATGAATTATATTTAGGGTTGTCACGGAGATGTCAAGAAATTTTAATTTTCAGGCTCCTTGCGAATCAATAATAAAATACTCCACCCCGGAGTGTTATATTTCAAGATATTTAAAACGGTTCTAAATACTCTGTTCAGAATGGCTGTTGTAACTACTATGTTCAGAGAATGTCCTTCATATGTATACGGGAGCAATCAAAACGTGGGGCTACAACAAAAAGCAAATCTGCAAATTAGAGACGAAATTATTGCTGAACACATGTTCATACAAAATTTCGAAGTACACCTCAGTAGCAACAAGTGGGAATAGATTATCTTCGGCGTGCCGAAGATTTTATACTCTTTTCGAATCTTTAGGCAATTTTCACTCTGCCAACTATAGCACTGAAATTTTATATGCTGTAAAAGATCGTTTTATCTCGAAACATTTATTTTTTTGTTTTTAAATTATTTAATTCATTGCCAGTTGTATGGCAGCTATAAGATATAGTGATCCGATCTAGCCGGCTCCAACGAATGTGATGTCTCTTTGAATAATAAGTATATCTACAAAGTTTCATTGCGATATCTATGAAAACATGGGATATATGGCCAACAACCCACTTCGAGTTGGATGGCAGCTATAAGATATAGTAGTCCGATCCGGCCGGCTCTGAACAATGTGCTGTACAGTTCAATAATAAATGTCTGTGCAAAGTTGCATCGTAATTGCTCAAAAACTGACGGACTAGATCCCATACATACAGACAGACGGACAGACAGACAGACGGACATGGCTAGATCAATTTGTTTTGTTTTCATTCTAAGCATGCTGGCAGTAACTTTTGGGGGTCTCCGACGCTTCCTTCTATGCGTTACAAACTTCAGCAGAAACTTAATATACTATTTTCATCGAAAAGAGTATAAAAAGGAATGGACATCGCTAAAGGCAGTCCACCCCATAAAGTGTACACTACAATGGTGCCACCAGGGCTGTGTCTCAGGAAAGACAGAATACTCATATCAGAGGATTTAAGCCAGCAATCACAATGGGTAAGAACAGACTTAAACAAGTGAGAACGTTGCAATCGGGCGGAGCCGACTGCGTCATACTCTGATACCATTTTAAGAACAGCTGAAAGCAAGTGAACAGAACATTTTTGCTGGTGTATGGGTGGCCCTAAATCGGCCTTCCAAGTTTAGGGACGGGAGGGGGCTAGCCTCGAAATTGCGGGAAATATACACGTGTTATCGAATTGTGCATTTGTAGAGGACGTAACCAATAATATATATTCCAAATATGGTGACCTTAGCTCTAAAACTGCGGGAGATGTAAGCATTTCAAATTAATTTTGGAGGGGGGGCTGGTGGGCGTAATAATGGGCGTGGCCGATAAACCTAGTATCCAATTTTTTTGGGAGGACACCGGCAATATAACTACCAAATTTGATTACTCTAGCTTCAAAATTCACTTTTAATCGATTTGTGATTTGAGGTGTATCGACATGTTATCGATTTGCCAGCCTCTCAATGGGCGTGGCATAAATTTTAAACAAACTTGATCTGAAGTAGATAGCTATAATCATAACACAAAAGATTTCAAGAGTCTATCTAATATCGTCTCGGAAATACGTGCGTTCATCCAGACGGACAGACTATGAGTACCTTCGGTATCAGAGTATAAATACTCACCGGTCTCTAGAAAATAGAAATATGAACAAACAGTAGCGGGCCTGCCGATTTTGCAATATTTACGAAGAGTCTTTAAGAGTCTTAATATTAATAAAATATAAATCCTTGCATTCATGCAGAAAATTGGGTTGATGTACGAGCTTTAATATAATAAAGGTATAATATAGATATAATATGTACTGTAGAAAAAAATATATCATTGCTCTACCCGGTCCTCACCGAATTTTTAATATACTGTAAATTTTACTTTTATACTCATTTCGAACAAAATAGTATATTAATTTTCTGCTGATGGAAGCGTCGGAGACCACTAAAAGTTACCTCCAACTTAGGATGACAAAACAAATTGATCTGGCAATGTCTGTTAGTATGTATTGAAACTTAGCCACCCCATCTAATATTTCCATTTCTCTCATTTTCGTTTTAATAAATTTCTGAATTTATTTTATTAAATTAAAGCTATTGAATCTAGACAAATATGTGTTGCTAATATATGTACCTAAATATAATGTTAGCCCCATTATCAAGAAGTCTCTTTTCGATCTGTTTAAGCCATTATTAAAGAGAACAGTGTATTTCGCAGAGAACATCCCGTGTGAAAGTGAGAGTAATAAGTATTTAGTACAACTGGTGGCTGTATTAGTATGCATAAATATGTATGTATGTATATTTTATATGCATGCACACACATGCAAGTTGGCGATTTTAAATAGAATATTTTCTTGAAAAATGTCATAAATAATGAACAAGTGCTATAAATAAACGGCTTTGTTTTCTAGAATATACATTATTTTTTATAAACACAATTATATACCAATAATGCCGGCGATGTGGATAAGCAAAAATCATAAGTGCAAGCCCCACCCCTAGCTCCGCCACTGACTAGCGAACACCATTTATTAAGGGAGATAGGGAGGTTAGCATGAAGGTAAGGCGCATCATCTGGATCATCAAAGGAAAAACACATACTAATACCGCAACATATCTTCTTTATATATTTAACAGACACCAGACTTATTATAAGAAATTTACTTCAAATTGCAGAATAAAATGGTGTGAATATCAACCATAACATACTCAGTCTAGAAAGAGGCTTAGCTCTAGCGTTTTGATATGAATTTATTCCAACTTTTACTGTTTTTTCATATAAATATCCACCACAGCCCCTTTGTACGTACAAAAAAAAAGGAAGAAGAGCTAAGCGAAAAATCTAGATTTTCAATTGTTCAAAAGGAAACCTACACTATATTCGGGCGTGTTGTTGTGAAAATTATGACTATCTTTATACTCTTTTCGAAGAAAATAGTATATTAAGTTTGTCCTGAAGTTTGTAACGCATAGAAGGAAGCGTCTGAGACCCCCAAAAGTTACTGCCAATATGCTTATAAAAACAAAACAAATTGATCTAGCCATGTCCGTCTGTCTGTCTGTCTGTCTGTCTGTCTGTCTGTCTGTCTGTATGTATGCAAACTAGTCCCTCAGTTTTTGAGCTATCGCGATGCAACTTTGCACAGACACTTATTATTCAAGGGGACAGCACATTGGTCGGAGCCGGCCGGATCGGACCACTATATCTTATAGCTGCCATACACCTCAAAGTCGGTTTTTGCCATAAATCCGATGTTTTCAAAGCAATTGCCTTAAATTTCCTTGTACACTTGAACATCCTTATAACTCATCAATGGGTAAAATCGCAAATCGATTGAGTCATAAACAGCGAAGATATGCGTCATTAAATATTTTGAAAAAACAGGTGCATATGAGCAAACAAAGTCAAGCGCAAGAAAGCTTTTGATAGTCTGCTCTTCAAGGTATTTTGTCACCGATCATCAAAACGGTTTGTGGCGTAAGGCGTAAAGAGCCGCGCTAACGAACGCGAACGCAGGTTTCGCAAGTTCAAGTTCGAGCCTCGGCGGCGACTGATTGTTAATATAATACTTTTTTCTTTTTCTTCCTTTCAAATATATAACTGTAATCAAATTAATTTGCTTCCAATGGCTTAGAACAAAAACAATGCCACGCGAAAAAACAAATGCTGTCAAACGCGAGTTGCAGGTTGCAGGAAAACAAAACAAGGAAATTTGTAACAGTCGGCTCTTCAGCGATCATCAAAATGGCTTGTGGCGTAGTGGGTAAAGTTGCGAACTGGTGAGCGAGAGGCCTGGGTTCAAGACCAGCGGCGACTTTGGTCATTTATATTTATTTTCATTTTTTCTTATTCTTCTTTTCAAGTATATAATAACTGTAATCAAATTCATTTGCTTTCAATGGCTTAGAACAAAAACAATGCCACGCGAAAAAACAAAAGCTCAGTATAAATCGAGTTTGTCAGCGATTTTTAAAACTGCTTGGTGTAAGCAGTAAACAGCAAAACAAGAAAGCTTTTGACAGTCTGCTCTTCAAGGGATTTTGTCAGCGATCATCAAAACGGCTTGTGGCGTAAGGGTAAAGTTGCGAACTGTTGAGCGAAAGGTCCTGGGTTCAAGACCAGCGGCGACTGGTCATTTATTTTCATTTTTCTTATTCTTCTTTTCAAATATATAATAGCTGTAATCAAATTCATTTATTTTAAATTTCCTAAATTGTTTCTAATTTTTTTTCATACATAAAGTAGCTTTAATAGAATAATTCAAAAGAAAAATTTAAATTCATTGGCAAACCAATGCCACGCGAAAAAAATATGGATCTCAAATTCTGAATATAAGCTCTCATATGTTCTGATTAAGTTTTATGACAATTCAATTTCCGACAGCGGCCTTGAAAGGTATAAGAGCAACAGGCACAAAATTTGGTATGTATATTGTAGTATACATATGTAATGTAGTTTTGACTTTTTGGAAAAACTGAGACTTGTTTATTGTTCAATTCGGTAGCACTTATGAATGCTAAGGGACGCCTCCACGAGCTGCGGATAGTGAAACGTCCCTGTTTACATGAATACCTTTATATATTTTATTTTATGTGTAGGGGTATATGCATGCGACATTATATCTGCGAATTAAATAAGCAGTCACGGAAAAATAGTAAAAATTGCTTTAAGGTTCGAAAAGAGTATTTAATCTTCGGCACGCCGAAGATAATCCTTCTCCACTTGTTTCACTTAAACTAATAACATAATTATTTTCTTTGTAATAATATCCACTATAGTATCAAAACAAAAGCCGAATAAGAATGTTTCATTTCAGGAGAAAATCCCGTTTATAATCCTATTGAAAACTGATGGATGGCTTATATGTTATTTTACACTGTTTATACCCTAAACCCATTAAAAATGGGTAAAAAGGGTATAATGGTTCTGTGCAAAAGTATGCAAGAGGCATAAGGAAGCATCTCCGACCATATAAAGAATATATATTCTTGATCAGTATTAACAGCCGAGTCGATCTAGCCATGTCCGTCTGTCTGTCTGTCCGTCTTTATGAACACGCAGATATTAGAGACTACAAGAGCTAGAGACCTCATATTTGGCATATAAGTTCCAGTAGTACCAGGACTGTTTTATTTTATCGATAACTCGTCCCGTTCATTAGTTATCGATGAATTTCGATTTCAGATCAGTGTTTTTTGAAACACTTGAAAGTTATAAGAGCTAAAGTCACAAAATTTGGTATGTATAGTCTCGAATAGCATACACATGTAACAAAAAACAAATATTTCACTTTTAAATACCACCCCCCCAATCGACCCAAAAGTGAAGTAGCAAGCTAACTTAAACCGCTGGCACTGCTTGCAGCATGTGTATGTTTGTATGAATGCACACTGATAAGTAAGTGTGAGTGTATTCAGGGTATCTACTAGTCGGGCAATCCCAACTAGAGCATTATTACTTGTTGCTAATTCTTGTCTTCAAATATAAAATAACTATAATCAAAAGATAAATGCATATGTTACCAATGTGTTTGAACTAAAACAATGCTACGCGTCGGAGACCCCAAAAAGTTTCTACCAGTATGCTTAGAATGACAAAACAAATTGATCTAGTTATGTCCGTCTGTCTGTCTGTATGTATGCAAACTAGTCCCTCAGTTTTTGAGCTATCGCGATGCAACTTTGCACAGAGACTTATTATTCAAAGGGACAGCACATTGGTCGGAGCCGGCCGGATCGGATAACTATATCTTATAGCTGCCATACAACTTGAAGTCGGTTTTGGCCATAAATCCCATGTTTTCAAAACAATTGCTTTCAATTTCCTTGTACACTTGAACATCCTTATAACTCATCAATGGGTAAAATTGCAAAACGATTGAGTCATAAATCGCGACGATATGCGTCATTAAATATTTTGAAAAAACAGGTGCATATGAGCAAACAAAACCAAGCGCAAGTAAGTCTTTAACAGTCTGCTCTTCAAGCGATTTCGTCAGTGATCATCAATACGGCTTGTGACGTAAGGGGTAAAGTGACGCGCTGACAAACGCAAGGTCCCAGGTTCGTTCTCAGCGGCGACTGGTCATTTATTTAAATTTTTTCTTATTCTTACTTACAAATATTTTTTTTAAAATATAAAATAGCTTGAATTTTATATTTTAAAAGAACAATTTAAATTCATTTGAACAAATAAAATAAATGCCACGCGATAAAACGATTTTTTAAAGGATATGCATTTTCAGTGGTGCAGTTAGCAGAGTGAAAGTTGCCTAAAGGTTCGAAAAGAGTATAAAATCTTCGGCACACCGAAAATATTCCTTCCCCACTTGATTCTAATTATTTTTTTCTCAAATATAAAAAATTATGAATTCAATATTTTAAAAGAAAAATTTGAATTCATTTGATTCCAATTCTTAGAAAAACATGTACGAGTGTTCTAGTTGGGAGTACCCGAATAGAAGATACCCTGAACCCAGTTCTCACATTCAGTGTACATACATACAAGCAGTTTAAGTCTCTGATATCTGCATGTTCATACAGTCAGACAGACGGACATGGCTAGATCGACTCATCTGTTGATACTGATCAATAATATATGTACTTTTTATGGTCGGAGATGCTCCTTATGCCTGTTATATACTTTTGCACAAATCATTATACCCTTTTTTAATGGTTTCAGGGTATAAAAAGAAATGTCATGTAAGTAAATATTTCACATTCAACCAGGTTAAGTTTCTTTTATGCGTATGTTTTTTTCAGTGTTCAATACCTTTCAAAAATTGTTTATTTTCCATTCTTTTTTTGGCACCATTTGTCTGATTGCTCTGAGAAAACTACAAGGCACAATAAATTCTACAAATAAAATGAGACCGAGAGCGAGAATGAGGAGAGAATAGAGAACAAGTGACGAAAGCTGCAAATGCTGGCTAATGCCTGATGCCGGACGACTGATGCTTATTCTCATCGCGATCATTTCAAAAGAAACAGTAATAGATTAACACTCGTGGAGTTCGCTTCGTTGCCACAGAAGGATAGCTTTCTTGCTGTGTCTTGCACTGTTAACTGTAGTCTAGTTGTACGTACCAACTTTGTTACATACTACGGCATACATACATATATATAAAGTAAATACTCACATATGGAAAAGCTGTGTTTGTGGACAGTGAAAGTGCACTTGGAGTGAGGATGCCAATATTCAAGTTAAATCAATTGAAAAAGATCCAACGATTATCAAATTGACAAATTAAAATCATTTAAAAAATGTGAAGTCTCTAATTTAAAAAATGCATAAAGTTTAAATGCAAATTTATAAATAAATACATATTTACATACGTGTGTAGTGTGTCTAAATATAAATGTGTGATTATTCCTACATAGCTATATACATACAATATATAGCTGCGTCTATTCGTGGAATTGTGTAACGGTTGTCAGGCGTAAAAATAGAACTCGCTGATTTGAATTAATATAGCCCAATAGTGATAAATAAAAAGAAATACAGATATACAACACCTAAGTTTATGTACTTAACAGTCTTATCTTGTAAATTTGCACCCTTTGATACAAGAAGCTGTATGTATGCATAAGTGAAGCTCCCTCCCACACATTTGCATACATATATATAACGACCATGAAATACGACTTTGCTAAGTGCCATTAGGCAAGAAAAATCGAGAACCAATAAGTATGCATTAGTATGTGTACGGGTATGTACATATTGACTCTATTGTGAACCGTATTTTGAATGTGGCTGTTCGAAAATATCTATTCCGGGCATATTTCTTACACTTCTGCACATCAGTCAGTATGTATACCGAAAGAGATGAATTCCACACACATATACAAATAAGTGGTCTTATAAATATATTTCGTATGAGTAACGTACAAAATGTGTGTAGATGCTTACAGTCGTCTAAACATGCATACATACATCAATGATGATTAGGTGCATACATTCATAAATATGTGTGTTAATGTTCATACAAATGCGAAAATATCAGTACATATGTGTATGTACAACATACAAGTATGTATGTATGTATATATATATATGCATAGTTTCTTTATGTACGTTTATATATTTTATATACATAAAAAAACAAACGGTGACTACGAAAGACTAAAAATAAACGACCAACACATTTAAATTTTCGTTTTTCTCTGAGGAATTTTTTTCCATTAAAACATTAGTGCCGAAAGAGAGGAAAGCGATCAAATTTCCATCTTCCAAAATATCGATGAGTCGTGCGCACAGCTTGAACTGTCGCTATATGTACGTACATCTGTATATATGTATTTATATCAAAATCAAAATTCAAGTCAAGCTACTATAGAAGCTGTATCTGAATATGTAGTAATGCGAGTATTCAAAAAGGCTCGACATCAATTGATATATATTTAAATATGTATGTTTAATTTTGGTTTGGTCGAGGTAAACCGATCAAAGAACGAATGATGATTACCAAACACAAAAACAAGTATGAGTGATCGGGCATGACCGACTAGGAGATACCCTGAACCCAGTCCTTACAGTCATTCATACATATGTACATGCAAGCAGACACATGCTGCAAGCAGTGTAAGTAGTTTAAGCAGTTAGCTTGCTTCTTCACGGAGGCCCACATTATGGAAAGTTAAATCTCTAACAACTTCTGTGTTTATTGTTCGATCTTCTTAAAATTTTTGGGTATACAACTGGCATTGACCAAATGGCACGGTCATATCTTAAAATATTCACTTTTGGGTTTGGGGGTGGTATCCAAAAATGGAAATATTTGTTACATGTGTATGCTATTCGAGATTATACATACCAAATTTGGTGTCTCTGTAATCGAAATTTATCGGTAACTTTTGAACAGGACGAGCTATCGATAAAATTAAATAAACTTGATCAGACCAAGACTACGAGAATATGAAGTTTCTAGCTCTAGCAGTCTCTGATATCGGCGTGCTCATAAAGTCGTACGGACGAACAGACAGACGGACATGACTAGCTGTTGACACGCCTCAGCTGTTGATACTGATCTAGAATATATATACTTTATATGGTCGGAGATGCTTCCTTATGCCTGTTATATACTTTTGCACAACATCATTATACCCTTTTTACACATTTTTTTTTGGTTCAGGGAATAAATATGTTTGGGTTAGACAATAAAATGTGTCCACTGATGTAAAAGTTAATTATTACTACAATTTTGTATACAATTTGTCTGTCCGTCTGTCCATCCGTCTGTCTTTCCGTCTGTCTGTCTGTATGAACACGCGGATATCAGAGACTACAAGATATCACAAGATATGTTCACTTTGGAACGCATTGAAGGAAGCGTCGGAAACCCCCAAAAGTTACCTCCAGTAAGCTTAGAATGGCAAAACAAATAGCCATGTCTGTCCGTCCGTCTGTCTATCTGCCTGTCTGTATGTATGTATGTATGGTCCCTCACAGATACTTATTATTCAAACAAACATCATATTGATCGGAGCCGGCCAGATCGATATTTCAGATATTTCAAAAGAAAAATTTAAATTCATAAATAATTTAGATTAAAAAAATTAAATTTAAAAAATATAAATGCCATGCGATAAAACGCATTTTTACAGCATATGAAAGTGCTGCAGTTGGCAGAGTGAAAATTGTCTAAAGTTTCGAAAAGAGTATGAAATCTTCGGCACGCCGAAGATAATCCTTTCCCACTTGTTATACCCTGAACCCATTAAAAATGGTTAAAAAGGGTATTATGGTTTTGTGCAAATGTATGTAACAGGCATAAGGAGCATCTCCGACTATATAAAGAATATATATTCCTGATCAGTATCAACAGCCGAGTCGATCTAGCCATGTCTGTCTGTCTGTCTGTCTGTCCGTCTGTCCGTCTGTATGAGCACGCATATATCAAAGACTATATGAGCTAGAGACTGTCTGTCTGTCTGTCCGTCTGTCCGTCTGTCCGTCTGTATGAGCACGCATATATCAAAGACTATATGAGCTAGAGACTTCATATTTGGAATATAGGTTCTCGTAGTCCTGGGACAGTATTTCATTTTATCGATAGCTCGTCCCGTTCAAAAGTTATCGATAAATTTCGATTTCAGACTAGCGTTTTGGGACATAACTTCAAAGTTATAAGAGCTAGAGGCCCCAAATTTAGCATTTATAATCTCGAATAGCATCCACTTGGGACAAATATTTCACTTTTTGGATACCACCCTCCAATCCCCCCAAAGGAGGAAAAACCGCATTTTTGAAGTTATGACCTTGCAATTTGGATTGATCACACATTTTATAGCCAATGTTGTGTCCTAAAAATTTCGGATAATAAACACAGAAGTTATTTAAGATTTTACTGTCCATTACATGTATGTATACACACTGAAAGATTAGTATGAATGTAAGGACTGGGTTCAGGGTATCTTCTAGTCGGGCACTCCCGACTAGAGCACTCTTACTTGTTTTTATTGTTTTTCTGTCTGTCACTGTCTGTGGATCAAGTATTTGTTTTAAACATGAGGTTGATATTCAAAGATTCCTGAAATTAAAAAAAAAAAACCTATACACTTGGTAACAATCTGGTGATAATTAATTGATCTGTATACATACATACATCTCATCCAGTGTACTGGCTGTTTGTCTTATTCCCTTAGACCCACATTATGTTTGGTTGACTCTTTAAAAACTTAACTTAAATAATGGTATGGTATGGTAATATATAATATATTTTACGCTATCTATGCAATGAAATAAACTTGATCTGATGGGAGAATGCGATAGCTTATATTCCAAATAAGAATTACCTAGCTCCTACAGAGACTGGCTAGCTCGGACTAGGTTTTGATAGTGATATATGTTTTTGGGGTCGAATATGTTTATACTCTTTTCGAAGAAAATAGTATATTAAGTTTGTGCTGAAGTTTGTAACGCATAGAAGGAAGCGTCGGAGACCCCCAAAACTTACTGCCAGTATGCTTAGAATGACAATACAAATTGATCTAGCCATGTCCGTCTGTCTGTCTGTCTGTCTGTCTTTATGTATGCAAACTAGTCCCTCAGTTTTTGAGCTATCGCGATAAAACTTTGCACAGACACTTATTATTCCAGGGGACAGCACATTGGTCAGAGCCGGCCAAATCGGACCACTATATCTTATAGCTCATACAACTCGAAGTCGGTTTTGGCCATATATCCCATGTTTTTGAATCTATCGCGATGAAACTTTGCACTGATACTTATTATTCAAAGAGACATCACATTGGTTGGAGCAGCCAGATCGGATCACTATATCTTATAGCTGCTATACAACTGGCAATGAATTAAATATTCTTAGAACAAAACAAAAAAAAATTTTTCGCAACAAAACGATATTGTACAGCTTATGAAATTTAAGTGGTGCAGTTGGCAGAGTGAAAATCGCCTATAGGTTCGAAAAGAGTATAAAATCTTCGGCACGGCGAAGATAATCCTTCCCCACTTGTTTCATTTGTCTATTAGATATTTTGCACAACTTTTTTTGATAATTTTTCAATGGGTATAGGCTATAATAATCGTACAAATGCATGCAAAAATTTTAAATTTTTGAGATGAATATGTTAAGAAAACTGAACATTTTTTCTCAGATCATCACCGTTGCGGTCTTACAGATTAAACTCTTTTATTTATATAGATACATATATTGATTTTATGAATTTCTGAAAATTCTTGAAAACCAATAATTTATTGTGAAAGGGTATACCCAGGCATAATGAAATCTTTAGTTAATGCTGTACCAGTACTCTAAATGTTTTTGTTTTTATTATTTTCCTAGAGCTCAAGAGCCTGAGCCGTTGAAGACGAAAAACGAGCACACTCAGCATGGGGGTGGCTGAAGATTTCGCTCCCAGCTTTGTAAAGAAACCACAACTGCATCAAGAAGATGACGGCAATCGCTTAATATTCGAGTGTCAACTATTGTCGTCCCCTAAGCCGGATATCGAGTGGTTTCGAAGTGACAATAAACTAACAGAGGATGCCCGAACCAAATTTAAAATCCAACCCATCGGGGACAATAAATTTACGGTAGTATTAGAGCTCGACGATGTTGTTGAAACAGATGCTGGCCTTTACAAAGTGAAAGCGAAGAACAAATCGGGCGAGGTTTCCGCATCAATTAATTTAAATTTCACACGTAAGTATAACCAAAAATAATAGGCTAGAAATAATAATTAATAGATAAGTAGATATTATACAAAATAAGAAGGAACTATAAGAAATTCCTCAAAATACGTATTTTAAATATCCCACTATTGAAATAATTAATTTTATTGTATTCATACGCTCTTACCATTTTGTTCAGCTGCTGATGAACCCAAAGAAAAGTAAGCCTCATTTATTGATATTATTTACGCTAATCATTGATTACTGCGCTCTAACTGATGCTTACGCTACAAGTCCTTTCTGAAAACAATTAAACTATAAGTATCTATTATCTTTGTTTAATAGTAAACTTATAAACTTAAATACAGCCAATAGTTAACTGTTTTATATAGGCTAATATTTGCATCCTTTTCTATAATTGAAATACAAATTAATGCTTTTTTCAACAAGTGGGCAAGTTCTCAATTCTCGAAGACTTAAGGTGAGTTGAGAAACTTAGCTAGCTCCATGTTGATCGTTTCGTCTAGTGTTTGTTTACACATGACTAAACACAAACATTGCAATAATTAAAGGTATCATTCGGTTGTATGTTTGGCATGAATTCTGAAAAGGAGAAAGAAAATAATAATATATTTTAGTTCCAAAAATTATTTGTGCGGACTTAACCACCATAACCCCCTACCATCTCCGTTGGTTTTATGTCATGCCGTGTACAATGCTTGTTATCTGTTGTATGCATGTTTCCTTTCTTGATGCATGATAAAGGATAATGTACAAATCAATGCTAATATGTTACAAATTTAACAGACAAATCGACGGTTTCGCGCCGACATTCGCGAAAAAACCTGCAATACGACAAGAAGAAGATGGGAAACGCCTACTATTTGAGTGCCGCGTCAATGCAGATCCCTTGCCCAATATTACGTGGCTTCACAACGGAACACCTGTCGGGGAGTCTCCGAGACATAAGGTATGACATCGTTATACACACATTGTATATATGTATATATATGGATCACATTTAACAATTTGTCTCTTTCAAAATAATATACAACATTTTGTCTTTTTAGCTGACCATTGATAAGGACGTCCACTCGTATTTTGCAACACTTGAAATACAAAATGTTACAGTTGAGGATGCTGGAAAATACAAAGTGAACGCAAAAAACGAACTGGGCGAAAGTAATGCAACTATAAGCCTCAACTTTGACAGTAAGTCCTGTTTAATGAATTAATGCAAATTTGTGCTACTACCAAGTTATTAATAGTGTATCGCGTTTGCTGCAGTCTCTATCTTTCTGACTATCCGTCCTCTGAGCGGCAAACTGTTCATTCATCTTAAATTAGTTGGGGTACTGACTATAATACAGTGTCTTCAAAAGGGTGATTTGTAACCTTCAGAATGACTTGGCGATACATTTTGCTTTGATCTTTAAATTGACATTGGTAATCTTCCATCCAAGTCCAAGATACTGTAAGTCGTGATTCGTTGAAGAGCTAGTACGAGACTGGCGTTGCACAAAGCTAATATACTTTTGCTGCTTTAGTAGCAGAGTAAAAACATAGCTGTAAGCCAGACAGCTGAATATTTTTAAATACAATTCGATTAATCTCATGCAAAGTTCCCATTTCAAATTTAACATTATAGCAATGATACAATTTAAGTTTTATGGATTTGACGAGATTGCCTAGTTATAACCCGCTTCATCACGATCACTTAACCGCAACTTGGGTCGACATTTTCCATAAATATTGCTCAGTGTTATAGGTTTGTGGCTCTAACTCGAACATCATCCAATGAAAACTAACGCTAAGTTAAATCACATGCATTCACACACAAGTTTCTCATCATTTTAGTCAGCATAGTAACAGTTACTACTGTGCACATTATGGATATACATACTACATGAATACCAAAATAAATACATTTACATATATAAATATGCATGAATATACAAAATGAGTACTCAGTATCAGTGTCGTACGCAGGATTTTGATAAGGGGGAATACAGAAAACCATTATTATTAAGAAGATAATTATTTAATCCACTTCCAAAAACCCTGGGGCAGCCCCTGCCTACGCCACTGCTCAGTGTATTCGATTGTGTATGAATGTCTGTGAATGATCATGACAGACCATTACCGTCTGGTCATAAAGCCAAAATTTGTAATAGGAATGTAGAATTCATGAAATGGATTATAAACTCGCTTGCAAAATTAAAAATATATTTTTGTAAATGTGTCTGAAAGAATATCTTAATATTAATATCTACCAAACCCAGGTCTAGCCAAATAATGCACGAATACTTTATGTACTTTTTTGATACTTATGATGTATTATGTGTCAATGAAACTAATGTACTAAATTTGTAATCATTTAGGGCAAGTAACCGTATGAAAGAGTACTATGTACATTCGTATGTATATGATATTGTATTGTGGACTTTATATATGTATAATTTGATATCTGTAATAAGTACTTTCACATAATTTGGATAAATGATGTAACATAGAAACTTAAACTTCATAGGCGATGAAGCTCCCGTGCCGGAAAGCACTGATGGCATAAGACCTACGTTTACCGAACGTCCCGTTATTCGTCAAAGTGAAGATGGTGGAAATGTGACATTTGAATGTAGATGCGTTGGAAATCCCACACCAACGGTTACATGGTACGCAATCGAAAAGCAATTGAAGCTTTAAAAGCCATAATAGTAACAACTATTTCCCTCTGTGTACAACTATGCAAAAAGGTCACATGGCGAGACTGTGTTGAGTGAAGGCAAACGTTATCAAATGTCCTTAGCTCTGGATCAAAAACTATATCATATGGCGCGCTTAGAGATTAGCAGCGTCGTCTCTACTGACCAGGGCGAGTATAGAGCCCAGGCGACAAATAAACACGGCTCGGGCGTGGCAACCATTAATTTAAATTTCGAAAGCGGCTCGAAAAAGTAAGGCCATAACAAACATACAATACATCTACCGAAACTCTATGAACATTCTTCCTACATGTTAATGCATTTATTAATAACGCAATGGCTTCCGTTTATGCAGAATACCAGATGGTAAGTCACCGCGATTTCCTAAAAAGCCGACAATTCGTCAAGAGGAGGACATACTGATAATGGAATGTATTCTGGAAGCGCATCCAGTGCCAGATATAACTTGGTATTGCACAGATAAGCAAATCGCCGACAACCAAAGAACTAAAATGACGCGCAAGGCCATTACGAAAGATAGTTACGTTCTCACTCTCGAGATTCAGAACCCTACAAAAGACGATGGCGGCAACTATCGCTGCAATGCCATAAATATGTTTGGAGAAAGCAACGCAAATATAGCTCTTAACTTCCAAGGTAGAGATATATTCCATATATTCCATTACAAACAGTAAAACTATTACCTTAACAGCAACAATGTGCAATTACAATTACAATACTGTGTCCACAAACCACCGAATAGAATATAATTTAGTTTTAAAGAAAACAATGTATAAAATATATACATACATATCTAGCATGTAATTTAATAGTACACACGCACACAATAATCACCAAATCCACACATACATCGCAGCATTAACTATGTATATTCATTTGATCATTTGACCACTGAAAGGTTCTTACCATGCATGTCTGGTGAAATATCTCTGCCGCCAATATTCGGCTGGGTATATAAAGCTATTTAATTTCCTTAGGATGCCAAGAACGTGTCATTGTTTTGTTGTAACAAAAAAAATTTATATTGCAATCATATAGGGGCAATCAAGTACAATATTTCATCGAAAATTGTTTCTAACACAGGCGCCAATGACGCAAATGGATTTGCCCCCTCGTTTATTGAGAAACCTAGGATCATACCGAACGAGACGGGAACTTTAATAACGATGAAGTGCAAATGCAAGGCCAAGCCGGAGCCCATAGTCACCTGGTACAGGGGACAAGATCTTGTGGAGAAGAGTAAAAAAATTAAAATAAACAGTTCTGTCATCGCTGAGGACACTTATGAGCTGACGTTGGAAATAAAGGTATAATACATATAAGATATTTTATTTGACCAATAATTTGGGGACTATACTCACACTCCATTTTACTGTAAGCACCCGTAACAAAAAAAAACTACGTACGCCACTGACATACACATACGAGTATTTATGCAAAACATGCTAACTTTAATTGCTTTTGCTAGGATCCGGGCGCAACTGATGGCGGCACCTATAGATGCAATGTGAAGAACGAATATGGCGAGTCCAATGCCAATCTCAATCTAAATATCGAAGCAGAGCCCGAGCCCGAAGGCGAAGGGCCAACGTTTATTGAGAAGCCGCGCATTATTTCTGAAAATAATGGCAAGCTAGTCATAATGGAGTGCAAGGTGAAGGCAGATCCAAAGCCAGATATTATTTGGTTCCGCAATGGTGAGGTCATCAAGGATAGTAATAAACTCAAAATGTCAATGGAGCAGCGTGGTGATCAATATTATATAAAATTGGAGCTCATAGATCCACAGTTAGAAGATTCGGGTCTCTACAAATGCAACATAAAGAATACATTAGGGGAATTGAACGCTAATCTCACGCTCAATATTGAAAGTAAGTTCATTAAGCAAGACTGCTGCCTCAATTAGTAAAATATTGACACCAATTTCATTTAAACCTACAGTTGTTCCTGTTATTAAAGACAAGCCCAAAATTATCAAGATCATTAAAAAACGAACAGTTGTCATTGAATGCGTAGTAGCTTCTAAATTCGAACCAAAATGTACCTGGTACAAGGAAACCAATACGGTTACCGAAAGCAAACGCCACGTTTATCTTATCGAAAAGACAAAGGAAGGCGAATTCGCCGTAAAATTGGAAATCAATGAAGTTGAAGAAAGTGATAAGGGCGCGTACAAGCTGGTGGCCAGCAACGAGAAAGGTGAAGCGGTGTCACAGGTTGTCAATCTTGTTGACATTCCAGAAGAAGAACGCAAACCCTCAAAGCCAGAAATCACTCGCAAGATGGTCGACCAAAAGGTCACGGAATCGAAAACATTTGAGCTTTTAATCAGCCTAAAGCAGTCGGATCGTAAGTGTAAGGTCGAGTGGTTCAAGGGTAGCAACGTAATTCGAGAGACAAAGGATATAACCACGACATTTGACGGGACTACCGCGAGGTTGACATTTAGCAGTGCCAGATCTGAACACACTTCTAACTATAAAGTCGTTGTGTCGAACGAAGTGGGCAAAGATGAGTCCACTTGCAAGATAACTGTGGAGAAGAAGGACAAAAAGAAAGACGACAAAGCCGAGCAGGAGAAGGAAGAAGCTGAGAAGAAGCGAAAGGTAATTGAACAAACTAAAATCAATGCAATCCAAGAACAACAGCAAGAAGTCGAAGCAGAAGCGCAACAAAATCAGAAATCTGAAAAAGTTCAGAAAATTCAGATCGAACAGAGAGATCAGCAAATGAGTGCCCTCAGCCACAATCAAGTTACCATTAAAGAGCATCAATCAACTCTTACAGTAATACAGGAACAGGTCAGCCAGCAACAAGTTTCTTATAGTTCGGAAAATCAAGAAGTCCACCATAGCGAGCTGCGCGTACAAGAGCAAAGTTCAAGCAAAGTTCAAGCCAAGCTCTCCACTTCCGGTGCCCAGGCAATGGTTAGTGTAAGGCCTAGCTATGATCCCAATTTAAAATGTTGCTGAGTTTAAAATCCAATGAAACTTTCGATGATGGTAAAGTTTTCAAAAGCCTGCCAGCAGCGTTACTGTCATAATCAATCCCGTGCATGCACTTTTACATAAGGTTATTGCATTTTAAGATACATACATACTTGCGCATATAAGATTCCATCCAGATGAAATTTTTAAAAAAATTTGTTGATGGCAGAAAGAAAAAAGTTTAAAGTAAATACAAAAATACAAAAAGTTGGAGCCCGATTGGAGTTTATTTGAAAGACCCAAAAGCAGGTCAAAAGTCCCCAAAAGAATTTATATTAAGAAAATAATTAGTTGTATCTCTACAATTATATATTATGTACAAAATTCCTCCAAATTCGAGTATCCTATCCTAACGATCTCATAGGAACATTCTAACATTGTATTTCCTATGATTCTCAATCAAAAATTAAGAGAAGCCAACGCGTACGGTAAATGTTACTTGAAACGTTACATAAAAAGTCCTGTCGCTACAGTAAATCGATATTTTTGCTTGAATATGCGGCAACCTTAATATGTGCAAGTACGTATCTACATATGTATATTGGACTTCTGATTTAATGTGTGTAAGGACACATATTAATGTATATAGAAATTTCATTATTGTTTTCCTACACAGTCGGGAGTTACTTTGTATCAGAAACCGACGCTTAAGTCGCGAATGAAAACGGAACACCAGAATATGACTCAATCAAAAGATTCTAATATCTTTGGGGTAAAATTGACGCCTGTCAGACGTGCATCAAATGATGAGGTTGGCAAAAAGTTAAAATTATAAACTCTACGATCAGTCTATCTCTACTTTTTTATACAACTCTCTCTATACATTAAAGCTACAGAATTGATTTTATTATTATTTGTAATAAGTTTACTTCCTTACTGTTTCATCTATTATGAGTCAACTAGGCCCAATCTGTAATGAGCTTATTTCTATATCTTTCTGGTTCCTTACATTATCTTTATGGTTAATCTGTCTCTCTTTTTCTGGCATTGCTTATTCTTGTCTTGGACTCCATCTATGTATATTCTTCAGACCATATGTTCTATCATTCTCTGTACATTACGGTAGATAAATATGTCTACAAATTGAAATGACTACTAATATCGTATTAATGTATTGTGGGCAACTTCAGATACATTTGTAATAAGCTTTCATTACTTACAACGCTAATCTGAAGTTGAGCAAGTCAAAGTTATCGTACAACAAAACGTACCTAGACGCCTCTATATGTTTCTTTCTTTTTTACATACTAACATTGCCCTATTTTTTTCTATGAAAATTCCTGTCAATAACAACCAAAATATACATTCACACCCACAACACTAAAACCCGGTTCGCAACAATAAAGGCCGATGAAGACAATAAAAATGAAGAAATCAAACAAGAAGATATAAAACAAAAGGAAAAGAAGATCGAAGAAATAAAAGAAAACACGAAGATCGATGAAGTCAAAGAAGATAAAAAACAAACGGAAAAAAAGAAGCACGAAGAAATAATAGAGGATAAAAAGCAAACGGAAAAGAATAAAGAAGAAATAAAAGAAGTAGAAAAGAATAAAATTGACGTCAAGAATGAGCTGAACCAGAAAGGGGATAAGGTTTCTGTGAATCAGGAGAATGATAAGACGCCTGAAGAGGAAAGTATTAAGGTGCGTGATAAACAAAATGACGAAAAGAAGCATGCGCAACAAAAAGCGGATGAGAAGAAAATAAATGAAAGTAAAAAGGAGGAAACTCTGCCACAACGGAAGTCTACCAAACAAGTTCCGAAAAGCAAAGATCTTAAGAAACAAGAAGAAAATGATAGGCCCGTGGATGAGTCTCCGAAAAAAGAAAGTGAAGCCGATGAGAAAAAGCTGGTTGAAAAGAAAACACTACCAGATGCTAAATCGAAGAAAGACGAATCAGCAAAACCAAATGAGTTTAATACGAATGTATCTAGTATGCCTGACACTATTACCGAACTATGCCCAGACACTCAAGAGGTAAGGATACGAATATCCTGCATAGAACGCAATATAAAAAGCTTTCCCAAAAAGTACAATTCCATTACACTGAAACAAACAACACAAATATTAATAACTATTTCATTAATGTAATCTCAATTGTTAAAGCTATTGTTCATGCTATATAAACAACAAACGCAGGCTTTGAAATGAATACCATTAATGGCTTTTTTAATCATTATCGTTTTATAGCAAGGACCTTCGGAACAGATTGCCCTAAAGAAAATTGAGCGCAAGGTGAGTTATCTATGAGTCTTATTTTATGTGATACTCATACATAGTTATGTATACTATATAAGTATATGTATATACAACGTTTGTATCTCTGATAACAAAACGTAGCATATTTTTTTCGAGGGACATTCAGTGCTTGATTTCTATATACTTAGATAGCTGCCCATATTGTCAGTATTTGTGTATTTGTATTTGTATATGTTCATGTACACGTTTGTTTTTTTGTTGCTATAATTTATTTGATTAGGCCAGTATAGTGTCCGTTAAAGAAGAATCAACGTCTGAGGTCCGTCGTAAGTCCATAATCAAAGCCCAGCAGCAAACATCGGAGGAAGATACAAAAATAGTATCAAGGAAATCTTCGCTAGCGGTAAGATCACAGTCACACAATAAACACATTTCCCATACGGCACCTGCATTTACTTGTCTTCTATCTCATTTCCTTCAATGGTGTAAAAGGTTGAGGACTCCGTGGTTGAGTCGCGCCGCTCATCTGTGGTTGATAAGAAAGCCCTCGAGGTACGTATGACATGTAAATTCGAATATCAGTTCGATTATATGAATGTGTATGTCTAAGTAGAGTATATAAATATGCATTGTGCAGGGTATTTATAAGTTCAGTTACACACAAATATATTCCGATACAGCAGGTTGAGAACAACAAAATTGAAGCCAACAAAAATCCACAAGCTAGTAAGGAAGAGATTCCCAAGCTGAAGCCAGCAGAAAAAAGGCGCATACCAAAGGTGAGCGACGTCATAAGAAAAAGGAATGCTGCTCAGTGTACTATGTGACGCGTAACTAAGCTTCCAATTGTCTGCCATCTTTCTCTTTTTTCAAATTTACTGTGTGATGCATAAACTTAATATACTATGAATACCTTCGGTATCCGAGTATATTCATTACCAATATATATTACTATATATTGTTTCTTGCGAATTCACTTTGAATGCTTCAAATATAATACGTACTTATAAGTAATGCGAGTGCTGTGGCATTACATCAGTCAGTCTATTTACTCATCCATCTATCTATTTATCTATTCATCTATTTATCTATCTATCTACTTATCTATCTATATATTTATATATACATGTATCTATATATTTATCTATCTGTCTATCGGTCTATCTTTCTATTGATATATCTATATATTTTTTACTATTCTGTGTAATTCTATGTATCTAACAATATATCAATATATTTATATTTATTTGTTGTTAAAACTATATATGTTTGAATGTGTACTTATGCTGTACTCTTTGTTACTTGTTACTTGCCACACATGAAATAGACTGTAGAAGAGCAAAAACCAGTCGAGGAACTGCCCAAGCTGCGAAAAACATCGATCGCACAGCCAAAGGAGGAACCGAAAGCCGAGCTTCCTAAGCCAAAGGCCAAAGCAAAGCCAAAAGCGAAGCCAAAGTACGAGGAGCTGCCAGAAATTCCCGATTACGAGCGACCAGCGCTCGAGAAGTACGAGAAGTCAGAGTTTACGCCAACTGATTTTGCTCGTGAGCTAGAAATACCAAATAAAATGGAAAAACCCATTTTGGACGCGACCAAAAAGGAGGCTGAGATAACTCCTCAGAAAAATGGCTTGCCAAAGGTAAGGATTATGCATTTTATTATATTATATGTGCCATTGTCCAAGTGTTCTTTTGTTTACATGATGTTTTTGTGTATGTCTGTAATGCGTGATGCGATTAAAGAAATCTGAAATACTAGAACAACCATTGGAACAACCAAAAGGTATTAAATTGGGAAAAGGCAAATTGCCTGATGAGGTGGACTCCCGAGAAGGTGCCACGCTAAAACCTGTCATTGTCGAGCCAGAGGTAAGCACCTGATCGATTGTCAATATATGCATTTAAGTATACGTAAGCGAATTAGTCAAAAAGTTTGGAAATTCAATCAGTGTCTGTTTCAAATATCAGCTAAGCAAGTCATCAGATAAGAACATTAATAGTTTGTAGAAATATGCATGCTTTTTCTCTATATTCCATTTTATTAAACACATACATTTCCTTATTTGCATTCCCACTTAAATACACCAACACACTCAAATACACTCGTAACGCAGAAAGATACTCTAAAACCAGACGCTGAAAAGACGGCGGAGGTAAGTGTATCTACGTTTTTTGAGATAATTCAACTAACAAAGTTTATAGACCAAAGAGCATAAGTATCTAAACTAAAATTTAAAGGTACCAATTGCATTCCTAAAAATGTTTGGTAGAACGAATGTTATTTACCGGAGGTTTACAAAATTAATATGAAATAAGAAATGTTTGCTTGTCAAGCTTCCTGCTAGAAACTACAATGTATCGAGCAGATGAGAAAATGAGTCTGAGAATAACAAACTAATTGGGATATTTAAAATGCATACCTCTCAGGCTGATAAACCATCTTTGATGGATATAATAAAGCAACGCCGTCGTTCCTCAGTCAGAAGCTTGATGACCAAGGAACCTATTAAAAACGAGTCCTTCCTTGGTGTAGTGTTGAAACCCGTATTAAAGGATGCAAAAGAGCAGGCTGAACCCCAACAAGCTAAGCAATTACTTAAGGTAAAATTGTACTGAAAATGCAGCTGCGTTCACGGAATGGCAAATATGTTCTCTCTCTCTCTCTCTCTCTCTCTATATATATATATGTATATCTCTCTCACTCTCTATCTCTTTATACTGTCTTTTTATTTCTATAAAAAATAGAAATAAATATGATATTCCTCAACACTGATATAATTAAACATTCAGCTTTATTTTATCTTGCCTTCGTTATTCTCTTTATCTTCTGTCTTTTATTCGCATTCTTTTATTATATTTCACTTGAGCTAAAGCACTTCAATCTCTCTCTCTCTCTCCCTCTCTTTACTCTATCCCTACATATATATATTATATCTATATATATAAAAATAAGTAGTAAAAATATTCCTCAAATATCTTCTATTCAGTCTTCTATTACTTTCCATGCATACATATGTAAGTAAGTTTTATAACACGACTTCTTGCAGCTGCTTGGTATCTATCTATATCGCTAGCTTCTAATAAATCGCACATAAATCATATAATTTTTGACTTGGTATTTATTCACTCGTATCAAAATATATTTGGCTTGGTAAAGGCAAATGCGACGGAACAGTTTAATCCAGCGAGCCCTTCTAAAGCGCAAATATCGGACATGAAAAAGCCTGAGGCCCTAGCTACCATAGTGGACTATGATCGACCAAAGTTAGAAAAATATGAGCCTGTTGATATTGACAAACCCAAATCCGAGAAACCCATGCCAGTCATTAAGTCCCCGGACCTAATTACTCCTGAAGTGAAACTATCCGTGGATGATCCAAAGGTAAATTTGACGCTTCAACGCATTTTTGATATTCGTACTCACAACTTAATTTTCGATTGGAAGACGAATAAGTATCATTAAAGTATGTACTATACAGTACATCTGTATAAAATTTCAAGCAAAAACAATATGAATATGGATTTGGTAAAGCTTTCTAACGAAAACACATAAAGTATAGGCATTTCAACATTCTGTCAGGAACACAGAATTTAAATTTAATAAACTGTATAATATTTCCATATTTGAATTAATTTTTTAAGTATTATAAGTGTATGCATTTTATCTTGGCTACTGACATTAAATCACAAATATTCATAGAGCCTTTACCGCTTCATCAGATTTCAGAAAAGTCCTTTAATTAAAAATTATATATTTATGTGTATCTTGTTGAGAAAATATCGTTTGCCCTACATGATTTCGATATACATGTATAAGTATCAAATATTTTTATACTTATATTTATGTACATATGTATGTATACTATTTTCCTTCATTGTGCTGCACAACAGAAATACTTTCGAGATATATAAATATGTACATAATATGTGCATATGAGTCTGTATACCATTTTGCGGAATTGGAAGCTTTTTTTCTTGATTTAGTGTATTATGTATCTCATAAATATATATATATATATTATATATATATCATATATATAAAAATTAAATTTTTATTTTTATATTTTAATGTGTTGAAATCTTTTGTCAAAAATACGTGAACACACACCCCATGTGTATCACCTATATCTATCCTATGGTTGATGTCTGTCTCCTCTTGTCGTTCATGACAAACGGTTTAAATTATACCACACTTTAGCGCGTTTCGAACCAAATTTAATGAAAAGCAAAGAGCAATAAAATAACTACCAATTGACAGTATATTCACAATGTAATTGTGTAATTTCAACCTACCCATACACTTACATACAATACTATACACAATCATCATACTAAAAAGGATAACTCTCTGACAAAAATGGCAACCATCATTAAGGTGACAGCAGCTGCGGTGCGTATTGATAAATATTCCATCGTCTGGCCTTCCCCAACCAGTCAAATTCATAATATGATATATACACTCACATACTTACACTATACACACATACAAACTACTATATACTATACTTATTCATATATATATATTATTATATTATTATATATATAAATATATATAAATATTTATATGGTCTATTGGGGCATATATGTATCTGTGTATTGTATTCTTCTTCTAGATAGGCTCGGTTATTTTTTTTTCATCTTGTATATTCAGACAGCATAAAATACCGTATACTGTAGAATATTATTGAAACACCATAAAAATACATATATTTTGCATTTAGGAGGACAAGCCGAAGGTGCCCAAAATGCAGCCCCCGGCGCCAGGTGAGCCACCCAAGATCGAAGTCATCCGGGAGAAGCGTCCGTCATTGGCACCAGAACCCCCCAGTCGTCGCGGCTCCCTTGTTCCACCAGCGGACACGGGTCGCCGTCCTTCGTTAATCATCAATGACGAGGTAATTCGTTACACCTTTTACAATAAAGTACACACGACGGTATCTTACATCAGTGATCTTATGTGCTTTTTAATAGAATCCATGATTTGTTGATATGATCACTAATGTACGTCGTAAATACTATATACTTTAAACATGCAGAAGAGCGAAATTGTATCCAAAGAGCAAACAAATTATATAAAACTAAGTGACTTGAAATTAAAGGATGTACTGTAAAATTGATCGAATTTGTCTTTGCCATAAAGTTTTCATACTAAATTCGTATTTTTTACTATGAATGTTAAGCTCATGGATATATATATATTATATATATATATATATACATACAATATTGCTCATATCTGCATAGTGCAATGATTTCATATACATTCCTTACGTTTGACCCACCCATAATGTAAGTTTTACTTTTATTGTAGATCTTGCTTTCTTTAGAATGCATAATTTATACGTCATGTGTATACTAGTATCTTCTACATACATATGTATTAAATCCATGGCTTATTGCCGCATATGATTTGTGCATTTATTAATTCAAATTGTAGGTGCCCATATCCAATAAAACTAATATTCACAAATATAGTTAAATTTCCAAATAAAACATGCCTAAACGTAAGCTTACAAAATGTAGTAAGTATATTTCGCTAAATATTAAGTGATAAGATAATATGATAAGTTGAAAGTACTTACATAATATACCTACTTTCAGAGGTAGTAGATATATTTCAAGTAGCATCAGTAGCTAAATTTTGTGTGATACCAGCTCTAAAACTGCGGGAGTTATAGATAAGTGATAAAAGTACATATATTAACAATAATTTCAGAGAAAAGAAGTCTTGTAGAATTTGTAATGTACTTGATGGTTTCAATGATGCTTACAATAAATATTTGAATTCAAAAATAATCACAGACAATTGTATAGTACATATATTTAAATAAGTACACATATATTCAATGTATGAATTGTTTTTAACCGTTTGCTTGTATGTAATTAAGTAATCGTTTTTTAATTATATTTTTTTACGAGTAGTACTAGCTCACTTTCACTGTTATGTGCCTAATCACTTTCCTATGTTCCCTTCTATGTACCATGACACATTGTCCAAAAACTAAAAAAAACGAATCGACAACCGAACGATCAATCTATTTAATAACACATCCAAACCAACAATAAATCCTTTTATTGTTGTCCACTTGATTGTGCCTACACCTACACCTGCGTAACTCAACTCAACTCAACGCAATCGATCAACAAAACCACCGATAATATCAAACACCCTTGCCTACGACCTACCCAACACCACCACCACAACCACAACCACAACCACTTGGCATATTTACACATACACACCTGCACGCACATATATGTTTGTCAATCAACAAAAATGCAAACAAATCCCACAGAAGAAACTCCGTCCCGGCGAAGTAATGGATACACGGGTAAGACATTATAAATATGCTCAAATCTTACACCATGCACAACTTTCTAGCATTTAGCGATATTCAACAGATCAGATTGAATAATGGGGCTATCAGTTCGCTTAGGTATATAAATATAGCGTGCATAGCTTTGGGGATATCAGACTAAAAATGCATAATGGAATATTCTAATCCTGGCACATATATGCTACAGTAGGGGTAACTCCAACTGCAAAACTTAAGATTCTAAAAAAAATTAAAATATATCTATTAAAACTTAAGAAATGCCGCTACTGAGTTGGAATAGCAAGCTCTCAGTTTCTTTTGGTACCTATATTCATTTTCTATTACTAAAACAAGATTCTAAGTATTTTGGATATTTAAATTGAAAACATTCGAATATTTAAATTTTTGGTAGCACTTTCTGACATATTTCTATAAACTTCAATTTCAAAATGTTCCAATTCCACAGCGTTCACTGAATTTTTTATTAAATTCAGATTGTTTTCTTTTTCTATACATACATACATGTAAAATATGTGCAAGAGACAGCCTTCTCCTTGTTCACTCATCTGAGAATGCTAATAATAGAGCCTCGTGAGATCGAATACTGTAAATACTTATGTAAGAATACACAGCACATGTGCCACATTTTGTCTGTGTATGTGCATAATTACGCTAGTTGATGCAATGTGATATATATATATATATATACATATATATATATAACATACATATATATATATGAATGTAATTATATGTATGTTGCGCTACCCTTCGATCTTTGGCATTCATATTTTTCGGCTGATGCACAATTTTTGCGATTCGCTAAAAATTGAGAAATGCTTTCGAGTATCTACAAAAAGATGCGCGAGATCTGCACATGTTTTTAAAAGAATCGACGTCAAAGGTACTAGATAAATCTGACACACTATGCAAGCTGTATGAATAAATACTCGTACTCATATTCGTATGTATGCCGATTGACATCGGCGATTAGATAGAAGTGAACGGCTGCAATATATAATAGGCATTGGGCTCAAGATTAAAAGCGAGCATCGTGTTGCTAATAAATAAATTAACAATCAGTTGTGTCTGTCGCGAGTGCAGAGCAATAGAAACGTGTGCAGCTCAAATGCATATCTGATTAAATTTTGAGATTTTGTGCTCGAACATAATACTATTAAATAATTATGTAAGATTACTTTATTAATCAACGCTCAATACACACATATGTGCATAGTGTAAGTGGCGTTACTTATTTACTCATACTGCTTATTTAAGAACCACTCGTGATTGCAGTAAAAGTTGTGTCCAATATATAAGTAGGAACTGCATTTGCTAGTTCACTGCATACATAATTACATACGAGTACACACACAGACGAGTGCACTCTTCACACCCCTTTGCATACACACTTTAAATATTAGCAAGCCCAAAAATTCAATACCCTTTATCACACGTATCAGACATCGCTCTCAGTCACCTAACGCAATGAATTGAATGTTGTCCAGTATTTATAATTTAATTTAAAAAAATAAATATTACAGTTGTTGAGGCCTGGCGAGGTTGGTGAAGGACAGGTGAGAGTTAGTTGTGCTTTTCTTTTTTCATTTTGTAGTTTTTGGTCGCATTTCTCTTAACCAACTTCTTGTGAGATGCTCGGCAAATTTCAAATTTCACACACCTTGAACCTGCACCACAACTCAAAACCCACATACATTACTTGCATACAACATGCAAGCTCAAAATTTGGACTTACTGAAATTAATAATAATACCACTATCACATCAAATACACACCCACACATATACAAACAGAACTCATATCCATAGTGGATTCGTATGCATTAATAATTAAATTAACAGCACACAAACAGTGGCGTATGCAAGCTTTTGTTAAGGGGTAAGAATAAATTTATTATTAAATGCAGAAAGAAGTTTTTGATTTCTTCAACTTCAAAAAAATGACCCTTCGTACGCCACTGCACACATACATACTAACACACAAATTCATACGAGGTCGCCCTCAAGTCTGCTTAATCACCCGAAAACTTATAGCCGAAAAGAGCAATTTTGGGAAGCTACTCAATAACGGTAACCCGACACTGTTCAAAATAATGAGAATACAGTAAACGGTGCTAAGCAGATGCTTTATTAACGGTACTTCGATACACATACATATATTAACCTACTATCATATACAGTACAGTAATACTACATAAGTTCGCTATGATTTCAACTACTAATGGCTACTGATTACTTGCATATAAAACTTACGACTGTTACAAATGGAATTCTAGTGCCCTAATTTATAAATATCACTTGTAGCACTAAGAGTTTAATATTTTGACAAAATAAATAAAAGTCCAACAACATATTAATACGTAGGTAAATGTGAGTGCAGTTAAAGTTACCCTAAAATCCAAATGAAGCAAATCTGAAATAAAATATAGGCAAAACCGTACGACCATAAAATACCTTTTTTTTGCATATTTGATTTATCTACAATATTTGTACTTCTGACAGAAGGGCGACTCAGTTTTTATTTTAAATTTAAAGTTCGTGTAATGTGTAAAATGACCACCGATCCTATTCATTAAATGTACTGCATGCATAATACATAGGTACAATTTATTTATTTATTTACCTTTTCTTGATCTTGATAGCAAAAACAACAGCGACCTGGCGAAATGGGTGATACAAAACAGGTCTTAAATTGTGATCGAATGGTCATATTTATTTTCAATTCGTTATCGCTTGCGTTTTTATTGGTCACTGATTGTATTATGATAGGCGTATATAACACTCAAGATTCATATTTTGTAAATATCGAATAGCGCATTCCATATATGTAAATGCTACATATGTATATATACTCTGTATATAGTATGCGTATGAAAATATAAATATAGTTGTGATTGACCCAAATTTGGTACCTTTATATGTGTTAATAATTTTCGTATCTGTTTGAGGATTCTGTTATTGCTTCTATTCTCTATTTAAGTCCCAGTGAAGATTACTTTTCTTACTCTGATAAAAATAATACAATAACGTATGTACATATGTATGAATAAGCACTTGAAATTGGAAAGCTCAACTTTAAGGCTATAGGAGTTAAATCGAACTTTAAACAATAAAATTTAATATTGAGAAGCTTTGCTCATATTGTTTTGTATTTATACATTAATTTACTAAGCACATTCCTCATCATAACGATCTTTCATTTGACTAATAACTACAAAGAAATCAAAAATATATATAATCTCGAGTAGTTTACATTTACATTGCATTGTATCAAAGTCACTTGAAGTGTGTCTCTGATAGTAGTTATTACACATATATAAGTATTATGTTGTAGATTGTTGATGTTCAGTTAAGTAGTTCACATTATTTGAAACCTTTACCCAATTCCGCCGTATGCAGTATGTGTTTTGATTTTGCGTTTGTATATAATCCGTATTTTGACGAGTGAATTCAGATGTTCACGATTTAAATTTTCAATGTACTGACACCGAATACACGACAACATTTATTAACTATCTGATTTCTTTATGTTTACATTTTGTTTGTGTGTGTGTCAACAAATTGCACACGTTATTGTTGATCGTGATCCCTGCCCTTGCTCATAAAAGCGGAGACGTCCTTCTATCGATGTGCGACGGCCTAGTGTACAGGACTTGGAGGATCTTATAAACAAGCCATCGACGCCATTGCGCGATGTTGGCGATGGCGGCCCACCCACAATTATCGACGTTCAGGAGTCCTATTCAGCGGTTGAAGGTATGTATGTGTCATCATACATCATTCGCAGTTGCAATGTGCAGTCAATGTAATCAATTGTATCTACACAGTTAAAAACACAGATACAGATACAGCTACATTATTATCTTATGTACACGCTCTAGTGACTAACAAATACATTATTTTGTATGTTTACCCCTCTTTGTGAACATTAAATTGTAGACTCGACGGCCTACCTTACGGTTGGCATCGAGGGCAACCCAGCACCTACATTCAAATTCTACAAAGGAGTCACTGAGATTATTGAAGGTGGTCGGTATAAGTTCCTCACAGATGGACAAACAAATACAATCACATTGTGCATGCGTAAGTGCAAGCCCAACGATGAGGGCAAATATAAGGTTGTGGTTTCGAATATACACGGCGAAGATTCGGCCGAGATGCAGTTATATGTCTCCGATTCCAGTGGCATGGATTTCCGTGCCATGCTCAAGAAACGCCGTTATCAAAAATGGGACAAAGAAGAGCAAGACCCTAATTGGGGCGATCTTAAAGAAACCGAAAAACCATTGCCGGCTTTAAAGAAAGTCGAAAGGGTAAGGAAGCAGATTGTTAATTCCGCTTATTTTCATTTGCTTCATTTTCTGCTTACTACTAGTTAGTTAGCTAGAACGACACTGTGGTAATCCAATAAAATTGCGAATATGGCATTCCGAATAAAGGCACATATGTATGTATGTCTGTATGTGTTTAAAAAGTATTAACGTATTTAATGATGGTAAAGCATATTATATTTAAAAAACTATACATCATTATAAAGTTGCACTGGTCTTCAAAACTGAAGTGTTTTCGTAATTGTTATTTATTGCATTTTGCATACTTGCTTCTTTAAATTTGTTGTAGCTTTTATTCAAGTACTTTAAAATCAACTAAGCGATTATTTAGACTGGGAATAAATATATATAAGCTTAAAATATTGAAATATTGCAGTAGTATAGCACAAGCAACATACGAGACATCGATATTAATTTATAACTAATAATTAATTGCATAAGGACTTTGATTACCACAATTCGGGCATTGCTATTCAACTCATTTGCAAGTACAAAATAATACTCTGTCAACATAATCAATATTTCTGGCCCTCATGGCCAATTTCATACAGAAAGCCTAGGGAACTGAAAGATATGTGTTAAATTAAAATAAATCGACAATAAAGTTTGTATACTTAAGATTGCTGAAGTCTTAAATATAATATGATCTCATAAATATGTGTATGTATAATGCTATACAGGCGCCATCACGTAGACCATCCCTAGCTGAGCTGATCCCCGATTGGCCGACGTTACATCCGTTTCGCCGTGAGGAGGTGCGCTTTACAATTCTGAGACAACTTAAAACACAAAAAATAAATGATCAATAATTCACATTTAAATTTCTAGTGAAGAGAAGCTTTCCTGTTTTTTTGGCGATTATTTTGGATGTGACTTTTTGTCTATTCTTTTTTAGCAATGTGACTCTTTTGAAGAGTTCCATTAACAAGTACAGATGTCGAGTTTAATAGCTCAAGTTTTACATCTTTTCGACTTGTTTAAATAAATGGAATACGTTTTCTTGATTATCTGCATTTTCTTCTCTGCGTACTTTTTTTTGTGTTATTCCTATTTGACACACACATACAGTACATACATATATGCATCAGTTTAAATTATGTACGATAATTTTTGTCAGCCATATACAATCACCCACATGATGGCTTTCATATGGCTGATTTTTGCATACTATTTGAACAATTTGCTATCGGTTATCAAAATATAATATAGAATTCGATATACGACACAGGCGAGACAGAATCGTGCTTACAACAATTATCCTTATGGATATCATACATTTTTGTGCAATAATAATAAATATGCAGCTGAGTTATATTTCAAGATAACTCTTTGGCGCAATTTTTTAACAAATTATGACCTAACACTGTGAATCAATAATAAATGGTAGGCCATTGGAGAAAGAGTATTATACTTACTATATACAGAGAGAATGATTGTTGCATTCATTAAATGCAGAGAAAGAGTGTAACACTTCCTGTCTATAGAGAAAAAGTATTATACTCCCTATCGAAAGTGACCTACTACTTATGATTGGCCAGCACAGATGTGTTGGTGTAGTGTGTCCACATGGTATACACTTATAAGCATGAATGTGTAAGCAGTATTACACATGTGTGTGGGCACGGTATATTGACACATTGGGAAGAAGGCTTGGTACGGGTACTTACTCATAATACAAACATCTAACTTGCCTGGCGCTTTGCAAATGTAATGATATGTGTATCAACCGGAATATTGTTTTTTGGATCTTTGATTTATTTTTAATAAATTATTTTGTTTACTATATATGTTTAATATGTATATAATTAAATAAAATAGCTTTAATCATACGCGGTACCAGTACGTACTATTTATTTATAGTAATAGCACATATATGCTTGAGACAAACAACACGGCAAGTCATTGGCGTATGTTGAAGTCCATATATCTGTACTATTTATATATAAATCGCATTTGATAATGAATGCTAAGTATTCTCGTATATCAAATTCATTGTCTTTTGACGTCTTTACCCATTTTTGACAACGCAAATCAAATAAAAATCAATAACAAAACAACATTGACATCGACAACAACAACATCACAGAAGGTGGAATCATTCCTTAGTCCGCTGATCGACCAGTTCGCTAAGGAAGGCAAGGATAAGAAGGTTGTATTTGAGGCGAGATTCAGCAAACCGAATTGCAAGCCCAAGTGGCTATTCCGTAAGGATGTAAGTATTACATGCGTAAATAGCTTGGACTACTGCACAGTTGCCGCAGTAAAACATTAAAGTTTGTTTTGAAAAATATTAATATTTGTTAAATGGTGGTCACTTAACAGGAAGTGTTTACTGGCAGCAAATTCAAATTCAAGCAGGAGAATGATACATATCAGCTGATAATAACGGGACCAAAGGTGGAGGACACCGGAAAATACACAATTGAGATCGGTGGCGTCTCCAGCACAGCATTCCTCAACGTCGAAGAAGCTGATCCAACCTATACCTTTACAAAGCCACTCAAAAAGAAACTGGAAGGTTTCACCAGGCACGAAACGACCCTGGAGTGCGCTGTCAGTAGCAGCATGGCGAATGTGCAGTGGTTCAAAGACAATCAAAAGCTCGAGTCTGATGATCCTCGATATTTGATCTCGAAGGATATTAATGGCAACTTGAAGCTCATTATCAAGGAGTCTGTCATGGAAGACGCCGGCCAATACAGGTGCCAATTGGACAAGCAGCCAGATAAAACAGAGTGTGCTCTGAAGATAGTGGAGTATCCGTATAAGTTTGTCAAGGTGCTTAAATCACAGCAATGCATTGAAAAGGATACCGTAACGCTTGCCTGCGAAATTGACGATGCTCAGGGCGATGTTCAGTGGTTCCGTAACGACGAAGAAATCAAACCAGATAAGCGCATGCAGATCATTAAGGATGGTCGCAAGCGAAAGCTCGTAATTAAGGATTGCAAAGTCACCGATGCTGGTCAGTTCAAGTGTACAACTAATGCTGACAAGACTGATGCCGAAATAATCATAAATTGTAAGTTCAACTAAAGAAATAATATTTATTTTCTAATGAATAATAATTTTGTTGACACAATAATTATTTTCTGAACAATAAATAAAACTCAACAATAACATTTACTGTTGAGTTTTATAGAAAAATTTAAAAAAAAAAATTAATAATGGTGTTACCCTCCTATTTGGCGTTCGATCCACGATAATAACTGCTGGTCAATTTATTACATTTAAGATCAAAATCGATTTAATAAGAAACTCAAGGACACTGACGCTGTGGAACGCGAGAAGCTAGTGTTGGATGTCGAGCTACAGGATCAGACGGCCCCATGCGATTGGAAGTTCAATGGCGAGCCGATAGTGCCAAATGAGCGCATTGAAATTAAAAACTTAGGCGGCGGCAAGCACCAGCTGGTTTTCAACGGCTTAGAATTGTCCGATGTGGGTGAAATTACCTGCGAGTCGGGACAGTTGAGCTCCACGTGCAAGCTTTCCGTACGTAAAGGCGAGAGCAGACCCAATATTGACTGTCCTGATGAGTTTGCTGGCCCAATTAGTGCGCCTGTCATCATAGAGGTACCATACAAAGGTAAATAGTATCCAATAATAATGATAATCCTAGATATTCACAATTAACACAATCGTTTAAAAATACAGTAAACGGTACTAAGCAAACACCAGTTGAGGCAAAATTAATAAAGGACGGCAAACCGTTGCCTGTCAAGGATGTCGAGGTTGCGGTAACGGATGACAAAGTCACGTTCAAGATTAAGAAACCAGCAAGAGACTTATCGGGACCGTATGAGATAAAAATATCAAACGGACAAGGCGAAGATACGAAAGATGTTAACATTATTTGCCAAGACGTTCCACAACCACCGCAAAATGTTGATGTCACCGATGTCTATCAGACATCGTGTGTGGTCAAGTTTAAGCCACCGGAAGATGATGGCGGCACTCCTGTTTCCAAATATGTCATCGAACGGCAGGACTTGAGCAAAAAACAAGGCTGGGAGCCTGTCGCTGAGGTTCTACCTACGGAGCCATGTCTCAAGAAAATTGATGACTTGGTGCCAAAAAAGCAGTACAGATTCCGCATACGTGCTGTAAATAAAATTGGTCCATCAGATCCGGCCACCTTTAAGAACTCAATACTTGCCAAGGATCCATGGGACGAGCCGGGCAAACCCAAGGCCGTTGACTTGACCGATTGGGATAGGGATCACGCTGATCTAAAATGGGAGGCTCCTGATAGTGATGGTGGCGATCCCATTACATCATATATTGTTGAATACAAGGAGAAGTTCTCAAACGATTGGGTGGCCGGCAAAGAAGTGGCGGGAGATGCTAGAACAGCTACCGTTGATTCTCTCAAGGAGGGCCAACAGTACGAATTTCGAGTCCGTGCTGTTAATCGTGCAGGTCCGGGCGAACCTAGCGACAAGACCAAATCTATTATTGCCAAATGCCGTTTCGTTAAGCCATTCCTTGTTGGTGATGGCCTCAAGAATATTACAGTGAAAAAGGGACAAACTATACGGTATGACATTAAATACGATGGTGAACCAGAGCCAACAGCCAGTTGGATAAAGTCCAATGAACCGCTCAAGTTTGACAATCACCGTATCTGTCTCGAACAACTCGAACGCAATTCATCGATGACTATCAAAAAGGCTGTGCGTAACGACACTGGCAAATATAAGCTGGTATTAACCAACAGTTCGGGCACAATTGAATCTGAAGCACAAGTTGTGGTCCTAGATCGGCCATTGGCACCGGGTGGGCCTTTTGAGGCCGAAGAGGTTCGTGCTCATCGCATAAAGATGAAATGGAAACGTCCACCTGATGATGGTGGCTGTGAAATCACGGGCTACGCCCTCGAACGCATGGATGAAGAAACTGGCCGCTGGATACCAGCCGGCGAAGTTGGTCCGGACGAAACATCATTTGACTTCAAGGGTCTTACCCCCAACAAGAAGTATAAGTTCCGTGTTAAGGCTATAAACAAAGAGGGCGAATCGGAGCCACTTGAAACAACAGACGCGATTCTTGCCAAAAATCCATACGATCCACCAAGTCCACCCAGCCAACCCGTAATCGATGATTATGATAATAAGAGTGTCTTGCTTAAATGGAAGCGACCACCCTCCGATGGCGGACGTCCAGTTACCCATTATATTGTGGAAATTAAGGACAAATTCGCACCCGCATGGAGTGAAGTGGCTAAAACGGAGGATGCAACACCCGAATGTAAGGTGGAGGGTCTCAAAGAGAAAATGGTGTATCAGTTCCGAGTGCGTGCCGTCAACAAGGCTGGGCCTTCAGAGCCGTCCCAGCCCACCGACAATCATCTTTGCAAGCATAGAAATCGTAAGTCATATATACTACTGCAAATGTTACTTTAATTGCACGGATACTCTTTATACCACAAATATGTATGTTTATATTTATGTAAAGCACATTTTATTCATTTGGCTTTGGCTTAACATACTTTCAATGCACGTGTATAAAAAATTGCTTTCAGAAGAGTCGTCTCGAGTCGCTTATTTTGTATTCTATGGTTGGGAATTACAGTTACATAGTATGTCGCTTAAAGATCTTTACATGGCAATATTCAAACGCTATATAAGGCATTTTACACGCAAATCATTAAGTGGCATCAATAAGAAAAATATAGTAAAAAAAAACATAACGCTTGGGCTTCAGTAATTCATTTTACAGCAAATCGCATCAGCTTTACTATCACCGCTTTTAATCAGTACGTATGTTCCGAAAACTAGCAATTGCTTCTTGAAGATTTTACAAGCCTTAACCTAAACTTCTTTTTGTAACTACACCAATTGTTGTCTACAGTTAAGCCACAAATTGATAGATCCACATTCAAGCGTGTCACAATTAAAAGCGGTCGCACTCACAAGTGGTCGGTGGATGTAAGCGGTGAGCCCGTGCCTGAACTACACTGGAGTTGGCGAGATGATGTGCCGCTAACAACTGGCGACCGCATCAGTATCGATAATGTCGATTATCACACTGACTTTGTTATTACCAATCTGAAACGCAAAGACAGTGGATTCTACACATTGAAAGCGGAAAATCGTAATGGGGTTGACCGGGAGACGGTTGAGCTAGTTGTTTTGGGAAAGCCCAGCTCGCCAAAGGGACCTCTTGCTGTCAGCGATGTGACAGCAACTGGGTGCAAGCTCCAGTGGAAAAAGCCAGAGGACGACGGTGGAGTGCCGATCAAGGAGTATGTTGTTGAAAAAATGGACACAGCGACGGGTAAATGGATAAGGGTTGGACGATCGCCAGGCGAAAAGGAACCACCCAGCTTTGATGTAACTGGCTTAAATCCAGGCTCCGAATATATGTTCCGCGTATCAGCTGTCAATGAGGAGGGCGAATCCGAGCCACTCACAACGCTCGTGGGAGTTGTTGCCAAGGATCCGTTCGATGAGCCCAACAAGCCAGGCACTCCTGAAGTCACTGACTATGATAATCAGAGTGTCAGCTTAAAATGGACAGCTCCAAATAATGATGGAGGCGCTCCAATTCAAAAGTATATTATTGAAAAGAAGGATAAGAATAAGCCAGAGTGGGAAAAAGCTCTTGAAATTCCCGGTGACCAATTAGAGGCTACTGTGGCAGGTCTCCAAGAATATGGGGAATATCAGTTCCGGATCATTGCAGTCAACAAAGCCGGCCTGTCTCCACCATCAGACGCGAGTGTACCGCAAATAGTCAAATATAAAAAATGTAAGTATCCAAATCAAAGTGAAAGTAAAACAAGTAAGAAAGAATTATCTTCGGAGTGCCGATTTTATACTCTTTCAAACCTTTAGGCAATTTTTACTCTTTATTTAATGACGCATATCTTTGCTAATTATAACTCAGCTTTGAAAATATCGAAAATATGGTCAAAACCGACTTCCAGTTGTATGGCAGCTAAAGACACATGTACGATCCGGCCGTCTCCGACCAATGTGTTGTACATTTGAATAATAAGTCTCTGTGCAAGGTTTAATGGCGATAGCTTTGAAAACATGGGATATATGGCCAAAACCGACTTCCAGTTGTATGGCAGCTATATGATATGGTGGTCAGATCCTGCCAGTTCCGACCAATGTGCTGTCCCTTTGAATAATAAGTCTATGTGCAAAGTTCTATCGCGACTGCTCAAAAACTGAGGGAATAGTTTGCATACATTCAGACAGACGGACAGACGGACATGGCCAGATCAATTTGTTTTGTCATTCTAAGCATACTGTCAGTAACTTTTGGGGGTCTCCGACGCTTCTACACACTTCAGCACAAAGTTAATATCATATTTTCTTCGAAAGGAGTATAAAAAAAAACATTTTCGGTGCGTTAGGACCAATTACCTGTGTGAACTTCCAACATAATAAAATCATCTAAAAGTAGTATTAATAAATTTCCGCTAAAACTTTATCAATTGTGATGCATTACAGTGAAGCCTCGCATCGACCGAACGAATTTAAAGCCTCTGTTGATACGCGCTGGAAAGCCAATTAAGTACGATGTGAACGTACGTGGCGAACCTGTCCCAACTATAATCTGGTATCAGAACGAAAAAGAGCTTAAGCCCGAGGAGCTGCCAAGCAATATCGAAATACAGAATATTCCTCACAATACTAAAATTGCAATTATTGATGCGGTCAGAAAGCATACGGGCACATATAAGATTCGTGCAGTAAATGAGCACGGTGAAGATGAAGCAAGCGTTGAGGTAAATGTTTTGGGTCCACCTGGTAAGCCAAAGGGTCCACTAGCTGTCAAAGATATTACAAAAGATAGCTGTAAATTGAAGTGGCAGAAGCCAGAAGATGACGGTGGTAAGCCCATAACGAGTTACCAAGTTGAGAAATTTGATAAGAAACAAGGTCGATGGGTACCTGTCGGCCGAACGTCTGGCAATGACACTGAATTTGATGTCAAGGGCCTTCAGGAAGGCCATGAATATCAGTTTCGTGTTAAGGCCATCAATGAGGAGGGTGAATCCGAACCTCTGGAGACCGATGGCAGCATATTGGCAAAGAATCCTTATGATGCTGCCAGTAAGCCAGGTACGCCCAAGATCGATGATTACAATGAGCATATGGTGAAGCTAAAGTGGGAGGTACCCAAGGACGACGGCGGTGCACCGATCACTGGTTATATTATCGAAAAAAAGGATAAATTTTCACCCATTTGGGATGAAGTGCTCACCACAAATGTAAGTATTTTTTCTATATGGCATAAAGTACATCCCTGTGAGTCATACATATATATAAACACATATATTCTTGAACTCAAATAAATAAAATAATTCCATACTATATGTAGACACCTGCACCGGAGGCAACTGTCGATGGCCTTAGCGAGGGAAATGTGTATCAATTCCGTGTTCGAGCAATCAATAAGGCAGGCCCCAGTGAGCCCAGTGATGCAACGGAACCACATTTGGCCAAGCCGCGAAATCGTAAGAATTTACACTTTCCAAATCATATTCAGCTTTGCAAAAAATATTTGCTAATTTGCTAAATAATATAATAATGCTTTTTTTTATTTTAATTTTTGGTACGTATGCAATTGCTTGTTTTTATGTTAAGCCAAACATAAATTTTATGTTACTATGTGCTGTTTATTTAGTTTTTCATATATTGCATAGCATCTATGTTTATACCATGACCACATATACCAAATATAGTAAATATCCATTATTTCAACTAAAAAAACTTTAGTTAAACCATCTATAAATCGCGAAAAAATGAAGCCTGTTAAAGTGCGAGCTGGTCAAACAGTTAAGTTCGATGTTGATGTCAAAGGCGAGCCAGCACCGACTCTATCGTGGTTCTTTAAGGAGAAAGAAGTAACACTCAGTGGACAGGCGCGGCTGGATAATGAGGACTATAATACGAAGCTCACATTATTGGACACATCGCGGAAAGATAGTGGTGTTTATAAGCTGAGAGCTGAGAATATAAATGGTGTGGACGAAGCTGAAGTTGAAGTTATTATTTTGGATAAGCCAGCCAAGCCTGAAGGACCCTTGGAAGTTTCCGATATTCATAAGACGGGTTGCAAGCTTAAATGGAAAAAACCCAAAGACGATGGTGGAGTCCCTATTACAGGCTATGCTATCGAAAAAATGGATACAGCAACGGGTAAATGGGTGCCTGCTGGCACTGTAGATCCAGAGAAGACGGAGATCGATATCAAGGGTCTAGATCCAAATCATCGTTATCAGTTCAGAGTTAAGGCCATCAATGAAGAGGGTGAATCAGAACCGCTTGAAACGGAATCAGCTATCACTGCTAAAAATCCGTTTGATGTATCCGCACCGCCCGGTCTTCCAGAACTTGAGGATTGGGATGAGCATCATGTTAAATTGAAATGGGAGCCACCAATCCGTGATGGCGGCTCTCCAATTACAAACTATATCATTGAGGTTATGGACAAGGATTCTGGCGAGTTTGTGAAGGCGGCAGAGACTGAAGGACCCATTTGCAAAGGCGTCGTTAAGAAACTAGAAGAGGGTCAACAATACAAATTCCGTGTTCGCGCTATCAATAAAGCTGGTCCATCTGAACCATCAGAGCAAACCAACTGGCATACCGCAAAGCCTCGCTTCCGTAAGTTATACTCAACTTTTTATCAAATACATAATGTTATCCTTTTCTCCGCACAGTTAAGCCGCACATTGACCGCACAAACCTGAAGCCTGTAATTGTAAAAGCTGGCCTCTCAATCAGTTTAGATATCAACATTAAAGGTGAGCCAGCTCCGAAAGTAGAATGGCTATTCAATGGATTACCTGTAGTCAGCGACGAGGAGGGCATTAAAATTGACAATGTTGATTACAACACAAAATTCTTTGTGATGCGAGCCAAACGCCCACAAAGTGGCAAATACACAATTAAAGCAACAAATGAAGTCGGTGAGGACATTGCGGAATTGGATGTTACCGTATTGGGCAAACCAGGTAAACCAAAGGGTCCGCTTCAGGTCAATGATGTAACTAAGCACAGCTGCAAGCTCAAATGGGAGAAGCCTGACGATGATGGTGGCGCCCCAATTGACTATTATGAAATAGAGAAACTTGATCCGCATACTGGCCAATGGCTGCCATGCGGCAAAAGTTCCGAACCTGAAGCTAAGGTCATTGGTTTGCATGAAGGCAAGCCTTATAAATTCCGTGTTCGTGCTGTCAATAAGGAGGGCGAGTCTGAGGATTTGGAAACTGATAAGCCAATTATTGCTAAAAATCCATTTGATGAGCCAGACAAACCAGGCCGACCAGAGCCTACTAATTGGGATAAGGATTTCGTCGACTTAGCATGGGACCCACCCAAAAACGACGGCGGTGCTCCGATTCAGAAATACATCATTCAAATGCGTGACAAATCGGGACGAGCATGGGTAGACGCGGCAACCGTTCCCGGTGACAAGACCAAGGGTACTGTGACGGGCGTGGAGGAAGGACATGAGTACGAGTTCCGTATTGTCGCCGTTAATAAGGCTGGCCCCAGCGAGCCTAGCGATGTATCCAAATCGGTTGTGGCGAAACCTCGCTTCCTGAAGCCACACATTGATCGCAAGAATTTACAAAAGAAAATTATGCGTAGTGGTCAAATGCTCCATATGGATGCAGCTGTTAAGGCCGAGCCACCAGCTAAAATAACTTGGACATACAATGGAGCCGAAATCAAACCCAGCGACAAAATCATAATAGAGAATGAGGAATACAAAACGACATTTATAATGCCGAAGGTCAAGCGTGCTGATAAGGGTACGTACATTGTCACAGCTAAAAATGATTCAGGTGTAGACACAGTCGAGGTAGATCTTGAGGTGTTATGCAAACCAAGCAAGCCAAAAGGCCCCTTGGCTGTTTCCGATGTGACTGCCGAAGGCCTCCACCTCAAATGGGATAAGCCCGATGATGACGGCGGCGAGCCAGTAGATCATTATGTGGTTGAGCGCATGGATACAGAAACAGGTCGTTGGGTACCAGTCCTAACAACCAAAACACCGGAAGCTGATGTTACTGGTTTAACCGAAGGCAAGGAATACTTATTCAGGGTTAAGGCCGTGAATAGTGAAGGTGAGTCAGAACCTTTGGTGACAGATACTCCAGTTACGGCCAAAAATCCATACGATGCTGCTGATGCGCCGGGAAAGCCCCAGATTGCCGACTGGTCAGCAAATCATGCGGATCTTAAGTGGCGGGCTCCCGAAGATGATGGAGGCGCACCTATTACAGGTTATATTGTTGAAAAGAAGGACAATAATACCGGCAAATGGCAAAAGGTTTTGGAAACAAATACTCCTGATTGCAAGGCTCGTGTTAACGATTTAATTGAGGGCACTAAATACCAGTTCCGTGTCAAGGCTGTTAACAAAGCCGGTCAAAGTAAGCCATCAGAGCCATCTGAACAAATGACTGCCAAGGATCGATTTGCACCACCCAAAATAGATAGAACCAATATTAAGGATATTACCGTTAAGGCCGGCCAACATGTTCGCTATGACATCAAAATTTCCGGTGAGCCCCCAGCAAGCAAAACCTGGTTCCATAATAAGGCTCGCATTGCGGAAGATGATGACTATAATATTGACATGGAGCCATACCGCACAAAAATAGCCGTACCATTTGCAAAGCGAATTCATACCGGTAAATACACAATTAAGGCCGAAAATGAATCTGGACATGATGAAGCTTCGTTCGAAGTAACGGTCCTCGATAAGCCAGCTCCGCCAGAAGGTCCACTGCGTATCTCCGACGTGCACAAAGAAGGCTGCAAGCTGAAGTGGAACCCACCGCTCGACGATGGTGGCCTGCCCATAGAACATTACGTTGTTGAGAAAATGGATATGGAGTCCGGACGCTGGCTACCGTCTGGTCGCTTTAAGGAACCATTCGCTGAATTAAATAACTTGGAGCCTGGTCACGAATACAAGTTCAGGGTTTTGGCTGTAAATACTGAAGGAGAATCGGAGCCGTTGACGGGCGAGCATTCGATAATTGCCAAGAATCCATTTGATGAGCCCGGCAAACCCGGAACTCCTGAGCCAATTGATTGGGACAAAGATCGTGTGGATTTGGTATGGCGGCCCCCACTCAATGATGGCGGATCCCCTGTCACTGCCTATGTTGTTGAGAAACGTGAAAAAGGCACAGACAAATGGATTAAAGGAGCTGAAATACTTGCACCCCCATTTGGTGAGGAATGCAAGGCTTCGGTGCCAAACCTGGACGAAAACTGCGAATATGAGTTCCGCGTTAAGGCAATTAACGCAGCTGGACCAGGTGAACCGTCTGAAGCAAGTAAACCAGTCGTCACTAAGCCAAGAAAGCGTAAGTAGCTCTACTCTGTACCTCCTACACGTGCACGCTTTTACTTATTTTTATACCCTGAACCCACTAAAAATGGGCAAAAAGGGTATAATGAAGTTGTGCAAAAGTATGTGGCATAAGGAAACATCTCCGACCATATAAAGTATGTATATTCGTGATCAGTATCGAGTCGATCTAGCCAAGTCCGTCTGTTTGTCCGTCCGTCTGTATGAACACGCGGATATCAAAGAATATAAGAGCTAAAGACTTCATATTTAGAATATAAGTTCTCGTAATCCCGGGACAGATCAAGTTTATTTCATTTTAAGTTTTTTTAAGTTCAAAAGTCGATCAATTTTTGGGCCATCATTTAAAAGTAATAAGACCTAGAAGCCCTAAATTTGGCATGTATAATCTCGAATAGCATACACATCTAACAAATATTTTAGTTGATGGATACCACCACCCCCCCTTCCCCATAAAAGTTCAAAAAACCTATTTTTGAATGCACGACCTTGCAATTCGGTTTCCAATCATATCAGACAATAAACATAAAAGTTGTTTAAGATTTAATTTCCATAGTGTGGATCTCAGTGAAGAAGCGAGCTAACTGCTTAAACTGCTTGTGTTTGTATGTATGTACACTGATAGGGTAGTATGAATGAATGTGAGGACTGGGTTCTGGGTATCTTCTAGTCGGGCACTAGGGCACTCTTACTTGTTTTGTATGCATATTTAAATATTTTTTTTAACAGTGGCGCCAAAAATTGATCGTAAAAATATACGCACCTATAATATTAAGGCTGGTGAGCCAATATTCCTGGATGTTAATGTGAGCGGTGAACCAGCTCCCGAAATTGGTTGGACTCAAAATGGCAAATCCGTTTATCCATCTTCTGCAAGCCGTATTGAAAATGTTCCCTATAATACCAAATATATCAACAATAATCCAGAGAGGAAGGATACTGGACTTTATAAAATTGTTGCTCACAATCTTTATGGTCAAGACCAAGTCGAGTTCCAGATTAATATCATAAGTAAGTACATCTATGAAGCTACACCCACTATACATTCAATTGTGATTGTAAATTTGCAGCCAAACCTGGCAAGCCCGAAGGCCCGTTAGAAGTATCTGACGTTCACAAAGACGGCTGCAAACTAAAGTGGAAAAAGCCAAAAGACGATGGTGGTGAACCAATTGAAAGTTATTTGGTCGAAAAGTTTGATCCCGATACAGGCATTTGGTTGCCTGTAGGCAAGAGTGATGTACCCGAAATAACGATTGATGGTCTGATACCCGGACACGAGTATAAGTTCCGAGTGAAGGCAGTGAATAAGGAAGGTGAATCTGAACCACTGGAGACATTGGGCTCAGTAATCGCGAAGGACCCCTTCAGTAAGTATATACATAAAATATATAAATAATGTCAATGCATTTGATGAAATGTAATGTATTAAACTTTTCAGCCGCACCTTCAAAGCCCGGTGCGCCCGAACCCACAGACTGGACAGCGAACAAAATAGAGCTGGCGTGGCAAGAGCCAGCTAGTAACGGTGGTTCACCTATTACAGGCTACATTATTGAAGTCAAGGATAAATACAGTCCATTATGGGAGAAAGCTCTAGAAACAGACTCTCCCACTCCAGTCGCAACTGTTAACGGGCTTATTGAAGGCAACGAATACCAGTTCCGGGTGATTGCATTGAATAAGGGTGGTCAATCAGAACCGTCCGATGCGAGCAAGACATTTATAGCAAAGCCACGCTACCTGGCTCCCAAAATCGACCGCAGAAACTTACGTGACGTAACAATATCGGCAGGAACCGCTCTTAAATTAGACGCTATCATCACCGGCGAGCCCGCCCCAAAAGTGGAATGGAAGTTTTCGAACTATCCACTGCAATCTAACAAGAACACAACAATTGAAACACCAGACTATTACACGAAATTGGTTATTCGTCCAACGCAGCGTGGTGACTCGGGAGAATATTTGGTGACAGCAACAAACAGCTCAGGCAAAGACAGTGTGCTTATCAATGTTAATATTACCGATAAGCCCATGCCCCCTAACGGACCACTTCAAATAACTGATGTGCATAAAGAAGGTTGCCATCTGAAGTGGAAGCGACCAAATGATGATGGTGGTACACCAATTGAATACTTCCAAATAGATAAATTAGATCCCGAAACCGGTTGTTGGTTGCCGTGTGGCCGCTCAACGGAGCCGCAGGCCGATATAACGGGTCTAACGCCCGGTAGTGAATACAAATTTAGAGTGTCGGCTGTGAATGCCGAGGGGGAATCGGCTCCGTTAGTTGGCGAAGAATCAATTATCGCCAAAAATCCGTTTGACGAGCCAGGTAAGCCAGAAAACTTAAGGCCTACTGATTGGGATAAGGATCACATCGATTTGGCGTGGACTCCACCCCTTAATGATGGTGGTTCTCCAATCACTGGTTACCTAATCGAAAAGAAAGATAAATACGGACATTGGGAGAAAGCTCTGGAAGTTCCTGCAGATCAATGCAAGGCAACTATCCCTGACTTAACTGAAGGTCAAGCATATGAGTTCCGCGTTAGCGCAATTAATGCCGCCGGTCCAGGCGAACCATCTGATGCAACAGCTCCAATTGTGGCCAAATCACGTAATAAGCCGCCAATTATTGATCGCTCCAATCTGATTGAAGTGCGCATCAAGGCCGGACAGGCATTCACATTTGATTGCAAGGTCTCAGGAGAACCTGCGCCAAAAACCAAATGGTTACTTAAGAAGAAAGAGGTATATACAAAGGATAACATAAAGGTTACTCACGTCGATTACAATACAAAACTGAAAGTCACAAATGTGACACGTGCCGATTCTGGCCTATATACTGTGCAAGCTGAAAACGCTAACGGTGAGGACAGTGCGGAAGTTAAAGTAACTATCATTGATAAGCCATCACCACCAAATGGACCACTGAAGGTAGATGATGTTCACGCAGAGGGTTGCACACTTAAATGGAGTCCGCCGGACGATGATGGTGGACAGCCTATTGAAAGCTATGTTGTGGAGAAACTGGATGAAGTATCTGGACGCTGGGTTCCAGCTGGGGAGACAGACGGCCCAACGACTAGTCTCAAAGTCAAAGGCTTGGCGCCTGGCCACAAATATAAGTTCAGAGTGCGTGCCAAGAATCGTCAGGGTACATCAGATCCACTGACTACACCACATGCGACTGAAGCGAAAAATCCATTCGACGAGCCCACGAAGCCCGGCACGCCGACTATTAAAGATTTTGACAAAGACTTTGTTGATTTGGAATGGGCTAGACCAGAAAGTGATGGTGGATCTCCCATTTGCAGCTACATAATTGAGAAACGTGACAAATACGCACCCGATTGGGATAAGTGTGCCGAGATTGAAGGCGATGTGACCAGCGGTCATGTGCCCGACTTGATTGAAGGCGTTAAATATGAGTTCCGCGTGAGGGCCGTTAATAAAGCGGGCCCGGGAGTTCCGAGCGATGCAACTGAGCCTCATATTGCGCGCGCTAAGAATTTGGCGCCAAAGATTGATCGGAATTTCATGTTGGATATTAAGATTCGTGCTGGCAACGTATTTGAATTTGACGTTCCAGTTATTGGCGAGCCAATTCCAAGCAAGGAATGGTCTCATGAGGATAACATGGTTATAAATACAGATCGGGTAAAGATTTCAAATTCGGATGATCGTACAAGATTGCGTATACTTGATGCTAAGCGAGCAGACACTGGATCATACACCTTGGTTGCCCGCAACATAAACGGTGTTGATAGGCACACTGTAAAAGTGACAGTCCTGGATGTTCCCACTGTACCCGAAGGTCCACTGCGTGGCGATGAGGTAACCAAAAACTCTATGACCCTACGCTGGCGACCACCTAGAGATGACGGGGGTTCCGAGATAACGCATTATGTCGTTGAGAAAATGGATAACGAAGCAATGCGCTGGGTACCAGTGGGCGAATGCGCTGGTACTGAGATACGGGCTGACAATCTGATTGAGAATCATGACTATAACTTTAGAGTGCGGGCTGTTAACAAGCAAGGGCAATCACAGCCACTGACAACTAGTCAAGCAATTACTGCCAAAGATCCGTACTCGCATCCAGATAAACCGGGGCAACCACAAGCTGTTGATTGGGGCAAGGACTTTGTGGACTTAGAATGGGCTGCACCCAAGCGTGATGGCGGTGCACCAATTACTTCATATATTGTGGAGAAGAGACCAAAGTTCGGCCAATGGGAGCGTGCTGCTGTTATACCTGAGAATGTGCTAAAGGCCCACATACCTGACCTAACTAATGGCGGAGAGTACGAATTCCGCATACTCGCCGTAAATCGTGGCGGTCAAAGTGATCCATCAGATCCCTCTGCCACCATTGTATGCAAACCACGATTCTTGAGTCCATTCTTTGACAAATCGCTATTGAATGACATAACCGTGCACGCAGGCAAACGACTGGGATGGACGCTTCCAATCGAAGCTTCTCCACGCCCCACTATTAAATGGCTATTCAATGGCAAGGAGATTCAATCAAATTCCCGCATTGAATCAAATCTTTTCCAAAACGAGCTCAGTTTTGAAATACCTTCAGCACTGCGGACTGATGAAGGACGCTACACATTAATACTGAAAAATGAGCATGGTTCCTTCGATGCATCCGCACATGCTACAGTACTTGATCGACCATCAACTCCAAAGGGTCCACTGGACATAACTAAGATCACAAGAGATGGCTGCCATTTGGCATGGCATGTGCCAGATGATGATGGAGGCTCTCCCATATTGCATTACATCATCGAAAAAATGGATTTGTCTCGAGGTACATGGTCAGATGCTGGCATGAGCACACATCCCGTGCATGATGTGATACGCCTTGTTCATCGCAAGGAATATTTATTCCGTGTTAAAGCTGTCAACGCCATTGGCGAGTCCGAACCGTTGGAAGCCTCTAAGACTATAATAGCAAAGAATGAGTTCGATGAGCCCGATGCCCCTGGCAAACCAAATGTCACCGACTGGGATCGTGATCATGTAGACCTACAATGGGCCGCACCAAAATCTGATGGTGGCGCACCTCTTTCCGAATACATTATACAAAAGAAAGAAAAGGGTAGCCCATACTGGGTAAATGTGGTTCATGTTCCGCCAAACAAGACAACAGCAGTCGTCCCCGAACTTGTCGAGGGACAAGAATATGAGTTCCGAGTGATTGCTGTCAACCAAGCCGGCCAGTCAGAACCATCTGAGCCATCCGATATGATAATGGCTAAGCCACGTTATTTGGCACCTAAGATCATTACGCCACTACACGAAATTCGAATTAAGGCTGGACTAATATTCCACATCGATATTGATTTCATTGGAGAGCCAGCACCCGAAGCGATTTGGACACACAAAAACAATCCATTGAAGTCAAATGAGAGATCGACCATAACGACAATAGGACACCATACGGTAGTACATACCGTAAACTGCCAACGCTCAGATTCTGGAATTTATCATTTGCTATTGCGTAATGATTCTGGCATAGATGAGGGCAGCTTTGAACTAATTGTTCTTGATCGTCCCGGCCCCCCAGATGGCCCATTGGAGTATGAAGAGATAACTGCCAATTCTGTGACAGTATCATGGAAGCCACCCAAGGATAACGGTGGTTCTGAAATATCTGCATATGTCATTGAGAAGCGTGATCTAACACATGGTGGTGGTTGGGTACCAGCCGTTACCTATGTGAACGCAAAGTATAACCATGCCGTTGTGCCTAGGCTGTTGGAAGGCACCAAATACGAGTTCAGAGTAATGGCTGAAAATTTACAGGGTCGTTCCGATCCATTGACATCGGAGCAGCCTGTTATAGCCAAAAACCAGTACACTGCACCCGGAGCACCCGGCAAACCCGAATTATCCGACAGCGATAAGGACCATATTACTATTAAATGGAAACAACCCATCAGCAATGGTGGCTCCCCCATACTGGGCTACGATATTGAAAGGCGTGACGTTAATACCGGTCGTTGGATTAAAGTAAACGGTGAACCCGTACCCACAACCGAATACAGGGATGACAGAGTATCGCCAAACCACCAATATGAATATAGGGTATCTGCAGTTAATGCAGCCGGCAACAGCAAGCCATCAGAGCCGTCAGCTACTCTAAGTGCACGTCCGATGCGAGAGAAGCCACGACTTTATCTGGATGCCTTGCTTGGCAGACGGCTTAAGGTTCGTGCTGGGGAACCAATTAATGTCAACATACCAATATCTGGTGCACCAACTCCAACGATTGAGTGGAAGCGAGGCGATATTAAATTACCCGAAAACAAAAGAATCTCATATGATACAAATTCGGAGCGAACCATTTTCCGCATCGATGATTCGACCAGACAGGACTCGGGCGTCTTTAAGATAACAGCAACTAACGACTTCGGGAAAGACTCTGCTGATATTGAGATAATTGTTGTGGATAAACCAGCACCACCTGAAGGGCCATTAATCTACACAGAGACAGCACCCGATCACATATCATTGCAGTGGAACACACCGAAAGATGATGGCGGAAACGACATAACTGGCTATATTATCGAATTCACCGAGTTTGGTGTGGATGATTGGAAACCTGTGCCTGGCTACTGCCCGAAAACAAATTACACTGTCAAAGGCCTGACTGAAGGCAAGAAGTACATTTTCCGTGTTAGGGCTGAAAATATTTATGGAGTTTCTGATGCCCTGGAGGGTAAGCCTGTGGTAGCAAAGTCACCATTTGATCCCCCAGGTGCCCCATCACAGCCCCTGGTTGCGGCATATACGCCCAATTCAGCGTCCTTGGAGTGGCATCCGCCAGATTACTGCGGTGGCAAACCAATTTCTGGCTATATAGTCGAGAGACGGGAGCGCGGGGGTGAATGGATTAAATGTAATAACTATCCAACGCCAAACACTAGCTATACAGTGCCCGACTTACGTGAAGGTGCACGCTATGAGTTCCGCGTAATTGCTGTTAATGAAGCTGGTCCTGGCAGTCCATCAAAGCCATCGGATCCTATGACCGCCGAGCTGCAGCGCTATCGACCCGATCCACCAGAGCCACCAAAGCCAGATCGTATCACAAAGGATAGTGTTACACTGTCATGGCGGCCACCGCGCAACGATGGTAAATCCAAAATTAAAGGATATTACGTTGAAGTGCGACCCAAAAACTCAAAGGATTGGGCCCCTGTCAATGACATACCAATCAGTTCGACTATTTTTAGGGTACCAAATCTAAAGGAAGGCGAAGAATATTCATTCCGCGTCATTGCGGAAAATGAAGTTGGTCGCTCCGACCCATCCAAGCCCTCGCAACCAATAACGATTGAAGAGCAACCAAATAAACCATGCATGGATCTGGGAGGTGTTCGAGATATTATTTGCCGTGCCGGCGACGATTTTAGCATTCATGTGCCATACGTTGCTTTCCCGAAGCCCAGCGCATTCTGGTACTCTAACGATACTGTGTTGGATGACGATCAACGCGTTCACCAACACTTAACCGATGAAGCAGCCTCATTTGTGGTAAAGAACTCGAAGCGCTCCGACTCTGGACAATATCGACTACAGCTTAAAAATCCACATGGATTCGATACGGCTACCATAAATGTAAAGGTTTTGGATAGACCCGGTCCACCGATTAATTTGCGTGCCGATGAATTTGCGGGTGATTCGCTAACATTATATTGGACTCCGCCACGAGACGATGGTGGTTCACCTGTTCAAAACTACATTGTTGAGAAAAAAGAAGCACGCTCCTCGACGTGGACAAAGGTCAGCAGTTTCTGTACGGTGCCATTTATGCGTGTCCGCAATCTGACAATCGGCAAGGAGTACGATTTCCGTGTAATTGCTGAGAATAAATATGGCCAATCGGACCCGGCCAGTACATCCGAACCGATCAGAGCGAGACATCCATTCGATGTTCCCAATGCACCTGGTATACCGCGTGGTATTGACTCGACCGAGGATAGCATAACAATTGCCTGGTCTAAGCCCAAACATGATGGCGGATCACCAATTACGGGATACGTCATTGAGAAACGTTTATTGAGCGAAGACAAATGGACCAAGGCCATTCATGCCCTATGTCCCGATCTGACCTGTAAGATACCTAATTTGATTGAAAACGCTGAATATGAGTTTAGAGTCGCTGCTGTTAATGCGGCGGGTCAATCGCCATTCAGTGCATCAAGCGATCTAATATTCTGTCGTCGACCACCGCATGCGCCCAAGATAACATCCGACCTATCGATCCGTGACATGGTTGTAATTGCTGGCGAAGAGTTTCATATTACAGTGCCATACCACGCCAATCCTCGACCGACACCGGCCTGGAACATTAATGGCATCGAAGTATTGCCAGATGAGCGCATTCGCTTTGATACCGATGATTACAGTTCAGTTTACCATAATAAGTGCGCTAAGCGGTCTGAAACTGGATCGTATACAATTACCTTAACCAACAGTAAGGGCTCAGACACAGCATCGTGTCATGTGACAGTTGTTGACAGACCTGGCCCTCCACAGGGACCATTGAATGCCTATGATATCACTCCCGATACTTGCACACTTGCTTGGAAAACGCCACTCGATGATGGCGGCTCACCCATCACCAACTATGTGGTGGAGAAATTGGACGCCAGTGGCAGTTGGGTGAAGGTTAGCAGTTTCGTCCGTAATACCCATTATGATGTTATGGGCCTGGAGCCAAATCATAAATACCACTTCCGTGTGCGAGCTGAGAACCAGTACGGATTATCTGATCCCCTGGACATACCCGAACCAATTACAGCTAAGCACCAATTCACAGTACCGGATGAGCCGGGCCAGCCGAAGGTAATTGACTGGGACTCCGGCAACGTGACATTGATATGGACACGACCAGCCAGCGATGGCGGCTCTCGCATTCAAGGCTATCAAATCGAATATAGAGACATTGTCAATGATTCCTCGTGGAACACATATGAGTATTTAATCAAAGATACCAAATATCAACTCTACAATTTGACCAATGGCAGCGAGTATGAGTTTCGCATTAAGGCAAAGAATGCTGCCGGCTTTAGTAAGCCATCGCCGCCATCTTTGCGCTTTAAGCTCAAGGGTAAATTCAATGTGCCCTCGCCACCAGGGACGCCACAAGTAACGAAAGTTGGCAAGAATTATGTCGACTTAAAATGGGAGAAGCCACTCAGTGATGGCGGCTCTCGCATCACCGGCTACATTATTGAGCGACGCGATATTGGCGGTGCCGTGTGGGTTAAATGTAACGACTACAACGTTTTGGATACAGAATTTACGGTTATCAATTTAATAGAAATGGGCGATTATGAATTCCGAATTTTCGCCATTAATGCGGCAGGTCGTTCAGATTCCAGCCTGTGTACAATGCCCATTAAGGTGTGCGAGGTTTTGGGCGGCGAGAAGCCAGATTGGATCACACGATTGCAGGACAAGGCTGCACCCTGTGGCAAGGACTTCACACTGCAATGTGCTGCCTCCGGCAAGCCAAGCCCCACTGCCAGATGGTTAAAGAACGGCAAAGAGATACAGATGCAGGCGGGAGGACGATTCACATGTGATAGCCGGGATGGTATCTTCAGGTTACACATATCAAATGTACAATCCGGCGATGATGGCGACTACACGTGCGAAGCGATCAACTCACTTGGATTCGTGCATACGTCCGGCTATCTCAAAATAGGCTCCCCGCCAATCATAAACAGATGCCCCAGTGAGTTGTATCTGCCCGAGGGTGATAATACCAAGATCAAAGTCTACTATTCTGGTGATCAGCCACTTGCTGTAAGGATAACTAAAAATAACGAGCTCATTTCCGACACGGTCGATGAATCGCACTTCAAATTCACCATATTTGATGATTATGTTGCAATATTTATACGCGACATTGTTAAGAACGATGTCGGCCACTATCAAATTGAGCTGAGCAATGAATCCGGTAATGCGACTGGACAGTTTGATGTACATATTACTGGCTTGCCTTCGGCCCCCGTTGGACCCATGGGAATTTCGCATATCAATAAGCACTCGTGCATATTGGCTTGGCGCCCACCCAACTACGATGGAGGTCTAAGGATAACACATTATGTGGTCGAACGTAAGGATATATCATCGCCGCACTGGATAACCGTGTCTAGCACTTGCAAGGATACATCATTTAATGTGCAGGGTCTAATTGAGAACCAAGAGTACATATTCCGTGTTATGGCAGTGAACGAAAATGGCATGGGAGCGCCACTAGAAGGATTGAATCCGATCCGTGCTAAGGCACCAATCGATCCGCCCTCACCTCCGGGAATTCCACAAATCACAGAAATTGGCGGAGACTTTGCCCATTTGGAATGGAGCAAGCCAGAATCGGATGGCGGCGCTCACATTCAAGGCTATTGGGTGGACAAACGTGAAGTTGGCAGCGACACGTGGCAGCGGGTTAATAACGTCATTTCTGTCACTAACCAAATCAATTGCCTGAATTTGATCGAGGGCCGTCAATACGAGTTCCGCGTCTTCGCCCAAAATATCGCTGGCCTCTCCAAGGAATCAACCGCATCACAGGCTGTAAAGATTGTGGATCCCAAGGCAGCAACACCGCCACTAATTGTAAAACCGCTGCGCGACGCCAACTGCATACAGAACCACAATGCACAGTTCACATGCACAATCACTGGCGTACCGCGACCAACAATTTCCTGGTACAAGGGAGCACGTGAGTTGACAAACGGTGCTCGCTACCACATATATTCGGAGGGCGAAAATCATTTCCTTAACATCAACGACGTATTCGGCGAAGACGCTGATGAATATGTTTGCCGGGCTGTTAACAAAGCTGGCGCCAAGTCAACCCGTGCAGCTATGGCCATTATGAGTAAGTATTCGATATAAAACACGACATGACAACAAATAATAGGTAGGACCACGTCAACCATTTTATACATTTTATTTTAATCTTAACCTGAAACTCACTACTTTAAAGTTTTATACCTTTATATAATGAAAAATTCTTGAAACAACACTTGCCAGTTTTGTTTTTACACAGTATAAAAAAATATATTTTTTTTTAAACATTATGGTAATGATTTTAAATTCATATGGCTTAAATTGATAAATTTGTTCCAACATAGTTTAATTTTAATACCAAATGGCAATTATTTATTTGTATTTATTTATTATACTCTTTTCGAAGAAAATAGTATATTAAGTTTGTGCTGAAGTTTGTAACGCATAGAAGGAAGCGTCTGAGACCCCCAAAAGTTACTGCCAGTATGCTTAGAAAAACAAAACAAATTGATCTAGCCATGTCCGTCTGTCTGTCTGTCTGTCTGTATGTATGCAAACTAGTCCCACAGTTTTTGAGCTATCGCGATGCAACTTGGCACAGACACCTATTATTCAAGGGGACAGCAGTATATCTTATAGCTGCCATACAACTCAAAGTCGGTTTTGGCCATAAATCCGATGTTTTCAAAGCAATTGCCTTAAATTTCCTTGTACACTTGAACATCCTTATAACTCATCAACAGCGAAGATATGCGTCATTAAATATTTTGAAAAAACTGGTGCATATGAGCTCACAAACCCAAGCGCAAGTAAGCTTTTGACAGTCTGCTCTTCAAGGCATTTTGTCATCGATCATCAAAACGGTTTGTGGCGTAAGGCGTAAAGAGCCGCGCTAACGAACACAAGTTTCGCAAGATTCGCAAGTTCGAGTCTCGGCGGCGACTGATTATTAATTTAATCCTTTTTTCTTTTTCTTCCTTTCAAATATATAACTGTAATCAAATTAATTTGCTTCCAATAGCTTAAAACAAAAACAATGCCACGCGAAAAAACAAATGCTGACAAACGCGAGTTGCAGGTTGCAGGAAAACAAAACAAGTAAGCCTTGATAGTCTGCTCTTCAAGCGATTTTATCATCGATCATCAAAACTGAATGTGGCGTAAGGGATAGAGTTGCGCCCTGACAAACGAAAGGTCCCGAGATCGATCCCTAGTGGCGACCAATAATTTTTATACCCTGAACCCATTAAAAATGGGTAAAAAGGGTATTATGGTTTTGTGCAAAAGTATGTAACAGGCATAAGGAAGCATCTCCGACCATATAAAGTATATATATTCTTGATCAGTATCAACAGCCAAGTCGATTTAGCCATGTCCGTCTGTCTGTCTGTCCGTCCGTCCGTCCGTCCGTCCGTCCGTCCGTCCGTCCGTCCGTCTGTCTGTATGAACACGCGGATATCAGAGACTACAAGAGCTAGAGACTTCATATTTGGAATATAAGTTCTCGTAGTGCCGGGACAGATCAAGTTTATTTCATTTTATCGATAACTCGACCCATTCAAAAGTTATCGATAAATTTCGATTTCAGACTAGCGTTTTTTAACTATAACTTACAAGTTATAAGAGCTAGAGGCCCCTAATTTGGCATGTATAATCTCGAATAGCATACACATGTAACAAATTTTTCACTTTTTGGATACCACCCCCAATCCCCCCAAAATTCAAAAAACTCATTTTTGAAGGTATGACCTTGCAATTTGGTTTGGTCACACATTTTATAGCCAATGTTATGTCCTACAAATTTTAAAAAGATCGGACAATAAACACAGAAGTTATTTAAGATTTTACTTTCCATTGTGTGGGGCTCAGTGAAAAAGCAAGATAACTGCTTAAACCGCAGGCACTGCTTGCAGTATGTGTGTGTTTGTATGTATGCACACTATTGGGCAAGTATGAATGGATGTCAGAGCTGGGTTCAGGGTATCTCCTAGTCGGGCAGTCCCAACTAGAGCACTCTTACTTGTTTTCATTTTTTCTTATTCTGCTTTTCAAATATAAAATAACTGTAATCAAATTCATTTGCTACCAATGCCTTAGAACAAAAACAATTCCACGCGAAAAAACAAACGAACAGTATAATGGAGTTTGTCAGCGGTTTTCAAAACTGCTTGGTGGCGTAGGTATTAGAGTACTGCACTGACAAACGGGGAGGCCAGGTTCAAATCCCAGCCGCCGCGACATATTGCTTTTTATTTTTTTCTAATTATTTTTTTCAAATATATATCAAATAGCTTGAATTCAATAATTTAAAAGAAAAATTTAAATTCAATTACCCACTCTTAGAGCAAAAAAATAAATGACACGCGATAAAACGAGTTTTTACTACTATTGAAATTTCAGTGGTGCAGTTGGCAGAGTGAAAATTGCCTAAAGGTTCGAAAAGAGTATAAAATCTTCGGCACGCCGAAGATAATCCTTTCCCACTTGTATTATTTAATGTCGACTTAAAACAGTCGACACAAGAAAATAATTAAAATTATAAAAATCAGAAAAATAAATTTATAAATATAAAATATGTAAAATTAAAAAATATAATTTACTATGTAAAGATGCATATCACATTTTTTGAGCAGCTGATAATTTGGTAATAGGGAAGGACTATCGCCATCAATACACAATTTTTATACCCTGAACCCATTTAAAATGGGTAAAAAGGGTATTATGGTTTTGTGCAAAAGTATGTAACAGGCATAAGGAAGCATCTCTGACCATATAAAGTATATATATTCTTGATCAGTATCAAAAGCCAAGTCGATTTAGCCATGTCCGTCTGTCTGTCTGTCCGTCCGTCCGTCCGTCTGTCTGTATGAAAACGCGGATATCAGAGACTACAAGAGCTAGAGATTTCATATTTGGAATATAAGTTCTCGTAGGCCCGGGACAGATCAAGTTGATTAAATTTTATCGATAACTCATCCCGTTCAAAAGTTATCGATAAATTTCGATTTCAGACCTGAGCTTTTGGGTCATAACTTCAAAAGCTTAAGAGCTAGAGGCCCCAAATTTGGCATGTATGATCTCGAATGGCATACCCATGTAACAAATATTTCATTTTTTGGATACCACCCCCCAATCCACCCAAAAGTTAAAAAAAACGCATTTTTAAAGTTATGACCTTGCAATTTGGTGTGGTCACACATTTTAGTGCCCAGTCTGTGCCCAAAAAATTTAAATAAGATCGGGTTATAAACACGAACGTTTTTAAGGATTTAACTTTCCGTTGTGTGGAGCTCAGTAAGGAATCAAGCTTACTGCTTAGACTGCTTGCACTGCTCGCACTGCTTGTACTGCAGCATGTGTGTGTTTAGATTAGTACGAATGATTGTAAGAACTGGGTTCAGGGTATCTCGTAGTCGGGCACTCCCGACTAGAGCACTCTTACTTGTTTTATCTATGTATATAAAACTATATTTATTTATTTAAATTTTACAGCTGCTCCAAAATTGAACGTCCCACCGCGATTCAGAGACACCGCCTACTTCGATAAGGGTGAAAATGTTGTGATAAAAATACCATTTACTGGTTTTCCGAAGCCCCGCATACACTGGGTAAGAGAAGGGGAACATATCGAATCTGGTGGTCACTACAATGTGGAAGTAAAGGAGAGACATGCCGTCTTGACAATTCGTGATGGCTCTCGGCTAGACTCGGGACCATATCGCATATCGGCAGAAAACGAGCTTGGTGCGGATACGGCTATAATCCAGGTTCAGATCAGTGATCGACCAGACCCACCACGCTTCCCACTGGTTGAAAGCATTGGCACCGACTCGCTGTCACTGAGCTGGAAGGCTCCCGTTTGGGATGGTGGCAGTGATATAACCAATTACCTTGTCGAGCGGCGTGAACATCCGCTCTCCTCGTGGATACGTGTGGGAAACACACGCTTCACGTCTATGGCTGTCACTGGACTGACGCCCGGTAAGGAATATGACTTCAGAATCTTCGCCGATAATGTGTACGGGCGCTCGGACTCATCCGAAATAAGCACATTAATCAAAACAAAGGAATCAATAAAGAAGAAGCCTGACGAACGTAAATGGGAATTAGATGAGAGCGGCAAGAGGATTCGCGGCAGAGCTGACGGCCCAATTAAGGATTACGATTCCTACGTATTTGACATATACTCCAAATTTGTACCACAACCTGTCGAAATATCGCAACAGAGTGTTTACGATAGATACGATATTCTCGAGGAGATCGGAACTGGTGCATTTGGAGTTGTGCATCGATGCCGGGAACGCAGCACAGGAAATACTTTCGCAGCGAAGTTTATTCCCGTATCACATGCGGTTGAAAAAGACCTAATTCGACGTGAGATCGACATTATGAATCAGTTACATCACCAGAAACTAATCAACCTACACGATGCCTTTGAAGACGATGACGAAATGGTGCTCATACTAGAATTGTGAGTACTACCTTAGCTGCTATATAGCGTGTGACATAGTAATCTCCAGAGATTTTGGAAGAGCAAAGAACTTACAGAGATTTCCGTTTTCGGAGTATTTTATCCGGACCGCTGTAATTCCGTAAATATCTTGTCACAGATTTGAAACCAACCGAATTTGATGTCTTTGGTGTCATCTTAAATTTGAATTGGGTCGCAAGAGATTTCTGTGTCACACCTCTTTATGTATAAATTAAATTACTATAAAATGCTTTATTTTAACTTTCTTATAGCTTGTCTGGTGGCGAACTATTCGAGCGTATTACGGCTGAGGGTTATGTTATGACAGAGGCCGAAGTTATCAACTACATGCGGCAAATTTGCGAGGGCATTAGACATATGCACGAAAAGAATATTATTCACTTAGATATAAAGCCCGAGAATATAATGTGCCAGACGCGCAACAGTACAAACGTTAAACTTATTGACTTTGGCCTAGCAACACGACTAGATCCCAACGAGGTGGTTAAGATCACAACGGGAACAGCTGAATTTGCTGCTCCAGAGATTGTCAACAGAGAACCAGTTGGCTTCTACACGGATATGTGGGCGACGGGAGTTCTAGCATATGTTCTGTAAGTACAATTCTCTCTTTATAAATATTAATTTTAATGATTCGCATTAATTTTCAATAGGCTAAGTGGACTCTCGCCTTTCGCCGGTGATAACGATGTGCAGACACTGAAGAATGTCAAGTCCTGTGATTGGGATTTCGATATGGAAGCCTTCAAGCATATATCCGAAGAGGGCAAAGACTTTATACGCAAGCTCCTGCTCGCCAACAAAGAGAAACGAATGACTGCTCACGAATGTCTTGTGCATCCGTGGCTAACAGGAGATCACAGTGAGCTAACCCAAAAGATTGCTCGCGATCGTTATTTGGCCTATCGCGAGAAACTGCGAAAGAAATACGCAGACTTTGAGAAATACCTGCTCCCAATGGGACGCCTGTCCGAGTATTCGTCATTACGTAAATTGTTAATGGAGAAATATAAGATACACGATGCCGTCTTCGACCGACGACAAGCCGCTCCTCGCTTTGTCATTCGGCCATCATCGCAATTCTGTTACGAGGGCCAAAGCGTTAAGTTCTATTGCCGTTGCATTGCGATCGCAACACCAACGCTAACCTGGTCACACAACAACATTGAGTTGCGACAGAGCGTTAAGTTTATGAAACGGTATGCTGGAGACGACTATTACTTTATTATAAACCGCGTGAAGCTCGACGATCGTGGCGAATATATAATACGTGCCGAGAACCATTACGGTTCGAGAGAGGAGGTTGTCTTCCTCAATGTTCATCCACTGCCAAAGGAACAGCCCAGATACCGAACCGAATCAACGCCGGTTCGCCGCCGTGAGCCCTTACCTTACACTTTTTGGCAGGAAGAATCCGAATCGGCGCCCAGTTTTACATTCCTATTACGTCCACGTGTCATGCAGGCTCGCGACACATGCAAGCTGCTCTGTTGTCTCAGTGGCAAGCCGGTGCCCACAGTTAAATGGTATAAGGATGGTCGAGAACTGAGTAAATACGAATACGCTATGACCCACTCGGATGGTGTTGTCACAATGGAAATAATCGATTGCAAGCCCTCCGACTCTGGCAAGTACACCTGCAAGGCCACAAATTGCCATGGAACAGATGAGACAGAGTGCGTCGTTATTGTTGAAGGTAATTATGAAGTCTGACCCAGTGGCATTGGAAGGATTTTGTTAAGGGAGGCTTTACAGTAACAATTAATTCTTAAAAATCTAAAGTAAATATTTTCTTACACTTCCAAAAATTCTTTGGGCTGGGTGGTTTGAGGGGTCACAGAACCTACGCCACTGTTACTGTCTAGTATATATTATTTGTATACCCTCTACCCATTAGAATTGTGTGAATATGGATATATGAAGCTGTGCAAGTGTACAGTGTACAGTTGTCTTTTATTTTGTCGTATCTCTCCCAGATTCTTTATCAATATAATAATTTTAGAATATTACTCTGTTCAGTTGGTTGCAATTTACAAGGGAAAAGGGAAACCATTTGCTAAAATTTGCTCGTTACTGTTACTATTATTTGTTACTGAATACCAACAAGAAAAAAAACGAGAAAAACTATTTATTATTTTTATTTTCCATAGTGTATAAAGGTTCATATATATGTATGCGTGTGTGTGCGATCGAAGCTGGGTATAGGGTATCTACTAGTCGGCCATACTCGGCTAGAGCACTCTTGCTTTTATTGTATTTAAATGGATGCAATGGATTGTTGTACAGCATTCTGGCCCATATAGAATTTATCTAAGAGCAATACTTAAACACTTTTTTGACATTTATGAATTCCTGTATTTACAACTTCATAACTTTCTTCAGGAGAATGGGTTACGCCTGAGCAGGCAGAACTTGCACACAACTTCCTTTATTCAGGAGGTAATTGATTATAATAAGATCACCTAAAATTAATTAATTTTAATTTTAAGCATGCATACTCGTATATTTACATTCTGGTATACAAATTTGTGATTTTCCTATGTAGTATATCCGCATGTATGTATGTATCGAGCGGACTTGATGGAATCATATCTGCAGCATATAGTATGTTCCGGATTAGGTTGAGTAACTGAATTCAGATAGCTACTCAGGCTCGTCTGTCTGCCTCTAATATATTCGCCCAATAAATATATAAAACAAAAACTTTGCCCACTTACAGATTCAGTTTAAGAATCTATATCAATCAACATTTGATTTCAAATATTATTGATTTTCATTTTAAGTTTGATAACTAAACGCATTGAACTTGAACGAAATAGGATGATTTTATTTTCTGTTTGTTGAAAGCTTGTCTAAATTTAATGATTACTACTCCAAATTGCTTCTAAATCTACATTAGTATTAAATTTGATTTTACGTCCCACTGATCCCTTCCTCCACTCAAATTAATAATATATATTTAGTTGTTTTCATTCCTCTTTAAAATACCAATTAAAAATTTAACCTCATACTCAAATTCGTCACACGAGTTTCAAGATAACTGCACAATTTTTATTGGATATATGAGTTGTATGCATTTCTAAAATTTCAACCAAGTTACTAAGCATGCAAAAGTATTGAATTTGAATTGAAATTATCCCTAATGACGTCCAGATGATCTCAACAGAAAGATACATAATAAGCTCATTTTCTTATTTACTTATTTATAAATCTTATGTGACTTACACGTCACACACATATCTCAAAAAACATCTACCACAGATCGCAAGTACATTGAGCAACCCATCAAGCCAGCCCCACCTCCGATTATAACTAGCCGACAGTTTATATCGTCAGCTAGTTCCAGCAACTCGCAACAAACATCATCACACAGCACTAGATCGACATCGGATGGCAAGGTAAGGGAATAATACTTTACTTTCATCAAATCAGCATAATATCGACGCATATTTTGCAGACTGTCAGCAACATGAGCACAAGTTCCTCAACAAAACAGAATAGCATTTCCGGCAAGAAGAAATATGCGGCCAGTACCTTACAGGCACCCGGCAGCCCATCACGATCTCGTAGTGCCACTAAAGAGCTAATACGTACGTATTGTGAATTGTGAATTGTAATTGATACTAATAGAGAGCATCCTGATGACAGTTCCGCCCGACGATTCCCTAATGTGTAAGCCAGAGTTTACAAAGCCACTTCATGATTTGACAATTTGCGATGGTGAGCAGTTGCTGTTAACCTGTCACGTAAAAGGCGACCCAGAACCACAAATAACATGGTCCAAAAACGGTAAATCGATTTCGTCTTCTGAGATCATGGATCTGAAATATAAGAACTGCATCGCAACGCTGACCATTCATGAGGTTTTCCCTGAAGATGAGGGGGTCTTTTCATGTACGGCGACCAACTCAATTAGCGTTGTTGAAACCAAATGCAAGCTAACGGTTAAACGTAAGTATTCTTTGACACACAAGAGAATTTAATAATATATAAGATCTAGCATGCAATTTTACTAATAAACGTCTCTCGACAAAAAGAAAAAACAAGTGGGAGAGGATTATCTTCGGCGTGCCGAAGATTTTATACTCTTTAGGCAATTTTAACTCTGCCAACTGTACCACTGAAATTTTGTATGCTGTCAAAAATCGTTTTATCGCGTGGTATTTATTTTTTTTGTTCTAAGAATTGGTATCATATGAATTTAAATTTTTCTTTTGAAATATTAAATTCATTTCCAGTTGTATGGCAGTTGTCCGATCCGGCCGGCTCCGACCAATGTGCGGTCACTTTGAATAATAAGTATATGTGCAAAGTTTTTTCGCGATTGCTCAAAAACTGAGGGACTAGTTTGCATACATTCAGACAGACAGACGGACGGACATGGCTAGATATAATTGTTTTGTCATTCTAAGCATACTGGAAATAACAAAGTATATATAAACATATAAAAATACTATTTTCTTTGAAAAAAATTTATAAAAATGTTGCTTTTGAATATGATTTATATTGTATTTAAAATTTAATATCAAGCTTAGGATTACCCAATACCGTATTAAATACTATTGTCATTTTCTTGTTTAGCTTTGGATAAGCAGTCGAGCAAACGTCAGCCAACTGGCAGCGACAAGCCACCCAAAATAGTTAGCCACCTGGAGTCGAGATTTGTCAAGGACGGCGATGCCGTAACACTAGCTTGTCGCATTATTGGCGCTGACCACTTTGATGTAGTTTGGCTGCACAACAATAAGGAGATTAAGCCCAGCAAGGACTTCCAATATACGAACGAGGCAAATATATATCGTCTGCAAATCGCCGAGATATTCCCGGAAGACGGCGGCACCTACACCTGCGAGGCCTTCAATGACGCTGGCGAATCGTTCAGTAGCTGCACCATTAATGTCACCGTACCGGGAGATGAGCCCAAGCAGCCAACATTTGTAAAGTTTCCTGTCTCCGTCTCAGTGACGGAAGGAGAAAATGCCACTTTCGAGTGTGAATTTGACAGTGAGCTGCTCAACTTGGCCTGGCTAAAGGATGGCAAACCCATCGACGAAGCACGATCCCGCTACTCATTTACCAAGGATGGCAATCGGTATGCGTTCGCAGTGACTAAATGCACATTGGATGATGTGGGCCAATATCAGGCAAAGGCGGTGGCCAAGAAGGGCGAAAGCTTGTGTGCGTTTTCAGTAAATGTCCAGAGCGCTGACACCTAAATCTTAAATATGCGAAGTTATACATATAAATTAAATATCACATTACTATACACACACATAAGTTCTAACATACACGCATATGTGCAAAAGCATGTGTCATATTCAGATGTGTATGTGTGTGTAAAAAAGAAACATATGTAAATTAGACTGCTCATCAAAAACAAACATATACACATACATAAAGGTATTTCATTCTTCGCACATGCACACACACACACAGGCACACAAAAAGTCTTGAAATGGGAGAAGCAAGAAACAGATAAGGGACAGCAATGAAGTACTATCAGAGGCTGTAATTAGTACTCTTATGATCGTATATTAACTACCTATTATTTGTACTTTAGAGATAAACGAAATAATATTGCCAAAACTACTTACCGATAAGCGAAATGTACAATATTTTTTAATTTTCACATTTGTATCCGTTTGTTTACGTATATTTTATGTATGTATGTACACATTTTATTGGCATAACGATAAACTCACAGCACACGCGAAATATTCACCAAAGAAGCTAACCGAACCGACCGCCGTGCCACTTTTGTGACTGTTTCCTGTGGCATCCTCACTTAACACCTGCACAACATTGAAAAGTCACTCAAGTGGTCCGGTACCGTTTGTATTCTGCCGTAACTGTATTTTGCGCCAATTGACTTGCGACCGAGCATGGGATTAGACTTGTACAAAATAGATATGAATCAACTATTTTCGGTGGTATGTTCGCGGTTATTGACACAAAAATACACGATATTTAAACTATACATTTTAAAACGAATTCAAATAAATGACGAAATGCAATGAATATGAAACCGTTTGCTCTTTCTTTACTCGCCACCAGATATCGTGACGAAAAATCTACGCGTCGCTATTCACGCAAGACATTTAGGCAAAATAAAAGTGGGGAAGGATTATCTTCGGCGTGCCGAAGATTTTATACTCTTTTCGAACCTCAGGAAATTTTCACTCTACTAACTGCACCACCGAAATTTCTTATGCTGTAAAAGATTGTTTTTTTTGCGCGGTACATATGTATTATACCCTGAACCCATTTAAAAAGGGTATAATAAAGTAGTGCAAAAGTATGTAACAGGCATAAGGAAGCATCTCAGACCATATAAAGTACATATAGTCTTGATCAGTATCAATATCCAAGTCGATCTAGCCATGTCCGTCTGTATGAACACGCATATTTGGAATATAAGTTCTCGTAGTCCCGGGACAGATCAAGTTTATTTCATTTTATTGATAGCTCGTCCCGTTCAAAAGTTATCGATACATTTCGATTTCAGACTATCGTTTTTAGGACATAGCTTAAAATGTATAAGAGTTAGAGTCCCCAAATATGGCTTATATAATCTCGAATAGAAATCCCAATCCATCCAAAAGTTCAAAAAAAGCATTTTGAAGGTATGACCTTACAATTTGGTTTGGTCACACATTTTATTCCCAATTTTATGCCCAACAAATTTCAATAAGATACGACAATAAACACAGAAGACGTTTAAGACTTAACTTTAACTTAAACTGCTTGTACTGCTTGCAGCATGTATGTACACTGATAGGTTAGTATGAAAAAATATAAGGACTGGGTGCAGGCTATTTTCTGGTCGGGCAATCCCGACTAGAGTATTCTAACCTGTTTTTATACTCTTTTCGAAGAAAATAGTATATTAAGTTTGTGCTGCAGTTTGTAATGCATAGAAGGAAGCGTCGCAGACCCCCAAAAGTTACTGCCAGTATGCTTAGAATGAGAAAACAAATTGATCTAGCCATGCCCGTCTGTCTGTCTGTCTGTATGTATGCTAACTAGTTCCTCAGTTTTTGAGCTATCGCGATGGAACTTTGCACATAGACTTATTATTAAAAGGGACAGCACATTGGTCGGAGCCTGCCGGATCGGACCACTATATCTTATAGCTGCCATACAACTGGAAGTCGGTTTTGGCCATATAACCGATCTTTTCAAAGCTATCGCCTTAAATTTCCTTGTACATTTGAACATCCTTAAGACTCATCAATGTTTAAAATTTCAAATCGATTGAGTTTTAGTTGGCAAAGATATGCGTTATTAAATATTTCGGTGGTGCAGTTGGCAGAGTGAAAATTACCTAAAGGTTCGACAAGAGTATAAAATCTTCGGCACGCTTAAGATAATCCTTCCCCACTTGTTTTTATTCATGTATTTAAATTTTTCTTTTGGAATATTAAATTTAAGCTATTTTATATTATGAAAGGACAAACAACAGATACTCCGAACCCAGTCCTTACATCCATTAATACTTACCTATCAATGCACATGCATACAAACATACACATACTGCAAACAGTGCGGCAGTTTAAGTAGGCTAACTTCTTTGAAGGCCGCACACTATAGAAATAGAAATCTTAAATAACTTCTGTTTTGTTGTCCGGGCATCAAATTGATCGATAACTTTGAACGAGTTATCGATAAAATGAAACAAACGATCTGTCCCGAGACTACAAGAACTTATATTCCAAATATGAATTATCTAGCTTATGGCCACATACAAACATACACATACTGCAAACAGTGCGGCAGTTTAAGTAGGCTAACTTCTTTGAAGGCCGCACACTATAGAAATATAAATCTTAAATAACTTCTGTTTTGTTGTCCGGGCATCAAATTGATCGATAACTTTGAACGAGTTATCGATAAAATGAAACAAACGATCTGTCCCGAGACTACAAGAACTTATATTCCAAATATGAATTATCTAGCTTATGGCCACAACATTTTTTCTGATCTTCAGAGGGGGTGACAAGAAGTCTATCTTCAAATTTTAGTGACTCTAGCTCTAAAACTGTGGAAGATATAAACTTTCACGATTTTTGGGGGCGGGAGAGGGCGTGGCCCCCAAATTGCCGATCTTTAGAGGACTAGGCCAGAAGTCTACCCTCAAAGTTTGGTGGCCCTAGCTCGAATTATAGAGGTATTGCAAAGTTATCAGCCATCCCAAAATTATTTGAAAAAATCCTTACTTCGACTTATTCTTATTAGTCGATTATTTCCCCTGCCCAACATGGTTTTATTAAGAGTCGGTCCACTACGACCAACTTGCTTGAATTTACCTCCCTGGTAAATGATGCATTTCTATCGACGTTATATATACTGACTTCAGTAAAGCATTTGACTCTGTTAACCATGATATATTGCTATATAAGCTTGATTGTTTAGGATTCCCTCCCTCATTTCTTTTATGGATTGCCACCTATTTGAAAGGTCGCACTCAAAGAGTATTGCTTAGGTCGACTACCTCGAAAATGGTTCACGTTACTTCTGGTGTACCTCAAGGTAGTCATCTTGGACCTTTATTGTTTACTCTTTTCATTAATGACCTGCCTTCGATTGTATCACACTCTCGTATTCTTATGTACGCAGATGATGTGAAACTTATTTTTTCGTAAGCCGATCCCTTGTGTCATACTCATCTGCAAGATGATTTGAACTCTATGCAGGGCTGGTGTTCGGCCAATCAACTGCAGCTAAATTGTTCAAAATGTATGTTCATGACTTTTATCTTATCTTATCTTATCTTAACTTATCTTAACTTTAATAGGCATATGTCGACTATCACCAATGAGGCCAGAGGTGTACTTGGCTTTATTAAGCGTTGGTCGAAAGAATTTAACGATCCTTTCACCACAAAACTGCTATATGTTTCTTTAGTTCGTCCTATCCTTGAATACTGCTCATGTATTTGGTGTCCGCAGTACCAAAACTTCCAAGAGCGAATAGAATCCGTGCAGAAGCAATTCCTGCACTTTGCCTTACGTGGACTTAACTGGGATCCCAATCTCCGTTTGCCATCGTATTCCAGTAGGCTTTTACTTATTAATCTTCCGTCGTTACTTAACCGTAGAACAACGCTTGGTGTTGTCTACTTACACAAGTTAATTAACGGCGACATAGACTCTTCCTTTCTGTTAGCTCGCCTAAACTTTTTTGTACCTAGTAGGCCAACTAGAAACTACGTCCCTTTGATTTTACCTTCATGCACGACTGATTACGCTTTGCACAATCCTCTTCGTGTTCTTTGCAAGGACTACAACAAAGTGTTCCATGTCATATCGGTTGAGCTCTCTCTCCCACTAATAAAATCTTATATTCTTTTGTATTTACGGGACTCCTCTGCCCGTGTTTAGTTAAATCTATTTCCCTTTTTTCTTTATTTCGCTCCTTTGTTTTTCTTTATTCTCTCTCTAGCTTCTATTTTTCACTTTATAAAATACTTTCTAATAGTATATACTAACTCATTATAAATACTTGCTTCCTTTTAAATATTAACAAACTACTAAACAAATATTTATTGATTTTTGGTTTGATTGGGTTTTTCTGGGTTTTCCCCAATCCTTGCAACAAATGTTGGACCAATGATTTAATTTTACTATTGATATCCCCAGAACCTAACGTAATTTTAACTTTAATTTAATATATTTACTATTTTAAATTTTTTGAAAATTTTGTATATACATTTAAATGTTTTATAATTTTATATAAGTTCTTTTGTGTCGACTGTCAATAGTCGACAATAAATAAATAAATAAATAAACTGTGCGAGACATAGGCTTCCGTGTTTCGTGGGGGCGGGGTGGCTGGGGGGCGTTATAGTGGGCGTGGCTGGAAAATCCAGGACGGAATCTTTTGGGGTGGTCAGCCCTAGTCTAAATTCCAAATTTGGGGACGCCAGCTTCAAAATTGCGGGAATGCGGAAAATGTATATCGATTTTCGCGATTACGGGGATCTGTGATCTGTAGAGGACGTAACCAGTAATATATATTCCAAATATGGTGACCTTAGCTCTAAAACTGCGGGAGATATAAGCATTTCAAATTAATTTTGGAGGTGGGGCTGGTGGGCGTGATAATGGGCGTGGCCGATAAACCAGCATCCATTTTTTAAGGGAGTTCACCAGCAATATACCTACCAAATTACTCTAGCTTCAAAATTGTGGGAGATATTCACGTTTAATCCATTTGTGATTTGGGGTGTATCGACATGTTATCGATTTGCCAGCCTCCCAGTGGGCGTGGCATAAATTTGAAACAAACTTGATCTGAAGCAGATAGCTATAATAATAACACAAAAGATTTCAAGAGTCAATCTAATATCGTTTCGGAAATACGTGCGATCATCCAGACAGACAGACGGACGGCCTGATGGGCATCCGACAAAACCAATATACTATGAGTACCTTCGGTATCAGAGTATAAAAATCATAGCTGTGCTTCGAGAATGAAGTAAATGAAGATCAGAACAAAATCCGATATCTGCTGCGTAAATAAAGACTCAAAAGCAATTTGTATGTGTTTGAATACCACCTCATATTTTGCTGTGCTTGTACCACCGCAAGAGCATTTTTTTATGAGTATACTAGTAGTACTGAAAATAAGTACCGCTGCCGTTCTCTGCTCACTACTAAAAGCTACCCAGCAGCGTAAATACACTTGGTAATGAGACGGTATGCGGTCAGCCAAATGGGTTCCCATGACAGTCAACACACTTCTTATATTGACTGGTGAAGATACCTAACTTAGCTTATCATACTATTGGGTAAAAAGTGTTAGTGTGGTGCATTATGTTAAGTATTATATTCGGTAGTGTGTATGCTCTACATACGTAATATATATGCAAGTCATCTAATTTATCAAGAGTGCTCTAGTTGAGGGTGGCCGACTACCAGATACCCTGAACCGAGTCTTAAAATGCAATCATACCTACTTATCAACCTGCATACATACAAACACACACAAGTAGTGTGAGCAGCTTGCTTGTTAACTGAGCCTCACACTATGGATGGTGATGACGACTGTACGGTATTTAAAAACAAGTAAGAGTGCTCTAGTCGGGAGTGCCCGACTAGGAGATACCCTGAACCCAGTGCTGACTTCCATTAATACTTGCCTAATAGTGTGCATACATACAAGCACACACATACTGCAAGCAGTGCATGCGGTTTAAGCAGTTAGCTTGCTTTTCGCTGAGCCCCACACAATGGAAAGTTAAATCTCAAATAACTTCTGTGTTTATTGTCCGATCTTACTTAAATTTTTGGGATATACAATTGTCAATAATATGTGTGACCAAAACAAATTGCAGAGTCGTACCTTCAAAAATGCGTTTTTTTCAACTTTTGGGGGGATTGGGGGGTGGTATTCAAAAAGTGAAATATTTGTTACATGTGTATGCTATTCGAGATAATGCATGCCAAATTTGGGGTCTCTAGCTCTTATATCTTTGAAGCTATGTCCCAAAAACGCTAGTCTAAAATCGAAATTTATCGATAACTTTTGAATGCGACGAGTTATCGATCAAATGAAATAAACTTTATCTGTCCCGGGATTAGGAGAACTTATATTCCAAATATGAAGTCTCTAGCTCTTGTAGTCTCTGATATCCGCGTGTTCATACAGACGGACGGACAGACAGACAGACGGACATGGCTAAATCGACTCGGCTATTGATACTGATCAAGAATATATATACTTTATATGGTCGGAGATGCTTCCTTATGCCTGTTACATACTTTTGCACAAAACCGTAATACCCTTTTTAACCATTTTTAATGGGTTCAGGGTATAAAAAGAAATATTTGTTACATGTATATTCTATTCGAGATTATACATATGAAATTTGGTACTTCTAGCTCTTACAACTTTGAGGTTAAGGCCCAAAAACGCTGGTCTGAAATCGAAATATATCGGATCGATCCGTATGCTCGCCACACTCACCAGTCTACTGCAGCCAAGAATGGTCCGCCACCCGTGCTATAATATCAGAATATCACAAAATGGCTTATGACGATATGCTTAGCTAATGTATATATTTTAAAATAATTACAAGAACAGATCTGCGTATAACTAATTTATTTACATTTCATGTACATTTCATTTCTATCACATATACGTAGGCATATGTAAATTTAAAAAAAAAATATATATATATATATATGCGAAAAATTATCAACGATAGAATGTAACAAAATATATTTAATGTTCGTTCAATTATGCAAAATTCAGCTAAATGGTAGCGATTAATGCTTGATTAATTTGATTTGTATGTGAAAACATTATAGAAATAATTTGAATATCAACAGAGCGACAAAAAAAGTATATTATGATAGTGACTCGCTCTTAAGTTAAGTTATTTCGGAGTTCATACATTTTTAGCCAGCATAAAATACCCATTACAATTTCACTTCTCTCTACTTCGCGCTCCACAATTATATAATATTCCTATCACACAGTAAAATTGTATAATGCGAACGGCTCACAAAATAATTAATTACAATTATCAAATGTTTAAATTTGCCAGTTATAGTTACACATACCATCGTATTAAAACTGTTCATTCAAGCACAACGTATGGCAAAACGATCAATGGTTCATTATTATAAGATTGAAGCTGGAGCACTTGATGCCATTCCTTGAACTGCTGCATCCGCAAAGTGTTCATGTCGCTCTTATGTTGACTGAGAGAGTCATCAACAGATCGAATGCCAGTTCGATTCTCAATAGCAATGTCTCGGTCTGCTCCGTTTTGAATTATTTGGTTAAGAGAACGATTCAAATTTTCGTTACTTTCGCACGCTCTTGAAGATGAATTAATGACACAGTTGATGCCATTGTTGCCATCACTGATGGCACCTAAACTATGTGAGTTAATTACACTTAAGTTATTGTTGTTAAAGCATATAGCATCATCGTCATCGCAATTCTGATTGATTTTTAGTGAGGCTAACGAAGCGCACTCCTTTTCTATTTTTATACCACTACTCGCTAGGGAATTTGGCTGACAATATATCGAATTGAATGACGGCAGCATGCCATTGTTGTGCGAAGGCAATTTAGCTGGCGTATCGTATTTTGTATCAGATTCTCCATCAAATTGACCACCAACATTTACGGATTCATCACTAGAAGATAAGTACAGGTCGTCCTCCTCTTGGTGATCATCGTCGTCATTGGTGGCTGCAGTTGCGATTAGATCAGTCTCATCGTTATTTAATTTATAATTATTTGCAAAATCAACTGGACAGTGTTCAGTTAGCTTAGACGATGAAGGGTCCTGGTCCGCTTCCAGTTCGCTTTCGTCGTCATAAGTTGAACTACTACTACTGTAATTAACGATGCGCTCTTTTCTGCCTGCGCTGTCCTCTCTATACAACTCATTTCTGAAAAATAATTTGCGATGAGTTTTTACCATTTCTTGGTTACTGCTTGTAACATTATTGAATAAATGTTTTAGCGTTATATCTATGGTGCCCTTTAGGCAATTAGGATGCCGAGGGTGACGATACCGTTGCCGACGACAACGGCGATAGCGATAACATCTATGAACATTTTTCAGGCAGGCCTGGGATATAGTATTTTTATCCGTCTCAAATTCATTCAAAATATCGGTACGAAATGCCTGCGGATGTAAGGCAAACGCTTGCTGATGATATACTTCACCGATCATTTCAGACTCAGGCTCCTGCGTATTGTTATTCATGTTTATGTAGTGGATATTTTTAGCAGTCTCAGTTGCTGTCTGACCAACAATCGGCGAGCTAGCTGATATTGAGTTAACCGGCGAATTAATTTTACTAGGTGTTTTCTTAATTGTTAAGACAATGTGATTATTACCGCCGCCCAGCATTGGCCTTTGAACAATTGCATATTCGTCATCATTGCTATTGTTATCATTATCATATTCGTTCTCCAACAGCCCATCCTCATCCTCAACTGTTGTTGAATGACTTCTATACGACTCATGCTCAAGCTCATCCTCACTAGCATTTTGAGCTCTTTGATAGTAAGCAGTAGTCTCGCTGTCGCTCAAATCGCTCAGGTTTCGTGTTTCAGAGTTCTCATCATCCTCACTGCTGTCGTTGCTACTACTGATGTGTGATATCTGTCTCTGAGTGGCCACACTGCCATTAATGGCAATTTTGATGCGCTTAATACGCGGCTTTTCGCGCATCGATTCATTTGAATTAGGGTCATCATGCCTGGTTGCTTTTCTACGTTTCTTACGATTGCGTTCCACAACATTACGTTCCGTTTGCTCTGAAGATAGTATTAGAGTCCTTTGATTTCTAAGTTTTTCATTAATTAAGCTCTGTGTTAATTGCAAACTCGAATTGCTGCAACTGCTGTTACTACGAGTTCCCTCTCTGCAAATTGTTGGCTCAATACTCAATCCATCAGGCTTGGCGTGTGCAACACTGTCAAAATCTTCGATATTATTTGCTAACTTCAGCAAATTATAACTATTTACTAAAGCGCCGTCAGCAGAATATCTGATTTGCTCTTCATTGTCGTTATCGTGAATATCATCGACGTCAATTCTTAGCGGACTGGGGCTTCCATGGTTTTCAACACTTGCACTAATCATTTCAGAATCTTGCAGTTCGGTTGCGGTTGTTATGGACAATATCTTCGTTTCCTCCCTTAGCCGCTTAGCTGCCTGCCGGCACGTCGGCAAACATTTGGCCACACCCAAAAACGGTGGTATAAATGCTTTAAAACTTCTCACTCCTTTCCAATTGTTTGCGAATTTCAAGCAGCTCAGATTCTTTCGAATTAGTTCATATGTTAGCGAACCATATTTGGGAACAACATCAGCTCCATCGCTCACTGTATACGATTGCAGTGATTGCAAAAATTCAGATATTGATGATTTTGACACCATCGACGATTCGGTGCTATTCCAATTGCCGTTTATGTTTGGTACATAATAGTTGTGCAATGCATTTATATGAAACTTGGTAACATCGTTAGTTTGCAAATTGAACCTTTTCTTTGCAATGCAGTCGGGATCTTCGTGTACAGTGTAAACAGAAAGAGGTTCCAACAACACATTGCTAGCTTCATCATCTGAATTATTATCACTAACAGTTTTTAAATCAATATTATTAGCTTCACCTAACGGACTAACTGTGGTACTTGATCTCACTTCATCACTATCAGAAGTGCGTTTTAAAATAGTCTCCAAGGGTGAAAAAGCGTTTATTATGGAGTGTAGTGGATCATCGTCCTCATCAAAGTCTAAATCAAATATGGACTTTATTGGTTTTGGGGGCATGGAAAGTGCATCTTCAGCAGTGCAATTATCCGTTTTTAGAGCTGGCTGTTCATTGTGCTTTTTGTCTCCGACAATCTCAGCATCACTTTTTAGTTCATCTGCGTCATTATCCAGGTCACTTAAATGATTTTGACCAGCTGATAATTGTGGCGCGTCTTCCACAATTGTACAAGTGCATGGCACAATTTGTTCCCGATACAACTGTTCAGCATCGCTAACACTTAGCGGACTGTTCAAACTACGAACGAGGTGCATTAGCTGCGTTGTTACATTGTTATAACTTGTTGAGGCTGTCACGTTTTTGGCCAATGTAGGCGGAAGGGAATTGCTGTTGCTATCCACCGAATTTACTCGTTTTATGTCTCGCGATTTCATGCTGTCACGGGAGGGTTCCGATGTAGCCGTATCACTATCAGTATTTCCAACGTCTGAAAATAAAATTTTAAATTATTACATACATATATTTTTATGCAGCTAACAATCTTGTAAATGGGAGGATGTATATTCATCTTAATTTTCCGATTCTAGGTTATTTAGGAACATTCTTCTGGCATGACAATGTAGGTCTAAAAAGGGACGGATTGATTAAAAAGCAATTAATAGTCATTGTTGCGGAACATCGGAATTGCACTCCATGCGATTACAAATTCTTTTAATTGGGGGCTTACAGCATAATCCCACATATTATACATCATGTCTTCCTGGTGAAACTCTCTTTTCCTATAGCAAATTTTGGTATTTATCTTTAAATCTGATCGTGCTTAAATGAATACATATCTCCTTGCTTATATTTTTTTTCGCGTAAGCCTCTTCACTATTTTTTTAAAGTTACTACTAACTCTTTTTATACCCTGAACCCATTAAAAATGGGTAAAAAGGGTATTATGGTTTTGTGCAAATGTATGTAACAGGCATAAGGAAGCATATCCGACCATATAAAGTATATATATTATTGATCAGTATCAACAGCCGAGTCGATCTAGCCATGTCCGTCTGTCTGTCCGTCTGTATGAACACACAGATATCAGAGACTACAAGAGCTAGAGACTTCATATTTGGAACATAAGTTCTCCTAATCCCAGGACAGATCAAGTTTATTTCATTTGATCGATAACTCGTCGCATTCAAAAGTTATCGATAAATTTTTATTTTAGACTAGCGTTTTTGGGACATAACTTCAAAGTTATAAAAGCTAGAGACCCCAAATTTGGCATGTATAATCTCGAATAGCATTTTTGAAGGTACGACCTTGCAATTTGGTTTGGTCACACATATTATCGACAATTGCTTGCCCCAGAAATTTCAATAAGATCGGACAATAAACACAGAAGTTATTTAAGATTTAACTTTCCATTGTGTGGGGCTCAGCGAAAGAGCAAGCTAACTGCTTAAACCGCTTGCACTGCTTGTACTGCTTGTACTGCAGCATGTGTGAGTTTAGAGTAGTACGAATGATTGTAAGGACTGGGTTCAGGGTATCTCGTAGTCGGGCACTCCCGACTAGAGCACTCTTACTTGTTTTTTATACTCTTTTCGAAGAAAATAGTATATTAAGTTTGTGCTGAAGTTTGTAACGCATAGAAGGAAACGTCTGAGACCCCCAAAAGTTACTGCCAGTATGCTTAGAATGACAAAACAAATTGATCTAGCCATGTCCGTCTTTCTGTCTGTCTGTATGTGTGCAAACTAGTCCCTCAGTTTTTGAGCTATCGCTATAAGACTTTGCACAGAGACTTATTATTCAAAGGGACAGCACATTGGTCGGAACCGGCCGGATCGTACTACTATATCTTATAGCTGCCATACAACTGGAAGTCGGTTTTGCCCATAAATCCCATGTTTTCAAAGGTATCGTGATAAACTTGCACAGATACTTATTATTCAAACATACATAACATTGATCGGAGCCGGCCGGATCGGATTACTATATATTATAGCTGCCACACAACTGGAAGTCGGTTTTGGCCATAAATCCCATGTTTTCAAAGCTATTGCCATGAAACTTTGCACAGATACATATTATACAAACATACATCACATTGATCGGAGCCGGCCGGATCGGATCACTATATCTTAAAACTGCCATAGAACTGGAAATAAATTTAATATTTCAATTCAAATTGATATCATATGATATCAATTTTTACAGATGAAAGTGCTGCAGTTAGCAGAGTGAAAATTGTCTAAAGGTTCGAAAAGAGTATAAAATCTTCGGCACGCCGAAGATAGTCCTTTCCCACTTGTTTTATACTTTTTTCGAAGAAAATAGTATATTAAGTTTGTGCTGAAGTTTGCAACGCATAGAAGGAAGCGTCGGAGACCCCCGAAAGTTACTGCCAGTATGATTGAAAAACAAAACAAATTGATCTAGCCATGTCCGTCTGTCTGTCTGTCTGTATGTATGCAAACTAGTCCCTCAGTTTTTGAGCTATCGCGATGCAACTTTGCACCGACACTTATTATTCAAGGGGACAGCACATTGGTCGGAGCCGGACGGATCGGACCACTATATCTTATAGCTGCCATACAACTTGAAGTCGGTTTTGGTCATAAATCCCGTGTTTTTAAAGCTATCGCGATAAAACTTTGTACAGATACTTATTATTCAAAGAAACATCACATTGGTCGGTGCCGGCCGTATCAGATCACTATATCTTATAGCTGCCATACAACTCTAAGTCGGTTTTGGCCATAAGTCCGATGTTTTCAAAGCAATTGATTTATATTTCTTTGTACACTTAAACATCCTTATAACTCATCAATGGGTAAAATTGCAAAACGATTGAGTCATAAATAGCGAAGATATGCGTCATTAAATATTTTGAAAAACAGGTGCATATGAGCAAACAAAGTCAAACGCAAGTAAGCTTTTGACAGTCTGCTCTTCAAGGGATTTTGTCATCGATCATCAAAACTGCTTGTGCTGACAAACGAAAGCTCGCGGGTACGAAACTCAGCGGCGACTGGTCATAACAAAAACTATACAACGCAAAAGAAAATATCAGTATAATCGAATTTGTCAGCGCGTTTCAAAACTGCTTAATGGCGTAAGTATTAGAGTGCTGGGCTGACAAACGGGAGAGCACGGTTCAAATCCCAGCCGCGACTTATTGCTTTTTATTTTTTTCTAATTATTTGTGTTAAATATATATCAATCAACCAATCCTTAAAGCAAAAAATAAATGGCACGCGATAAATCGATTTTTTACTACTTTTGAAATTTCAGTGGTGCAGTTGGCAGAGTGAAAATTACCTTAAGGTTCGAAAAGAGCATAGAATCTTCGGCACGCCGAAGATAATCCTTTCCCACTTGCTATATATCAAGTGTTATCTTTTCTAAATGACTAAAATTTTGTACTTTCTTTGTGCGATTTAATTGGGGTTTGCCCCAATGCTTGCAACAAATGTTGGACCAATTCACTAATGCCCCCAGAATCTTTCATATTTAATATATATTTTTGTAAGTAATTATAATTAAATGTAAGTGCTGGGATCAGGGTATATCCTAGTCGGGCACTCCCGACTAGAGCACTCCTGTATTTGATAAATAAATAACAAGACAGAACATTACATACCCATTTTCTGTGTTTGATGCAGTATGTTTTAAGGTACTTATGCTATGTTATAAATATGTCAGACAATAATATCATGGCTCACCTTCTAGAGTATTTGAGAACTTTTCTGTTCCCGTTAGAGAAACATTAGTTGAATAGGCTTCCAAAGTATGCGGCGAATGCATAGAGGTTTCTGAAGTGAAAAGCAATCGATGAGTATATTCAATAGAAAAAATATAGCATTAAAACAACGAACCTGAACAAGACGATGTTGGTCGCGTTAGTAAAGATCGTGATTCCCGATTGCGAAGTGTGGTAAAATTGGTAATTTTGTTTGCTGCTGGTAATGAATCGCCGCGAAACGAAATACTTAGCTTTCTACTTTGTATGTCGTTGAAGAGCTCTTTTGTGGTTTTCACTTTCTTAACGCCAGAGCCAAAGAAAATTTGTTGGGATAGACTCGACTCCTTGGCGATGACTGAATCTACACCTTTGGATCCCTTCTTGCGCCCACGCTTTTTAGGAACTTGAGACAGAGTGTTTTCGTGGGAGTCCACCTTGTTACTATCATGTGGCTTCGTTGAAGATAAATGTGTTAGAATTTGCTGCTTACTTGCTTCATCGCATGATTTCAAAAGATTATGACTCTGCTTGCCCTCAAGCTCTTCATACGGCGACAATCGACTACAAGAGGTACTCGAGTCGTTATTGATATAATCTTCATAAATTTGCCGTACCGGCTGCGGCTGCTCAAAGCTTGATAAATCATTCATCCGGCTACCGGATTTTTGGCCGTTTACTTGCACAGCATTGTCATCATTTAAAGCATCCAATTGACTGACAGACTTAAATCTGCCGGCAAATGTCAAATCTGCTGCAGTTGTGCGAAATCTGCTATTTTGCGAATTCCCAGATATGGCATCACCAGATAAAATTGAGCTCATCGAACTATTCGACAATGATAAGATTTCTACAAAAATCGATGCAAACGTTAATGGCAAGCATAATTATTATATATTAATATAACATACCCGAATCCGTTGGATACACTTTTGACATTCTTCCTTCTTTTACCGAATGGTTATTTAAGCTAGATCGGTGCGAGCCTCTAGACTGCTGTGGAATACCATCCTTGAGATTTAATAATGATGCTTTCTCTCGGCCATCCCTTTCTTTACGCTTTTTCTCCTTTTTTAATTTTTTAGGTATTGGGTAGAATGCAGGAAGAGCTAGTGATGATGACGCTGTTGTGGCAGACATCTGTTGACTTTTGACTGGTTGAGTGCCAGAATCATTCTCGTCGGAATCGGAGACAATATCAATGACGATGGAAGCCTCATGTAGTTTATCATTAGCCACAGTCAAATTTGATACAGAATTTGACGACTGCTCATTTATAAATGTAGCTGATTTCTGAGGTTCCATAGTTGCTCTGTGGTGTTTACTTGGCTTGCTAATAATAGACTCTTCGCTATTGTCAATAATATTGTGATTTATCAAGCTTGAGAAGCTTGTATGGTGTTGTTGAATGCCCGACGTGCAGTGGGGTTCAGAGGAATCTATGTTTGAGTGCAAATCAGAAATAACACGATGTGAAGGCGGCGAGGATGGCTGCGAAGAGTGCTGATGCTGAAGCGAATTTACTACGGCATCAGAAATGTTCGATTCAGACATATTGCTACCAATAATAGGCTTAAGTGACGAAGGCGGCTGAGAATCGTTTGTCGTTTGATGAATTCCCACCATTTCACGCCATTTCTTCAAAAGAGATTTTGCCCGCCGGGCTAACTGATCATTTTTGGTTCTGCGTCGCAGTTGATTTATGTATTTCGCCAATCTGGTGGCCTCCAATTGCTCCTTTGTGATCGTTGTACCTTCCAGTGCACAAATAACATAGAGTACCGCCTCCATATTAACGACCTTTAATGATGTAATATGATAATACACATGTAAATGTTACATAGGAATTATTTTGAAGTTGTTTGTACATATACTCACATCATAGTTCTGATCGAGTGCCTGCGATAGGTGTGAGGTCAATTGCTGGATTTGGTTTTGGTTCATTTATACCCGATAACCAAACCTGCCTGATCCAAGGAACGGCAAATATAACTCAGATGTCTCGCCCAATTACACACACAATCCGAACTTGCATGAGCTGTGAATAATCAAATTAAAACATGGTTAACTATCTTCAGCACCTAATCTACATATGTACATATGTACGTATGTATACATAGATTGCAGCACACCGATGAATTTATACACATATATGTATATGTATGTACATATATGCAAGCATACGAGTTTTAGTGAAAACGTATTTTGTGCAATTATGTATAGAAACTTTCGTTTATATATATTGTACAATTATCGGACCACTTGTTTTGTTTCAATAAAGACGCTTAGATGTAATAAAAAAGATAATTACAAATGTAATGTACATGGACCACAACGCACGCACGCACACATTCACCCGCACAGACACACACTCTGGCACACGCGTTCACACAATATTCCGTAAATGTTTACCTTTTTTTTCAATTTCAATTCAATCATTAAACTCTTGTTTTTAGCAAACACACTTGTTGCGTTTTTATATCCGCAAACCGTGTCGAACAAACTATTTTCCTTTTTAATAATTTTCAACACAATTCGCCATTTTCTGACATGGAGATGTGCAAACGTAAGTCGACTCATCGCTGAAACATAACATCGATTATATATCGATACTATCACATCATACTACATGAACCAGAATAGAAAATATCTATATATTTTTTGTTCTCAATTTCCAACATATTTTAATATTTTTGACACTTTATATATATGTGCTATCACAGCTTTATATAATTTTGCTAAAAATTATTATTTATGTTAATTATTCCAGACGGAATTGTCATTGAGCTCATATACGTTATTTGAAATTAAATGTAAGCAAACAACAAAACAATACTTTATTTATCACAACACACACCTTTTATCAGTTAAATATGGATCTGCGGTGAGTGTTGTTTTTACATTTACATTTCGTTTGCTATTCCGATCACAGTTAGCACTCCAAATGTAAAGGTGCCAGAATACAATTTCTTTGGCATTTTATTGAAGTGGGCAGAGGCCTTAACAATTAAACGGTGCAGCCAACTTGACTAATCCGCTACATAAAATCTGGCAACGCCACGTCACTTTTACTCATTGTATCGGTAAGTGTACTTAATCATCGGCACGCTAAAATCGCCTATATGTGATAATGAAGCTGCAATAACCAGGTTACTCAAATCAAGAGTTAGTAGAGCATTCTTTTGAGCATCTACATACGTCACACAATTACCTAAAGAACATATGTCGCCGAAGCCGATTTCTTTCAACGTTTAGTGGGACTTTTCACATATAATAAATCGGTTTTGTTTTAATTTAATTTTTAGAATATTTTTGGCATTCGGAATTTTAAGAAGATAAATAAAATATATTACTAGTCCAGTATTAATTTACATTTTGCACTATTTAGGATAATTTTCCTGTAAATTTCAAATATAACAACGCTATGATATCTAAGTAAAATCCGCGAGCGCTTAGGTCGATCCGTCATTAGATTTTGATTGTCATAGGGATAATCAAAATCAAACTACGGAAGACCCTATTAATTTTACCTGTAACGTATTTCTATCGACAGATAGCGAGTGACGTATCTAATTTGAGATACTTGTATGAAGTGTCTGGTATTTTAAAAACGCTCATCACTAGCTTACATACACTTCCACTTGCATTCGTACAATATATGTGAGTGCCAACACTACTAATAGTCTTAGAAGTTGAGGAAAAGTAACACAAGTATTATAGTTATTTTCAGTTTTCAATAGTTATTGAGTTTGGCAAGTTATTTAAAATAAATTTACCTCTTTACGGCCAAGAAACTTAAAGAACAGAAAATGCATTTGTGCTAAGTTCATTTTTTTTTGATGGTGTGTATATGCATACATGCATATGTATATATGTGTTTGTATGTGGTACCACACGGATAGTAGTAGTCGCTGGATAAGCTGCCAACTTTTTGAAAACTATATAACGACCTAAAATATGACATAAAACGCAATAAAGTACTATATTTGGTCAGTATTCATACATAAATTCATATCTACATATGTACACACATTTCCCAAGTGCATCACCAATTACTGAATATAACGCCGTATATTTGGTTAAAAGTTAATTTTGGTAAATACGTATGCGCTTATGCATATATTAAAGAAATTAACGCTTAGCGATTATGTACACTTTAAACTAAATGCTCTTGTGGATGGAAACTTCGTGTGTGCAATATTCAGACCGCTTTTTATAGGTTATGTTTCCCTGTTCTTATTCCGCTGCTGTTGTTATTGTTCCAATTTTTTGCAGTACATTTACACGGATACACATGTATAACACATTGTTGTGTGTGTATTTATATATATGTGTACATATATAAGCAGTGGAAGTTAGAACATTTTTTTTGTCTTTCATTTTAGTATACATAGATTTAGAATCGCACTCTACTTGTGCGTTGATGGTTGAAAATTGTTATTTATTGCACGCTCACCATTTCAGCGACAGAAACTAAGGAAACAAATTCAATAATTACCGAAAATGACAGACTCGATGAAATTCGGACCTGAGTGGTTGCGCAATATGTCTGCGGAGCCCTCAGTTGTGAGCAGTACCAACAATCTAACCAATGCTGCTTTCGTCGCTGGAGGAGGCACTGCTGGTGGCGGTGGGACAAACAGCACCCTTTCCATACACAGTGCCGGAGGAGGCAATATGATGGCCGGCAATATGCACAGCCATACGGGAGGTGCTGTCGCCGGCTCTCGTAACATGTTTCCAGAGTACCGTTACGGGCGCGAGGAGATGCTGTCATTATTCGACCGGAATTGTTTGCTACCGCAGATACTGCCCTCTTTCAAAAAGCTGTTCGTCGAAAAGGTGCAGTACCCACTGGCGCTAACGCCCAGCTCTGAGGAGGAGTTAAACAGCCAAAGCCAGCTTGGGAGTAGCGTAAGTACATATATATATATATGTACATTCCCTGATTCCCAACCCAGTTACTGTTCCTTATCCAAAAAAAACAACACCCAATGAATGAATGATTGAATTCAATTCGATGCAATTCGATGTACATTTCTTTTACAGTCTCGCCCCGCCTGGCTGCAGCGTTCGCCTGGTGGATTTGGTATACCATCGCGGGGCTCCGGCCGGGGTGGAACGGTCGAGCGGGGCCGGATGCGTGGTAAATCGATTTATCATCCCATATACCAGAGACCAAGCACTATATATGACGACAGCTTGTCGGCCATATCGATGAAGGTAAAAAGCTTTGAGACCATTGGTATTTTGTTATATTAATACATTAATTTATTCAGCCGGACCGAAATTGGAGCGAACGGAATGGCACCGGAGACTCGGCAGCGGTCGGCGCCCCCCCAGCGGCAGCGGTGGTGGTGCCGGAACTGGTGCCGGTGTGGACTGGAACGGTACACCGAGCTCCAGTCCGCGCAAGGATTTCTCAAGCCACAATAGAAATTTGGAGAACTGGCGCAGAAGCCGCAATGAAGATGGCTCTGGTGACGGACCAGCTCCAAGTAGCGTAGCTGGCACGGACGTGGCTGGATGGCGCAGTGGTGGCACCCATCGTTGGGGTAAGCTTCTGAGCATATTGTAGTAATCTGTTAATCCTCTCCCCGTTCACAATTTTAGGACGATCAACCAGCTGGCGCGACGAGGAGCCAATTCAGGGTGGCAATCTGGATGGCACAAGTTTTGGGGGCACTACAAGCGTCAATATGCAGCGCTCTATTTCAGTGATAGGAACTATCACCAGTGAGCGTGAGCGTATCAGCGGTAAAGCAGCAGGATCAGCTCAACGTCAGCTGAACTCCAAATGGCCCGCAGATGGTGACGACAATTTACCGGAATGGGCCATGGAAAACCCATCCGAAATGGGCGGCACTTTCGACTCAAGTGGCGCTTTTCACGGCGAGAGCGCCGATTCGGAGCAAGCCAAAACTATGCATCAAAATAATAATGCAATTGCACGAAAGAACACAGACAGCTCAAATGCTTTGGAAGCGACCGATGCGACTTCGCGAGCAACAAGCAACTCCATTCAAGCTGGCCAAATGAACCGAGCGAATCCGAACGATCCAAGCCAATCTGCGCCGGACAGCAGCGAATCGTCAAATGGATCCATAATCAATAAGGCTGCAAGCTTAATAGAGCCAGAGTCATCGTTGTGCCTAACTGCAGACGCGACTGCAATCACAAACAATAATAAAAAAAACAACTCGATCGCGCAGAAAATGGAAATGTTGGAAACGCAGAATGCATCAACACCCACGCACAAATCTGCTGCTGCGACCGGACATGGCGATATCTCGGAACGCTTCAAAGAGGTGGCCGATGAGGTTGAGAAACTCATTATGGACGATGATGGCGTTGGCTCTGGGTCGGTGGATAACCAAGTAGACGACCTCATCAGTACAGCAAACAGGTACGGAATGGAGCACCAGCTAATGGGCCAGCAGCATCCGGACCCTGCTGCGTCTATGCTCGCAGGGCTGTCGCATAAGCCACTGCCCTTCTCCGATCAATTGGCCATGCAGCAACAGCATCATCATCATTTACAACAGCAGCAGCATCTATCCGTACTTCCACCGCATGTGATTAATTCTAATCCGAATGACCTCTGGTTTTATCGCGATCCACAGTCGAATGTGCAGGGACCGTTTAGTGCAATGGAGATGACCGAGTGGTATCGTGCTGGATATTTTAATGAGATTCTTTTCGTGCGCCGCTTCTCCGATAGTCGCTTCCGGCCTTTGGGCGAGCTGATCAAGCTCTGTCATGGCCACATGCCATTCACGCACAGCCATCTTCTGCCCATCGATTTGGATAATCTACAAATTAATCTGACGCCGCGGAAGCCGTCGGTCCTGCCGCTTGCCCTGCCGATCTCGCTGAGCGAGCAGCATCAACAACCACATCATCATCATCACCATCGCCCTGGCATCAATATGGTCGATGAGCAATTAAAAGCCAATGTGACTGCCGCTGCTGATTCGTTAAGTGCCGCTGTTAAGGGTCAGATGAGCGCACATGGTATGGACACCTGTCACATGCTAACCATGCGCTTTCAAATGCTGCAGGATCAGTACATGCAGCACCAGGAGTATCAAATCATCTCGGAGCTAGCCAAAAACGAGGGCTTTCAGCGCATGGACGCGGCTCAGCGCGAGGCCTTTGTGCGGAGTAAGGTTCAAGTCTTGGTTTTGCCCGAGTACTTGAGTAGTTTCAGTGGTTTGAGCAACACATTGGCTGCCCTTAATCCCATTGCTGGCAGTCAATTGTACGATGCCGTTGCCCAGCAGGCCAAGAAGGATCAGCTTTTCCCCTGTGCTGCTGATCAGCGACCCCCCGCTGGCAATTTTCTAGACGCCAACGATTTTATAATGAATGCGCAATTAATGCATCAGCAGGGTCAGCTGACGCACCAGTCGGCAGCCAACAGCACTCATCCGGAGCAAGTGCAGCAATTTAGCACCGAGCCGGAGACAAGCAAAATGAATGAATTACCAGTGTCCAGCAGCGATCTGGACCTCTTAAATGAGTACAATTTGCGCATGTTGCTGCGCGGCCCCGGCAGTCAGCAACAGCAATCTTCTCTGATCAAGACAAATGCTGTTAACTCTGTGGGTGACTTCATGACTGAGTCACAGCTTTTGGCCAGCCACAGCCAAAACCTGATGATGCCTATATGGCCACCACCACCAGCACAGCAGCAGCCACCCTCGCAGCCTGGATGGCCTGCATTGTCCAACGCTAAAGTGACCCTGTGGGATGTGGCCACATTGGAGGAGGAGCAGAGCCAGCAGTTGCTACTCCAGCAGCAGCAAAAACGACATCTTTCCATTGCATCTGATTTCGACGCAGGACTACAACAGTCTACAACCCACGACAATCAGTGCCAGCCCAAAGATGAAGATGCCCAGAACTCTTCCCAGGCACCATCGCCCAACATAATGCAACCTCAACAACAGGCGCCAGTTGTGAGTGTCGTGTCGCAGCACAAGAATCAGCAAATAGGTCAGGCAACGGGTAAGCAATTCGTCAATAAACAGCAACAGCCGCCGGGCCATCAACAACAACAACAACAGCAGCAGCAAGGCAAGCAACAGCAAGATCTGAAAGTTAGCGAGGAAGAGCGACGTCGCGAGCAGGCCGAGGAAAAGCGGCGCCTCAAAGAGGAGCGTAAGCGCCAGCAACAAGAAGATGAGAAGCGGCGAGTGCTCCAGGCAGAAGAGGAGAGGCATCAACAGCAGCAAGAGGAAAAGGAGCGTCAACAGCAAATTCAAGCTGAACGCCGCAAGGCTTTGATGGGCATTCCGCAAGCCACAGCTACAGGCGCATCAGGTGAGTGCATATTATAAACTCTAAAAATAATGTTCGCCACTTTACATTTTCCTTGCATGTTAGTTAGATAATGTTGAATTTCGAAAAACATTTTTAATCAATTGGAACTATAATAGAAACAATTGTCCGAAAGACAAGTTATTAGTTATTATTTTTATTTATTTATTTAATGTCAACTAATAAAATAGCTAATTGTATCCAGCACAGCACAAGATTTGAAAGCTAAACAAAAAGAGATAGATGTTAACAATTTTAAAGAAGGTATCCTCGACAATGTTTAGTTTGTTGATTTTACAGACTACAACCTTTTTAAAAACAGTTTACAATAAGCTTTAAGCCATCGTCATATCACTTTTCAATAGAAATAGTCATTTGGATTGAGAAGCTTACATCAGAATTTAACAACAAACAAGAAAGAGTGATCAAGTCGGGAGTGCCCGACTAGGAGATACCCTGAACCCAGTCCTTACATTCATTCATACTAACCAGTCAACTTCTGTGTTTATTGTCCGATCTTATTGATATTTGGGCATACAATTGGCCATAAAATGTGGGACCAAACCATATTTCAAGGTCATACCTTCAAGAATCGGGGGTTGGTATCCCTTTTTACCCATTTTTAATGGGTTCAGGGTATACAAATCAGAACAATATGAATTACATCTATACTGTGATTTATTACAAAAGAAATAAATGTTGATTCATTATACATACTAAATTTGGTGTCTCTAGCTCTTAAACTTTTCAAGTTATGACCATAAAACGCTGGTCTGAAATAGAGGATAAAATCGATAAAATTAATCAAACTTGATCTGACCAGAAAATACAGGAACATATATGATCAAAAATATATATTCATTACATGGTCGGGGCCTATTATATACATTTGCATAGCTTCATTATACCAATTTGTAATCGATTCAGTTTATAAATTTCCATTTTAAATGTTTTTTCAAAAATTAAGAAATGTATTTTAGATAGAAACATAAACTTTGACTTAATTTCTGATAAATAGCATTTAAGTTGCGTTAGTTACGTTTGTATTTACTTGGGTCATATTCTTGCCAGCTTCAGCTGCAACTATGATTGGAACTGGGACAGGCAACAAGTCAAGCGGCGGAGTAATCGATCAGCAGGCGAACAACCGTTCTCATGCCACTTCCGTTGCACCCTGGTCGTTCCAAGCACCGAGTGTCAATAGTGCCGCTCCCGGCCTGGCCGAAATCCAAAAGGCCGAGCGGCGGGAACGGCGTGCCGATCAGCAGCGACAACAGGAGCAGCTGGACAAGCAAATGCGTGCCACAGCCGCGGCAGCAGCCGAGGCAAATGATGCACTGCTCAAGTGGCAGGCATCGCCGGCGTCAGCGCCGGTCATGAGTCTGGTCGACATTCAAGCCGAGGAGGCCAAGCGCCTGGCGAATGAGCTGCTGGATCAGCAGCGTCGTCGCGAGCAAGAGCAGCAACAAGCAACACTGGCAGCCAGCTTAACCGTGTCGAGCGGCCTGGCCAACATCTGGGGCAGCACCAACAAGGCGTGGAGCGGTTCGGTTAGCAACGCTAGCACTGGCACTCCTGCAGCCTGCATAGGCACAGGCAGCTCCACAGTCGGCGGACTATGGGATGATCCGACGCCCGCTCCGGCGCCACCGAAGTATGTGCCATCGGGCACCACAACAGCCGCTGCTGTGCTGGTCGCCGGCTTGGCAACAAACAAGCAGGTACCGCAATCGCAGATCAAGTCAACCACAGGCAAATTGCCATCACCTCGCAACTTGCGCAAGAGCCAAACATTGCCGACCATGCAGAGTGCATTATCCAAGAATGCTAGAACTGCCAGTGGTCCGACACAACTGGAGAAAAATAAGTTGGCCATGAGCAAAACGGCTCCCAAAGTTTCCGGAGGCGAGGAGAAAAAGTATAGCGCTAGGAGCCAGCACCAAAGTGGCGACTCTGCAAATAACAAAGTAAGCGAGTATGAAAATGAGTTTACGACCTGGTGCATGAAGAGCTTGGACAACATGTCAGCCAAGGTGGATGGTAAGACTGCAAAAGCCAACAGCATACTTAATACAAGCAATACCCTATATATATATTCATTTGCAGTTCCCACATTCGTAGCCTTTCTGCAAGACCTGGAAGCGCCCTATGAAGTAAAAGATTATGTTCGCATATACCTAGGTAAGTATTGTCAACAATAAACTGCCTTTTATATTCTTTTCGAAGAAAATAATATATTCACTTTGTGCTGAAGTGTGTAATGCACAGAAGAAAGCGCCGGAGACCCCCAAATGTTACCTCCAGTCTGCTTAGAATGGCAAAACAAATTGATCTGGCCATGTCCGTCTGTATGTATGGAAAATAGTCCCTCAATTTTTCAGCTATCGCGATAAAACTTTGCACAGAGATCCGGCCGGATCGGACCACAATATCTTACAGCTGCCGTACAACTCAAAGTCGGGTTTGGCCATATATCTCATGTTTTTAAAGCTATCGCGATGAAACTTTGCACAGACGCTTATCAAAGGGACAGCACATTGGTCGGAACCGGCCGGATCGGACCACTATATCTTATAGCTGTCATACAACTGGAAGTCGGTTTTGGCCATATATCCCATGTTTTTAAAGCTGTCGCCTTCAATTTGCTTGTACAATTAAACATCCTTAAAACTAATCAAATGTCTAAAATTGCCAAACAATTGAGTCATAAATAGCGAAAATATGCGTCATTTAATATTTTGAAAGAATAGGTGTATGAAGGCAAATAAAGCCAAGTGCAAGTATGCTTTGAGCAGACTGCTCTTTATGCGAGTTTGTCATCGATCATCAAAACAGTTTGGTGGTGTATTTAGTGAAGTGATGCGCCGACAAACGAATCATTTATTTTAATTTTTTTTTTAATTCTTGTTTTCAAATTAAAATAACTATTCAAATGATAATTTCATGATACCAATGCGTTAAAACAAAAAACAATACCAAGCGAGATAACCGCTCACTATAATAGAGTTTGTTAACATTTTTCAAACTAGTTTGTTGGTGTAAGTGGTAAAGTATTGCGCTGACAAACGCGTGGTTAGGGGCGGCATAATTTATTTGAATTTTTTTCTAATTCTTTTTTTTTGACTAAAATAGATTCAACTCAATATTTCAAAAGACAAATTTTAATTTCTATAAAAACAAGTAAGAATGCTATGGTCGGGAGTGCCCGATTACGAGATACCCTGAACCCAGTCCTTACAATCATTCATACTAATCTACAAGCATGTACAAGCAGTACAAACAGTGCAAGCGGTTGGGGCAAGCAATTGTCGATAATATGTGTGACCAAACCAAATTGCAAGGTCGTACCTTCAAAAATGAACTTTTGGGGGGTGGTATGCTATTCGAGATTATACATGCCAAATTTGGGGCCTCTAGCTCTTATAACTTTGAAGTTATGTCCCAAAAACTCTAATCTGAAATCGAAATTTATCGATAACTTTTAAACGGTACGAGTTATCGATAAAATGATCTGTCCCGGGATTAGGATAACTTATGTTCCAAATATGAAGTCTCTAGCTCTTGTAGTCTCTGATATCTGTGTGTTCATACAGACAGCCGGACAGACAGACCGACAGACAGACAGACATGGCTAGATCGACTCGGCTGTTGATACTGATCAATAATATATATATAGTTTATATGGTCGGAGATGCTTCCTTATGCCTGTTACATACTTTTGCACAACTTCATTACACCCTTTTTACCCATTTTTAATGGGTTGAGGGTATAAAAATTCACGCGGAAAAAAACAATCTTTTACAGCATATGAAATTTCAATTGAGCAGTTGGAAGAGTTAAAATTACCTAAAGTTTCGAAAAGAGTATAAAATCTTCGGCACGCCGAAGATAATTCCTGCCCACTTGTTTTTCCTGTACTCGAATTTGCGACTGTTTACAGGAGAAGGCAAAGAGTCGACCGACTTTGCAAAACAATTTTTGGAGCGACGTAGCAAATACAAAAGCCTACAGCGTGCTCAGAACGCACATAATGATGACATGTGTAAGCCGGCACCGGCAATAACACCGTCAAGCAATGAAAATGGTGATAACAAGGTAATTCTCTCTATATATATATGTTACTTTTCATGCGATCTAAATTGCATTTTTCGTTATTTCAGAGCAAGCAGAAGAAAATCAAGAAAAGCAAGATGACTAAAATGGACGCACGTATTCTGGGGTTTTCGGTAACGGCCGCCGAGGGCCGCATTAATGTTGGAGGGCGTGACTATGTTGATGGGCCGTAACGTCGAAAAAAACCGCTGCCAACGTTCAAGCGAACGCCGAAAGTTGCTAGATATAGGATTGAAATTGTATTTGATTTGAAAGACAGGTCACAATTGGATGTGGTAATAAATCTGTTATAAATAAACGCGCATATATATATGTGTGTTATGGTCCCATTGATTAGATTGCACGAATGGGTATGGTCATGTATTCGTGTCGGTTCGTGCCGTTTGATATGATCAGAGCCTCCGCCGACATATCGTTTATTACAAATATGACCTACCGCGAGAGCCCGTGTCTTCAGCCCTCCAGTCATCCGCAAAGAATCCGCGGATTGCACAGCTTTAAAGTCGGCAGAATTTTTTTTTTGTGATCCTTCGGCTTCGACGAGACCCATACTTTTGCTTGTGGCCTACTGTGCACGTCGCTCCTCCAACCACGTCCCTGGGTATATCGTCTCCTTATTTCGCTACGACTCCTCCCGATTCTTTACGAAGTGATCATGCAGCTCGTTCTCAATGGCCTGGTTGTACAGTTGCCCGACCGACCTCAGACGCTTTGGCTTGCGTTTTTAGCCTTTGTCGAGCTCGTTCGCTTGAATACCGGAAGAATACTTTCGATCGACGCTTTGGCATAACCGGAGTCCCAATCTGTGCTTGGACAAGGTTATTTGGCAAAATCCCGTGGGCTCTGTCCCATAATAAATCGGATGGGTGCTAAGTCAGCACCTCAGTTTCAAGGGGTGGGTCCTAGGTACAATGGAAAGTTAAATCTTTAAAAACGTCTGTGTTTATCACCCGATCTTATTGAAATTTTTTGGGCACAGACTGGGCAATAAAATGTGTGACCAAACCAAATTGCAAGGTCATAACTTCAAAAATGCGTTTTTTGAACTTTAGGGTGAATTTGGGGGTGGTATCCAAAAAGTGAAATATTTTTTATATGGGTATGCCATTCGAGATTATACATGCCAAATTTGGGGCCTCTAGCTCTTAAGCCTTTGAAGTTATGACCCAAAAACTCAGGTCTGAAATCGAAATTTATCGTTAACTTTTGAAAGTGATGAGTTATCGATAAAATTTAATAAACTTGATCTGTCCCGGGCCTACGAGAACTTATATTCCAAATATGAAGTCTCTAGCTCTTGTAGTCTCTGATATCCGCGTGTTCATACAGACGGACAGACAGACAGACGGACATGGCTAAATCGACTTGGCTGTTGATACTGATCAAGAATATATATACTTTATATGGTCAGAGATGCTTCCTTATGCCTGTTACATACTTTTTCACAAAACCATAATACCCTTTTTACCCATTTTTAATAGGTTCAGGGTATAACAAGTAAGAGTGTTATGTCCCAAAAACGCTAGTCTGAAATCGAAATTTATCGATAACTTTTAAACGGTACGAGCTATCGATAAAATGAAATAAACTTGATCTGTCCCGGCACTACGAGAACTTATATTCCAAATATGAAGTCTCTAGCCCTTATAGTCTCTGATATCCGCGTGCTCAGAGACTACAAGAGCTAGAGACTTCATATTTGGAATATAAGTTCTCGTAATCCCGGGACAGATCAAGTTTATTAAAATTTATCGATAACTCGTCCCGTTCAAAAGTTATCGATAAATTTCGATCTCAGACCAGCGTTTTTGGGCTATAACTTACAAGTTATAAGAGCTAGAGGCCCCTAATTTGGCATGTATAATCTCGAATAGCATACACATGTAACACATTTTTCACTTTTTGGATACCACCCCCAATCCCCCCAAAAATTCAAAAAACGCATTTTTGAAGGTATGACCTTGCAATTTGGTTTGGTCACACATTTTATAGCCAAAGTTATGTCTTACAAATTTTAAAAAGATCGGACACTAAACACAGAAGTTATTTAAGATTTTACTTTCCATTGTGTGGGGCTCAGTGAAAAAGCAAGATAACTGCTTAAACCGTTTTCACAGCTTGCAGTAATGTGTGATGTGTTTGTATGTATGCACACTATTAGGCAAGTATGAATGGATGTCAGAACTGGGTTCAGGGTATCTCCTAGTCGGGCAGTCCCGACTAGAGCACTCTTACTTGTTTTTATTTAAAATCTGTCTATAAAGACAATCATTAAATGTTCTGGTGTTCCTTGACATTAAACTATTTTATGAGACTGAATGTGATGGTATGGATAGAAATTAGCCTGGGTCTCTGAAAGGAAGGTCTAGAGGGTGGAATCGCTTAAGACGTCTTGTTGTTTGGGTGTTGTCCAGCAGATTTATGGCCTGGTTATTCGTGTGGTCTGACAACCTTTCTATATATTTTTGGCTGAATCGCTTTATTTCATCCACCACCCAAGGAATCTTGAGCTCCCTGTGTAGCTCTTTGTTGGTAGTTAAAAAGTGAGCTTGAGCCGCTATCCTAAGGGTCTTGCTTTGGAAGCTTTGAATAATTTTTATATTGGAAGTGGAAGCCGTTCCCCACAGCTGGATGCAGTAGGTCCATACAGGTTTAAGAATGGCCTTATATAGTAGTACCTTATTTATAGTTTTAAGTTTGGAATGGCGACCAATAAGCCAGTACATTTGGCGTAACTTTATGTTGAGCTGCTGTTTATACCCTGAACCCATTAAAAATGGGTAAAAAGGGTATTATGGTTTTGTGCAAATGTATGTAACAGGCATAAGGAAGCATCTCCGACCATATAAAGTATATATATTATTGATCAGTATCAACAGCCGAGTCGATCTAGCCATGTCCGTCTGTCTGTCCGTCTGTATGAACACACAGATATCAGAGACTACAAGAGCTAGAGACTTCATATTTGGAACATAAGTTCTCCTAATCCCGGGACAGATCAAGTTTATTAAAATTTATCGATAGCTCGTCCCGTTCAAAAGTTATCGATAAATTTCGATTTCAGACCAGCGTTTTTTGGATATAACTTACAAGTTATAAGAGCTAGAGGCCCCTAATTTGACATGTATAATCTCGAATAGCATACACATGTAACAAATATTTCACTTTTTGGATACCAGCCCCCAAACCCCCCAAAAGTAAAAAAACCTATTTTGAAGGTACGACCTTGCAATTTGGTTTGGTAACACATATTATTGACAATTGCTTGCCCCAAAAATTTCAATAAGATCGGACAATAAACCCAGAAGTTATTTAATATTTAACTTTCCATTGTGTGGGGCTCAGCGAAAGAGCAAGCTAACTGCTTAAACTGCTTGTACTGCTTGTACTGCAGCATGTGTGTGTTTAGAGTAGTACGAATGATTGTAAGGACTGGGTTCAGGGTATCTCCTAGTCGGGCACTCCCGACTAGAGCACTCTTACTTGTTTAGTTTATAAAGTAAACCAGTGTGCCATACTTTGTCAAAAGCCTGTTTTACATCAAGAAAGACTGTGGAACAATACTGCTTGTTTTCTTGAGCTTCTAAGATTTTGTCCACAAGCCTATGGCACTGCTCAATAGTACCATGACCGCGTCTAAAGCCGAATTGGTGATCAGGGATTAAGCGAATGTCCTCCATAACTGGCAGTAATGTATTCAAAAATACTCTTTCGAGTATTTTGGAGAGGACTGCCAATAAACTTATGGGGCGATAGGAAGCTAGCTGATTTTCCGGCTTACCAGGTTTTGGAATCAGTATAACCTCAGCACATTTCCATTGCGAAGGAAAATGACCAAGCTGGAAGCAGCGGTTAAAAATGTTGGTTAGAAGCTCGATACATCTTTCTGGGAGGGCTTTTACGGCAGGAGCACATATACTGTCGTAGCCAGGGGATTTGTTACTTTTCAGGAGGGCAAAATTATAATTTAGAATTATTCTCATATTAAATTGAGTAGACTCGACCCAAAATTTAATGCCAGAAATTTATAGCCATGAATTTGCATTCGTCCCTAGATTTTTATTTCATGTAGAAGATTTTTTTAGTTGTTACATATGTTTGTACATATTAAACATTATTGAAAATATTGCATATGCATATTTTCTTGAACATATGTATACCCAAACACAAAGATCAACTTACTGCTTAACTCCATTTGCTTGGACAAAATCGCTGGAAAACATAGATTTTAATTGAATTTCCAAAAGGTATATACATATGTACATACGTGTTTTAACCAATGTACAAATGTATTTGCTTTCCTAAGTACGTATAGACATATAAGGTATGTATACTCTTATGCCGTCGGCGCGGGAATACCATTTCCATGACATTGGAACTTGTAAGCAAGGCGCTAGAGCGGTCCGCGCTTGCTGCCACCACGAAGTAGCGACGGCGATTTGGGTTGGTCCTCTCGTATTTCGTATTTCTCGTTCGCGTTTGCGCTTCATGACCATCGCAGTTGTAAGCGTATTTATGCATGTGCATACATAGTACATACACATGTACACCGAAATTATGATGTATGTATTTGGAAATGAGCAGTACAGCGTTGTGTGCGACAGTGATGCCCTGTGCAAGCAACCCAGTTGGAAATTTTGCTGGACATAAATTTTAGTTTTAGGTTAATTAAAAGCAATCATTGGAATATTACTTCTAAGTGTATAAAAGAATATAGTTAATTTGGGTTTTTTTTATATATGTACAAATACAATATTTACTTTACATACTTTATTCATATGAATGCATACAAATATGTATATACTCATAATTCATATGAGTATATGAGTATACATATATGTATAATATTTAAAATACATGCTCAGTGTGCAAGTGGGTATTGTAAGCAATCACAATTGCAAATTGAAACCCGAGCAAAAGTTTTTCAGCTGAATGATTTCGGAATTTTACATCGGGCGGGCAAAACACTGCCCGGGGCTGCTACAAAAGCTGCGGGGGGAAGAGGATGGAAAATGAACAATGGTCGTCGCTTTGTCTCGGTGACGGTGACACGTTCGCGTCTTTGTTGTTACTGTTATTATTTGGTCTTTTTCGAGTGCATTTGTACACCCGAACTGTATACATTGCGCAATCCAATAAACAAATTATAAACTTTTGTCCTTTTCCACTCAACTGTCAAATAATACAACACAGCATTAACTCGAAATAAAACAAGAAAGAGAATTAATATATAGTATGTATTTAGATATATAATATACTCTACTTAAAATGTACATATGCGCAGTATTTATGTATTTATATGTATATATATATATATATATATATATATGTATGATGTACATAGTCAGTAGCTATAATAAAAATGTACAGTTCTAGATAAAGTGGCTTACAACTTGTTTTGTGTAAAGATATAATACGAAATTTAAGAAGCATGCAGTCGCTTACCTATTAAAGATATTCTTTAAAGATTTTAAGGGGCCACACCTCGCTTCCCTCTTCTTCAAGCCACACTCAGTGACGGCCTCGCCCATACACCCGTAAAATGGTTATTTTCATTTGTCTTCTGCTGTTCTTACAATGGTATCAGACTATTTCGCAGTCGGATACTTCCGAATGCCATTTTCTGACTTATTTTTCGTTGGGGCTGTGCTTAGGATAATACTTTTTGTATGAGTCTAATAAATAAATAAATTCTAACAATAAATATGGCAAAGATGTAGCAAGGATACAAACACTCTTATCTGATAAATAAGATATTGGTATAAGCAATTCATGCTGCGTTAAAGTATTATAAGACCTATTCGTTGTTATTTTATTATTAAACGAGCCCAGGTAGTCATGATACCTAAGCCTGGCAAACCTGAGGCCAATCTCGCCTCCTATCGTCCTATTAGCTTACTGGCGGTACTCTCCAAAATACTCGAGAGAGTATTTTTGCGCAGAGTATTGCCTGTATTGGACGAGGCTGGCTTGATCCCTGATCACCAGTTTGGCTTCAGGCGCTGTCACAGAACCCCAGAACAATGCCACAGAGTAGTTCAGCGCATTTTGGAGGCGTTTGAAACGAAAAAATACTGCCTGGCCGTAATGCTCGATGTCAAGCAAGCATTCGACAAAGTCTGGCATCCCGGTCTTCTGCAGAAAATCAAAGTCAACCTGCCTCCGGCGCACTATGCATTCCTAGCATCCTATTTGGAAGGCAGAACATTCCAAGTTATATGTGGAGAAGTTTTATCACAAACCAAACTCATAAGAGCGGGTGTTCCTCAAGGTAGCGTACTGGGACCATTACTTTATAATATATATACGGCGGATCTACCTATAATAGAAAGCCCCAGCCTATAAGTTGCCACCTATGCTGATGACACGGCATTCGTCAGCACGGCTAAGACGCCAGTGGAGGCCTCTCATAACATGCAAGAACAGCTAAATTTAATCGGCGAATGGCAGAGGATGTGGAACATCATGGTGAACGGCGAGAAGTCTACAGCCACCACCTTTACTCTAAGAAAAGGAAACTGTCCACCTGTGTACTTGGGTGGAGTTGAAATCCCTGACGTGCTTACGCCAAAGTACCTCGGTATGACCCTCGACAGGAGATTGACCTGGAGACCGCATCCCTTAAAGAAAAGGAAGCAAGCAGAGAGAAAACTGAAAGCACACTACTGGCTAATGGGCCGTAGGTCCAGGCTAAGCACCAGTTCAAAACTACTAATCTACAAGATGATATTAAAGCCAATCTGGACATACGGCATTCAACTTTGGGGAACTGACAGCCTAAGCAACCGCAAAATTATACAAACATTTCAAAACAAGGCACTGCGCATCGCGTCCAATGCACACATATACCATGAAAACCAAATAATACATAACACCCTCCAAGTCCCCTGGGTCAGCGAGGAGATCACAAGATACAGAACCAACTATATAAAGTGGGTACACCAACACGAAAACAACCTTGACATTGGTCTATTAGACAACAGCAACACAACCAGAAGACTAAGAAGAAAACATCCCTTGGGTCTCCCCTAGGTTCCAAACTAACTAACAAAACTATATAACTGAAACAAACACTTTTAAGTCTCCAAATATAACATTTAATAATTGTCTTAGCCTGACAGATTTTAAATTCAATGATTTACATGCCAAAAAAAAAAAAAAAAAAAAAAAAACATTTTATTATAAGCAAATATTTGTACACAAGATAAAGTTGATTGAGAGAGCCAGCCTATTAGTTGCCACTTACGCTGATGACACGGCATTACTCAGCACGGCTGAGACGCCCGGGGAGGCCTCTCATAACATGCAGGATCAGCTAAATTTAATCGGCGAATGGCAGAGGAGGTGGAACATCATGGTGAACAGCCACCACCTTCACTCTAAGACATGGAAATTGTCCACCTGTGCACTTGGGCGGAGTCGAAATCCTTGACGAACCTACACCAAAGAACCTCGACAGGAGATTGCAGACAGAGGAAGAGCTGAAAGCGCACTACTGGCTAATGGGCCGTAAGCCAGGTTAAGCATCAGTTTAAAACTACTCATCTACAAGATGACATTAAAGCCAATTTGGAAATACGGCTTTCAACTTTGGGGAACTGCCAGCCTAAGCAACCGCAAAATTATACAAACATTTCAAAACAAGGCACTGCGCATCGCGTCCAATGCACACATATACCATGAAAACCAAATAATACATAACACTCTCCGAATTCCCTGGGTCAGCGAGGAGATCACAAGATACAGCACCAACTACATAAAGAGGCTACACCAACACGAAAACAACCTTGCCAAAACATCCCTTGGATCTCCCCTAGGTTCTGAACTAACTAATCAAACTATATAACTGAAAGAAACACTGTTAAGTCTCCCAGTATAACATTTAATAATTGTCTTAGCTAGACAGATTTTAAATAAAGTGATAAAATTAAGCTATTAAAATGTAAGTAAAATTCAAGCTAAAACAAGTGGGAAAGGATTATCTTTGGCGTGCCGAAGATTTTATACTCTTTTCGAACCTTTAGACAACTTTCACTCTGCTAACTGCAGCACTGTAAAAATTGATATCATATGGTATCAATTTGAATTGAAATATTAAATTTATTTGCAGTTGTATGGCAGCTTTAAGATAAAGTGATCCGATCCTGCCGGCTCCGATCAATGTGATGTATGTTTAAATAATATGTATCTGTGCAAAGTTTCATCGCGATAGCTTTGAAAACATGGGATTTTTGGCCAAAACCGACATCCAGTTGTTTGGCAGCTATAAGATATAGTGATCTGATCCGGCCGGCTCCGATCAATGTAATGTATGTTTAAATAATAAGTATCTGTGCAAAGTTTCATCGCGATAGTTTTGAAAACATTTAATTTATGGTCAAAACCGACTTCCAGTTGTATGGCAGCCATAAGATATAGTAGTCCGATCCGGTCGTTTCCGACCAATGTGCTGTCCCTTTAAAAAAATAAGTCTCTATGCAAAGTCTTATCATGATAGCTCAAAAACTGAGGGACTAGTTTGCATACATACAGACAGACAGACAGACAGACATGCCTAGATCAATTTGTTTTGTCATTCTAAGCATGCATCCGACGCTTCCTTCTATGCGTTACAAACTTCAGCACAAACTTAATATACTATTTTCTTCGAAAAGAGTATAAACAAAAACATTTCAATATCGACTTTTTTCTATCTTTGGCTGGCTCTAAGGCTAGGCTAATGAATCATATCATTGGCAATGTGAAAACGTTTTTATTGTTGACAAATTGAATTCACTAATCGAGTTATACGTACTTCAATTCGACGTTACGCAACGGCGACAGATGTTGTCGCAGCAGCAGCAACATCAGAAGTAACCAGATACCTGCGAATTATCTGATTGAGCTGGTTATTCTCGCCCAGCGAGTGTGCACCACCAGTGCACCACTGTTAATGCTTGTGCTGCTGGTGGTAGTTGCCAACAATTCGACTCCGCCACTCTCCCAAGAAGTTTTAATTTTTCGCACTCTATAGCAAACGCAACACTTGCTGTTTGATTATGATGACGCCCTCAGCCTGTCAGGCGCGTTTAAAAATTTATTTGGTTTGTATTCAAAAGATGACTTCATATTCAAGCAAAAGCCTGCAGGGCATAGTACTGTTTTGCCGTGCTTTGTTTTACCAAATAGTTTAGATTCAGCCAAAAAGCATTTATAGAGACTGCCAGACCACTTAACAGCCTGCCCATAGTTGTTCTTGACATCAGTGTAACCACAGAAACTCTGAAACGATTTCACCCTCTAAATCTTCATTCCGAGACCCAGAATAATTTTATTTAGTACCCCCAATTACCCTTCCTTCATACTTTCCGACACATCCCTTTATAAATAACACTTCTAATCATTATGTCAAGTCAAACCAAAGTAGTTATTGATTGCCTGACAGTCAAAAACAAATTTAAATGGTGGACGGTATCCAAAAAGTCAAATGTTTTTATTCTGCTCGAAAAAATTGGAATATTCACTTTGTGCTGAAGTTTATAATTTATACAAGGAAGCGTAGGAGACCCCCAAAAGTATTGCGATGAAACTTTGCACAGGGACTTACTTTTTAAAGGGAGATCACATTAGTCGGAGCCGGCCGGACCATAATATCTTAAGGCTGTCATACAACTAGAAGTCGGTTTTAGCCATAGATCCCATGTTTTCAAAGTTATCGGCATAAATTTCCTTGTACATATGAGCATTCTTAGAACTCATCATATTTTCATTTTTTTTATAATTCTTGTTTTCAAATATAAAATATCTGTAATCAAAAGATAAATTCATATGATAACATTTTTTCTTTTTATACCCTGAACCCATTAAAAATGGGTAAAAAGGGTATAATGAAGTTGTGCAAAAGTATGTAACAGGCATAAGGAAGCATCTCCGACCATATAAAGTATATATATTCTTGATCAGTATCAACAGCCGAGTCGATTTAGCCATGTCCGTCTGTCTGTCCGTCTGTCCGTCTGTCCGTCTGACCGTCTGTCCGTCTGTCCGTCTGTCTGTCTGTATGAACACACAGATATCAGAGACTACAAGAGGTAGAGACTTCATATTTGGAACATAAGTTCTCCTAGTCCCGGGACAGATCAAGTTTGATTTCATTTTATCGATAACTCGTACCGTTTAAAAGTTATCGATAAATTTCGATTTCAGACTAGCGTTTTTGGGCTATAACTTACAAGTTATAAGAGCTAGAGGCTCCTAATTTGGCATTTATAATCTCGAATAGCATACACATGTAACAAATATTGCACTTTTTGGATACCACCCCCCAATCCCCCCAAAAATTCAAAAAACGCATTTTTGAAGGTACGACCTTGCAATTTGGTTTGGTCACACATATTATCGACAATTGCTTGCCCCAAAAGTTTTAATAAGATCGGACAATAAACATAGAAGTTATTTAAGATTTAACTTTCCATTGTGTGGGGCTCAGCGAAAAAGCAAGCTAACTGCTTAAACCGTTTTCACAGCTTGCAGTAATGTGTGGTGTGTTTGTATGTATGCACACTATTAGGCAAGTATGAATGGATGTCAGAACTGGGTTCAGGGTATCTCCTAGTCGGGCAGTCCCGACTAGAGCACTCTTACTTGTTTTTATACCCTGAACCCATTAAAAATGGGTAAAAAGGGTATAATGAAGTTGTGCAAAAGTATGTAACAGGCATAAGGAAGCATCTCCGACCATATAAAGTATATATATTATTGATCAGTATCAACAGTCGAGTCGATCTAGCCATGTCCGTCTGTCTGTCCGTCTGTCCGTCTGTCCGTCTGTCCGTCTGTCCGTCTGACCGTCTGTCCGTCTGTCCGTCTGTCCGTCTGTCCGTCTGTCTGTCTGTATGAACACACAGATATCAGAGACTACAAGAGCTAGAGACTTCATATTTGGAACATAAGTTCTCCTAATCCCGGGACAGATCAAGTTTATTAAATTTTATCGATAACTCGTACCGTTTAAAAGTTATCGATAAATTTTGATTTCAGACTTGCGTTTTTGGGACATAACTTCAAAGTTATAAAAGCTAGAGGCCCCAAATTTGGCATGTATAATCTCGAATAGCATACACATGTAACAAAAATTTCACTTTTTGGATACCACCCCCCAAACCCCCAAAAGTTCAAAAAACGCATTTTTGAAGGTACGACCTTGAAATTTGGTTTGGTCACACATATTATTGACAATTGTTTGCCCCAAAAGTTTAAATAAGATCGGACAATAAACATAGAAGTTATTTAAGATTTTAACTTTCCATTGTGTGGGGCTCAGCGAAAAAGCAAGCTAACTGCTTAAACCGCTTGCACCGCTTGCAATGCTTGTACTGCAGCATGTGTGTGTTTAGATTAGTATGAATGATTGTAAGGACTGGGTTCAGGGTATCTCGTAGTCGGGCACTTCCGACTAGAGCACTCTTACTTGTTTTTTCTTTTTATACCCTGAACCCATTAAAAATGGGTAAAAAGGGTATAATGAAGTTGTGCAAAAGTATGTAACAGGCATAAGGAAGCATCTCCGACCATATAAAGTATATATATTCTTGATCAGTATCAACAGCCGAGTCGATTTAGCCATGTCCGTCTGTCTGTCCGTCTGTCCGTCTGTCCGTCTGTCCGTCTGACCGTCTGTCCGTCTGTCCGTCTGTCCGTCTGTCTGTCTGTATGAACACACAGATATCAGAGACTACAAGAGGTAGAGACTTCATATTTGGAACATAAGTTCTCCTAGTCCCGGGACAGATCAAGTTTATTTCATTTTATCGATAACTCGTACCGTTTAAAAGTTATCGATAAATTTCGATTTCAGACTAGCGTTTTTGGGCTATAACTTACAAGTTATAAGAGCTAGAGGCTCCTAATTTGGCATGTATAATCTCGAATAGCATACACATGTAACAAATATTGCACTTTTTGGATACCACCCCCCAATCCCCCCAAAAATTCAAAAAACGCATTTTTGAAGGTACGACCTTGCAATTTGGTTTGGTCACACATTTTATAGCCAATGTTATGTCCTACAAATTATAACAAGTAAGAGTGCTCTAGTCGGGAGTGCCCGACTACGAGATACCCTGAACCCAGTCCTTACAATCATTCATACTAATCTAAACACACACATGCTGCAGTACAAGCAGTGCAAGCGGTGCAAGCGGTTTAAGCAGTTAGCTTGCTTTTTCGCTGAGCCCCACACAATGGAAAGTTAAATCTTAAATAACTTCTATGTTTATTGTCCGATCTTATTAAAATTTTTGGGGCAAACAATTGTCAATAATATGTGTGACCAAACCAAATTTCAAGGTCGTACCTTCAAAAATGCGTTTTTTGAACTTTTGGGGGGTTTGGGGGTGGTATCCAAAAAGTGAAATTTTTGTTACATGTGTATGCTATTCGAGATTATACATGCCAAATTTGGGGCCTCTAGCTTTTATAACTTTGAAGTTATGTCCCAAAAACGCAAGTCTGAAATCAAAATTTATCGATAACTTTTAAACGGTACGAGTTATCGATAAAATTTAATAAACTTGATCTGTCCCGGGATTAGGAGAACTTATGTTCCAAATATGAAGTCTCTAGCTCTTGTAGTCTCTGATATCTGTGTGTTCATACAGACAGACAGACGGACAGACGGACAGACAGACGGACATGGCTAGATCGACTCGGCTGTTGATACTGATCAATAATATATATACTTTATATGGTCGGAGATGCTTCCTTATGCCTGTTACATACTTTTGCACAACTTCATTATACCCTTTTTACCCATTTTTAATGGGTTCAGGGTATAACAAGTAAGAGTGCTCTAGTCGGGAGTGCCCGACTACGAGATACCCTGAACCCAGTCCTTACAATCATTCATATTAATCTAAACACACACATGCTGCAGTACAAGCAGTACAAGCAGTGCAAGCGGTCTAAGCAGTTAGCTTGCTTTTCGCTGAGCCCCACATAATGGAAAGTTAAATCTTAAATAACTTCTGTGTTTATCGTCCGATCTTATTGAAATTTTTGGGGCAAACAATTGTCAATAATATGTGTGACCAAACCAAATTGCAAGGTCGTACCTTCAAAAATGCGTTTTTTTAACTTTTGGGGGTTTGGGGGGTGGTATCCAAAAAGTGAAAAATTTGTTCATGTGTATGCTATTCGAGATTATACATGTCAAATTAGGGGCCTCTAGCTCTTATAACTTGTAAGTTATATCCAAAAAACGCTGGCCTAAAATCGAAATTTATCGATAACTTTTGAACGGGACGAGCTATCGATAAATTTTAATAAACTTGATCTGTCCCGGGATTAGGAGAACTTATGTTCCAAATATGAAGTCTCTAGCTCTTGTAGTCTCTGATATCTGTGTGTTCATACAGACAGACAGACGGACAGACGGACAGACGGACAGACAGACGGACATGGCCAGATCGACTCGGCTATTGATACTGATCAATAATATATATACTTTATATGGTCGGAGATGCTTCCTTATGCCTGTTACATACATTTGCACAAACCCATAATACCCTTTTTACCCATTTTTAATGGGTTCAGGGTATAAAAAGATCGGACAATAAACACAGAAGTTATTTAAGATTTATCTTTCCATTGTGTGGGGCTCAGTGAAAAAGCAAGATAACTGCTTAAACCGTTTTCACAGCTTGCAGTAATGTGTGGTGTGTTTGTATGTATGCACACTATTAGGCAAGTATGAATGGATGTCAGAACTGGGTTCAGGGTATCTCCTAGTCGGGCAGTCCCGACTAGAGCACTCTTACTTGTTTTTTTAATGTAAAAAGCTTGAATTTAATATTTCAAAAGAAAATTTCATTTAATACCAATGTCTTAGAAGAAAAAAAAAATATGTGGGGAAGGTCTACCTTTGGCGTGCCGAAGATTTTATACTCTTTTCGAACCATTAGGCAATTTTCACTCTGCCAACTGCACCACTGAAATTTCATATGCTGTATAAAGTCGTTTTATCGCGTTGTATTTATTTTTTTATACCCTGAACCCATTAAAAATGGGTAAAATGGGTATTATGGTTTTGTGCAAATGTATGTAACAGGCATAAGGAAGCATCTCCGACCATATAAAGTATATATATTATTGATCAGTATCAATAGCCGAGTCGATCTGGCCATGTCCGTCTGTCTGTCCGTCTGTCCGTCTGTCCGTCTGTCCGTCTGTCTGTCCGTCTGTCCGTCTGTATGAACACACAGATATCAGAGACTACAAGAGCTAGAGACTTCATATTTGGAACATAAGTTCTCCTAATCCCGGGACAGATCAAGTTTATTTCATTTGATCGATAACTCGTCGCATTCAAAAGTTATCGATAAATTTTGATTTTAGACTAGCGTTTTTGGGGCATAACTTTAAAGTTATAAGAGCTAGAGACCCCAAATTTGGCATGTATAATCTCGAATAGCATACACATGTAACAAATATTTCACTTTTTGGATACCACCCCCCAAACCCCCCAAAAGTTAAAAAACGCATTTTTGAAGGTACGACCTTGCAATTTGGTTTGGTAACACATATTATCGACAATTGCTTGCCCCAAAAATTTCAATAAGATCAGACAATAAACACAGAAGTTATTTAAGATTTAACTTTCCATTGTGTGGGGCTCAGCGAAAGAGCAAGCTAACTGCTTAAACCGCTTGCACTGCTTGTACTGCTTGTACTGCAGCATGTGTGTGTTTAGAGTAGTACGAATGATTGTAAGGACTGGGTTCAGGGTATCTCCTAGTCGGGCACTCCCGACTAGAGCACTCTTACTTGTTTTTTCTAAGAATTGGTATCTTATGAATATAAATTCAAGGTTTTTTATATTTAAAAAAATATATTTGTAAAGAAGAATAAGAAAAAAATGAAAATAAATGATCAGTCGCCGCAGGGAATAGAATCTGCGCGAACTCACGTTTGTCAGCACGTCACTTTACCACTTACGCCACAAATCGTTTTGATGATCCATGACAAAATCGCTTGAAGAGCAGACTGTTAACTTTGCTATATATGACTCAGTCGTGTTGCAATTTTAAACATTGATGAGTTATATGGATGTTGAAGTGTACAAGGAAATTGAAGGCAATAGCTTTGAAAACAACGGATTTACGGCCAAAACCGACTTCAAGTTGTATGGCAGTTTTAAGATATAGCAAATGATTGCTCAGTTTTCAGTTATTACTAATGTTCTTAGTTCCCTAACCACCCTTATAAACAAAGTATGCAAGTAAGTCTGCGTATTACCCTATGGAATGCTAACGGCCTGACTAAAAGCAGGTCTGAAGTTGAGCAATACATAAAAACTAACCACATTGATGTTCTTCTTGTCTCTGAAACACATTTTGACAAAAACTCCTGCTTCAAAATTAATGGCTTTGAGCTTTTCTACGCTAACCATCCAAGTGGATGAGCTCGAGGAGGTTCAGCTGTGCTTGTGAAAAGTGGCCTTAAGTTCGTAGAAATTCCATCTTTACAGGAGCAATGGGTACAATGCGCAAGCATAAAAATGTTATGTCCTACGGGAGATCTGGTATTGGCAGCTGCTTACATTCCACCTTGTAACAGAGTCACGTCCTCTATGTTTCAACAAATATTTGATAGCCTGGGTCCAAGATACCTCATTGGTGGCGACTTCAATGCCAAACACTCATGGTGGGGATCAAGAGTAGATAATCCTAAGGGGAAAAATTTATATCACTGTGTTCGCTCAAATAACCTTGACTGCCACTCCTCCGGTGAACCCACATACTGGCCTACAGACATAAACAAACTTCCTGATTTGTTGGACTTTGCCATCTCTAAAAACATAGACCCAAGTAAGGTAGAGCCTAAAAGCTGCCTAGATCTTTCTTCTGACCATAGTGCTGTCCTCCTGCTGCTCAACATACCAACGGCCACAAAGTCCATGCGGAGGAGTATATTTCGCAAGAACACCAACATAAGCCTGTACCGTTCTTGGTTACAGCAACATGTTGACCCTAACGTGGAATTAAATTCTGGCCTGGATATAGATGAAGTGGTCGAATGGCTAACTAGAAAAATTCACGAGGCTGCCAGTGTAGCCACTCCCGCACAAAGACCTTCTACTAACACCTCAAAGAGAGATATACATCTGTGGTCGCACGAAGTAGCCCAACAAGTGGCAGAGAAACGACGTCTAAGGAGGGTCTGGCACACAAGCAGGAACCCGAGGGATAAAGCTGCACTGAATAGGGCCGTTAAAAACTTAAAGGAAACTCTCTTGACGCTTCGAAAGCAAGCTCTAGACACCTACTTGGAGGAAGCTGAACCAGGTGATCCTTATCACAACCTTTGGAAAGCGACGAAGTTTATGAAAAGACCATCGAAAAGACTAGCCCCTGTTTTAAATCTTTCTGGGACTTGGTGTCGCTCCGACAAGGAAAAAGCGATTGCCTTCGCGGAACATTTATGCAGCGCTTTTTCACCTTTTGATAAGTGCAGCACCAGGGAAGTAATTGCAACCAAACAATTTCTGGACATCCCCTGTCAGATGGACCTGCCTATTCCTGAGATAAGCGCACAGGAAGTCTTGAATGAAATTGCCCTCCTGAAAAGTAACGAATCCCCTGGCTACGACAGTATATGTGCTCCTGCCGTAAAAGCCCTCCCAGAAAGATGTATTGAGCTTCTAACCAACATTTTTAACCGCTGCTTCCAGCTTGGTCATTTTCCTTCGCAATGGAAATGTGCTGAGGTTATACTGATTCCAAAACCTGGTAAGCCGGAAAATCAGCTAGCTTCCTATCGCCCCATAAGTTTATTGGCAGTCCTCTCCAAAATACTCGAAAGAGTATTTTTGAATACATTACTGCCAGTTATGGAGGACATTCGCTTAATCCCTGATCACCAATTCGGCTTTAGACGCGGTCATGGTACTATTGAGCAGTGCCATAGGCTTGTGGACAAAATCTTAGAAGCTCAAGAAAACAAGCAGTATTGTACCACAGTCTTTCTTGATGTAAAACAGGCTTTTGACAAAGTGTGGCACACTGGTTTACTTTATAAACTAAAAAAGAATCTCCCAGCCCCCCACTTCCTGTTTTTAAAATCATACCTCTTCAGCAGAAGATTCTATGTCAGATGTGGAGATGAAGAGTCAGAGTTGACGGAAATAAGGGCAGGCGTCCCCCAAGGCAGCGTGTTGGGACCAATACTTTACACCATATATACTGCTGATATGCCAGTTATTAATGATCACAGACTCACAGTTGCTACATACGCAGATGACACTGCATTCATATCAGTGTCTAAAAGCTCCTCTAAGGCATCAACCATAATTCAAAGGCAGCTTGATTCTTTTGCAGTGTGGCTGACCAGGTGGAACATTGTGGTTAACGCAGAGAAATCCTCCCACACTACGTTTACAAAAAGAAAAGGAAACTGCCGTACTGTGAGACAGTAAAGTACCTTGGTTTAACCCTGGATAGGCGACTCACTTGGCGACCCCACATCCTATTAAAAAAACAGCAGCTCAACATAAAGTTACGCCAAATGTACTGGCTTATTGGTCGCCATTCCAAACTTAAAACTATAAATAAGGTACTACTATATAAGGCCATTCTTAAACCCGTATGGACCTACTGCATCCAGCTGTGGGGAACGGCTTCCACTTCCAATATAAAAATTATTCAAAGCTTCCAAAGCAAGACCCTTAGGATAGCGGCTCAAGCTCACTTTTTAACTACCAACAAAGAGCTACACAGGGAGCTCAAGATTCCTTGGGTGGTGGATGAAATAAAGCGATTCAGCCAAAAATATATAGAAAGGTTGTCAGACCACACGAATAACCAGGCCATAAATCTGCTGGACAACACCCAAACAACAAGACGTCTTAAGCGATTCCACCCTCTAGACCTTCCTTTCAGAGACCCAGGCTAATTTCTATCCATACCATCTCATACAGTCTCATAAAATAGTTTAATGTCAAGGAACACCAGAACATTTAATGATTGTCTTTATAGACAGATTTTAAATAAAAATAATAACAAAAAAAAAAGTTGTATGGCAGCTATGATATTTAGTGGTCCGATCCGGCTGGCTCCGACCAATGTGCTGTTCCTTTGAATAATAAGTCTCTGTGCAAAGTTGCATTGCGATAGCTCAAAAACTGAAGGACTAGTTTGCATACACACAGACAGACGGACATGCTTAGATCAATTGGTTTTGTCATTCTAAGCATACTGGCAGTAACTTTTGGGGGTCTCCGACGCCACCTTCTATGCATTACTTCAGCACAAAGTTAATATTTTATACTTTAATATACTATTTTCATCGAAAAGGGAATAAACAAGTAAGAGTGCTCTAGTCGGGAGTGCCCGACTAGGAGATACCCTGAACCAAGTCCTTACAATCATGCATACTAATCTAAACACACACATACTGCAGTTCAAGCAGTACAAGCAGTGCAAGCGGTTTAAGCAGTTAGCTTGCTTTTCACCGAGCCCCACACAATGGAAAGTAAAATGTTAAAAACACTTCTGTGTTCATTGAACGATCTTTCTGAAATTTTTAGGACATAACATTGACTATAAAATGTGTGACCAAACCAAATTGCAAAGTCGTACCTTCAAAAATGCGTTTTTTCAAATTTGGGGGAAATTGGGGGCTGGTATCCAAAAAGTTAAAAATTTGCTACATGTGTATGCTTTTCGAGATTATACATGCCAAATTTGAGGTCTCTAGCTCTTATAACTTGTATGTTATAGCCCAAAAATTGTCCCGGGACTACGAGAACTTATATTCCAAATATGAAGTCTCTAGCTCTTATAGTCTCTGATATCCGCGTGTTCATACAGACAGACAGACGGACAGACAGACAGACAGACAGACAGACGGACATGGCTAGATCGACTCGGCTGATGATACTGATCAAGAATATATATCCTTTATATGGTCGGAGATGGTTCTTTATGCCTGTTACATACTTTTGCACAAAACCATAATACCCTTTTTACCCATTTTTAATGGGTTCAGGGTATAAAAATTACTCGAGGAAAAAACGATATTTTAGAGCATATGAAATTTGCCCATAAGTTCGAAAAGAGTATAAAATCTTCGGCTTTGCTATTCGACATTATACATACAAAATATTGGCGCTACCACCAATAATGCTGGTCTGAGATCCAATTTTATTTATAACGAGTTATCGACAAGCTAATATTTCAAATGGCTCTTAGATTTGCATGCTTATAAAGATGGTCGGAAAGACACACAGACCGACATCCAGAAGAAGGTACAGACAGAAAATGCTTAATTATAGCTGTTACATACTTTTGCATAACTTCATTACACTCTTTTTAGACATTTTCAATTGGTTTTTCAATTGGTGTTTTGAAATCGGAAATGCCCAAATATTTCTATCTTTGGAGCTATGAAGCCCGCTTAACGCAAAATTAAAAGCGATGGGTGGAGAGAGATTATTAAAATATTTGCTATTGCTGAAGTTTGAGCTTTTACAGTATTGTTATTCAGGTTAGTTCATACATAGTACATATAAATAAGTACGCGTAATGCGAGCAAATTGTTTGAAAATCACCAATCTCCGGGGAATTGATTTTCATAACGAGCTTAAGCTATATGTACAAGACAAGTGGGCGGATAAGGGTAGCTAGGGTAGCTAGTGTAGCTTCCTTGCTCATTTGCTTTGACCGAGCAACAGTACAAAAAATTTACAAAACTCGCCGACGGGAAATTGTTAAACGGTATTTAAGCATAACAAGCAGCACGAGGATTGCGACTGCAACTGGGACTGGGCCGGCTAATCCCAGAACGCACGCACACAACAGGAAGCAACCACAAAATTGGTTATTTCAAGAGTAACAGCAACAGAAAGGACAGCCATGCAAGGATAACAGCAACAGTAAGGCGTATCAACGCGACGCAAAGAAAGGGGACACTAATGAAATAAATGTAGAACACGAGTAATGCCGGGGGAAGGAGTTTACAAATACATATGTTTGAATGTCAGCGCTTTTGTTATTTCTACATAGTAGTACTATAGAACTAGCTGCTCTTTCTAGTCAGATCGATTCGACTCTGTATTCATTATGTGAGTAGCTTTTTGTGGATCTATTTAGGTACAATATAATCCGTTTATAGAAAATAACAAAGGCCATAGGGAATTGAACCCGCAGAAGCCCACTAAGCCCGACATTAATGAATCTTTAAAGCCAATTCAGTCATCACTCCCCCGACCCCCTGTCTGGCTCAGTCATCCCTCATTCACTAGCGCTGATGATTTCTCATTGCATATACAAGACTTCACACAGAAAAAAAAATTGGTCATGTTATCCAAAGAATTGGTTAAAAATTAAATAAATACTAATTTGATGTGCACGATGTAATTTTTATCAAAATCACCCAATTACATTTTTTTTAAAAAAATAATCCAAATAGCTTACAAGATAAATAAATAAAATATGACAGTTATTTGGGCAATATCAAGATTTGGTAATTTGGAACCCATCTAATCAAAATATCTTATGTTATTGTAAGCCAAAAAATATTGATTAGACAATGTTTCTAATTAGGTTTACAATCTCACAAACTAATAAGTTAAACAACAATTTGGTTTTATTTTTTGCAATTTATTTATTACATTGATTTAAGCTTAAATTAAAAAAGTATTAAGATCAACCGCGTTTTGAATATTTTAGATGGTTGTTTGTGGAAATGTACTGTAGATTGAAAAAGACGAGTCCTGAAGATAAACTAGTTAGTTTTAAGTTAGATGATTTTCTTAATATGTAGTTTAATAGCTGTGTGACCTATCTAATTATTTAAATGCATCAATTAAATCTCAAATCAATCACACTAAATAAGGTAAAGAGGCAAATTTATTTTTCTCGGTGCTTGTTGAGTGCGCTTTTAGTCCCCGTTTTCACATTGAATGCGTGCATGCATACACATCCATATATGTATGCATGTGTGTAAGTATGTATGTATGCGCATACAAGCATAGAAGTAGAAGTAAACCGCACCTAGCGTTTAAAATCAACTAATGTCTGTTGCTGTCCCTGTTATTGTTTCTAGATTCATGTCCTTGTGCCTGTCTCAATATCTGTCTTTATCGCTCTTCACGTTCCAAGGTAAGAAAAAGACAACAACATGCCACAGTGTGTATTTATTAGATTTATTATGTCTGATATACCGTAATAAAGGTAAGCAGAAACAGGCTCTGCCAAATATGAGGTTGAGGATAAAAATAAAATGAAAATAAGACGAAATGGGGATGGGATGAGGATCAGCGTAATGGTGTTGGTGGTATGTTGTTGTGATGTTATCAACTGCGGCTCATTGATTGCTTTGCTCAATCGCTACGATTATGAGCAGAAGATATGACACACATACACACACTCACACACACATACACACACAATCGATTGTCATTGGATGACTTCTCGAATTTGAGCGGTTGAGCGCCTTATGCTACATCACTATCAGGCTCTTCAATCTATTTTAGCTTGATAATTTGATTCTCTCACAATTTAAATGTGTGAAAAGGAGAAAATATTATCATTTGGAATCTTTAGGATCCGGACCGGGAAGGCAGGTGTGCTGCAAATGGTTACACAAAAACAAGTAAAGTGCCCTAGTCTGGAGTCACCGACTAGGAGATACCCTTAACCCAATATTTTCTACATATGTATGAATTTCGACCAAATTTGGTGTCTCTAGCTTTTATAACTTTTAATTTATGGCCGAAAAGCCCTGGTCGATAAATATCGATATCGTAATATCGGTTAAATTAACCGACTTCATCTGACCAGGGACTACGAGAACTTATATTAAAAATTATTGCGTGTTTATGCAGACAGGTAGACATAGCTAGATCGACTCGTTTGTTGATGCTGATCAAGGTTATATAGACTTTATGCTTCCTTATGCCTGTTACATACTTTTGCACAGCTTCATTATACCCATCTTAAAAATTTTTAATGGGTTCAGGATATACAAAATAAGTTGATATTTATTATTTTTGTTGAAATTTAAATTATGTTGAAATATATATCAATATAGTTTAACCTGATTGACGATTGAAATCAACCCAGGGCACAAACTTCAGCTTGTATTGGATCTGAGTTCCTTATAAATATCCTCTGTAAAATCATGCATCGTTTTGTGTAGAATCACTGACAATTTACAAAAGAAACACCACACTTATGTGACAAAAAAACCAAAACAATAATATGAAATATAAGTGTCTGTTTCTGAAAATTTGCGTTAATGCGGAAATATGCTACTGCTTAAGGTATACAAATCCGAATGTTAATCGCATTGGTGGCTACTTAACCAACAATTCGTATTTTCGTTTTGACGTTGTCATTCTTTAATTTCGTTTCCTGCATACACTTGAGGAGTCGACAAGATTAGGAATTTCCCGAAATGAATGCATTTGTATTGTCTCCTCCTTAGTCTATTTAGTCTCAATATAAAAATTTATTTTAAGGAACTGAGTGAGATAGAAGTTAACTTCTAATGTCTCGAGAATACCCTGTACCCAGTACTTGTGACATGGGTAAATGTATATACATATATATATATAAACCTATTAAAAATTGGTAAAAAGGGTATAATGCAGTTGTGAAAAAGTTTGTAACAGACATAAGGAAGAATTTCCGACCATATATATTAAATATTTTCTTGATCAGTATCAACAGACGAGTCGATCTAGCCATGTCCGTCTGTCTGTCTGTATGAGCACGCGGATTTTAGAGAAAAGGGCTTGAGAATTAAAAATATGAAAACACTAATTTTTTAAATACCTGTAATTTGGTTTGATAACACATTTTATTGCCAATTTTATGTCCCACAAATTTCAATAAGATCGGAAAATAATCACAGAAGTCGTTAAAGAATTCTACTTCCATAGTGTTAGGCTCAGTGACGAAGCAAGCTAACTGCTTAAGTCTCTTGCACTGCTTGCAGCATGTTTGTGTTTGTATGTCTGTACACTGATAGGTTAGTATGAATGAATGTAAGGACTGGGTTCGGGGTATCTCCTTATTTCCTCCAGATCCCTAAAATAAAAAAATATATTTTCTGCTTATATTGGATATGAGTACTTCAAAAATGTACTCTGCAAAATATTAATTCTTTTGTTAAAATCCATAGAAGATTCTCAAGATTTGCATACGCTAAAGAAACTAAGGTGACGAAAACAAATATAAACAATGATTTGCAATATGTAAGTGATTAGGTTTTCTGAAAATTTCCCAAAATGTACAATATGGTCGAGGCCAAATAGATCAATTCCAAAATCAGAATTATAATAGCACTGGTGCTTCTGAACGCAGACAACTCGTATTTTCGTTTCGCCTTAGTCATTCTTCCTTTCAGTTTTCTGCATTCTCTTGAGGAGTTTAAATGTTTTGCTAGGAGTCGCCAGGATTAAGAATTTCTCAAAATGATTGCTTTTGTTGTGTCCCTATTCTATTGTCATTTCCATTGCTTTGCCTCAATTTATTCATTTAATTGTAAGTAATTAAATGGATTAGTAACTTAAGCTGGCAACATGTAATTTTTTTTTTCGCTTTAAATGGATGAACAATTATTTATTTAAAACAAGTAAGAGTGCTCTAGTCGGGAGTGCCCGACTACGAGATACCCTGAACCCAGTCCTTACAATCATTCGTACTACTCTAAACTCACACATGCTGCAGTACAAGCAGTACAAGCAGTGCCAGCGGTTTAAGCAGTTAGCTTGCTCTTTCGCTGAGCCCCACACAATGGAAAGTTAAATCTTAAATAACTTCTGTGTTTATTGTCCGATCATATTGAAATTTTGGGGCAAACAATTGTCGATAATATGTGTTACCAAACCAAATTGCAAGGTCGTACCTTCAAAAATGGGTTTTTTTAACTTTTGGGGGGTTTGGGGGTGGTATCCAAAAAGTGAAATATTTGTTACATGTGTATGCTATTCGAGATTATACATGTCAAATTAGGGGCTTCTAGCTCTTATAACTTGTAAGTTATATCCAAAAAACGCTGGTCTGAAATCGAAATTTATCGATAACTTTTGAACGGGACGAGCTATCGATAAATTTTAATAAACTTGATCTGTCCCGGGATTAGGAGAACTTATGTTCCAAATATGAAGTCTCTAGCTCTTGTAGTCTCTGATATCTCGGTGTTCATACAGACGGACAGACGGACAGACAGACGGACATGGCTAGATCGACTCGGCTGTTGATACTGATCAATAATATATATACTTTATATGGTCGGAGATGCTTCCTTATGCCTGTTACATACATTTGCACAAAACCATTATACCCTTTTTACCCATTTTTAATGGGTTCAGGGTATAATTATAGGTATTTAACAGAAGTAAAAGCATGTACATATGTATGTATGTCGGGTCAGAAATCATTTAAAAAAATCAATCAAAATTTATTTTATTTACTTTAGTATATAAAATAGTATAGTGTCTCTTTGGGCTGACTATTAGTAGTGTAAGTGATATTTGATCGTGCTGTAATTCATAATCTGTTAGTAATATCTCGGCTTAAGAACTAGCATTATAATAACAGTCTCGTTTGCTTATGTATGTATGTTGCTATACTAATGTACATACTTACATTTACACACATAAAGGTGTGAGCCATATGATTTTCGATTGTAGCTGTTACATTTAATTGATGAAAATGCTAAAATAATACACCCGAAGGTGTTTTCATTTCTTTGAAACCAGCTAAAATGGCATATTCCAAGTGTGGTGGAGGAAGTAAGACAGCTAGATCGTGGACTAGGAAAAGGGAAAATCAACAGCGACATCAATGGTGCTCAAGCGCTCAGTTATGTCTATTCAGGCTACCTCCAGCAATCGGTTGGTCGCTCGCACTGTAAACATCCCGCCCTTGTAGCGTGCGCACCAATTGAAATCAAGCACGCACACGACTATAGGCGGGGCATAGGCGATACAGCTACCCTGGTCAGGTCTGCTTCAACCATTTTGCGAAAGCAGCGCAGCGCAGAGCAGCGAATTTTCGCTTACTTACCCAGACCCATTTCAAACACAGTGTCGACCACACGCACGTTTCCACGCCAAATGCGAGCTGAGTTACAAGCATAATTTGGCTGGTTCGCGAAGAGTTGCAATCTGCCTTTCGATCGATCAATAGAATTTGCGTTCATACCCAAGGTACACATTCCGGAGTAAATTTAACACATTTTCAGTGCTGCTAGTGATATAATAGCATTAAATCAATGCGTCCACCTCGTGGGAACTTTACATTCTTACAGGATGTTAAGAATTTTAATTTTAGATAAATTACTTAATTTGTATATGTATCGAAAATGATCGGGCCTTCAAACTAATTCGGTGTGCAGTTGTGCAGCAATAGTGAAAGTGAAAAATTATATTGCTTATAAACTTAATCGATATACACGCCTACATTTGGATGGAAGTGAAAAAAAACCAGTATGCTATAATATTTTATATAATACCAAGCGTACAAATATACAATATGAAGTGCACACAATGTAAATGTGAACCCTTCGAGATGTCAATCATAAAACATAAAATGCCAATTAAAATGCTACATCATTAAATAAATATAAAAGGAATAAATATATATAAAAGTATAGATCAAACTGTGACCCCAATATAAAATATTTGTATTATATTAATACATTATTAAAATGTATTGGCAAAACTTTAATAATAAATTGGCGATATTTAAAAATATTAGCAATTGCAAATGGAATTTCAAATGAAATTAAGGATTAGGCTGTGTGGATTATACAAATACTAAATATTACTATAAAGTAATTTTTAAATTTTTTTTGGAAGGTGGGGCGAATATTTAATATTTATTTTGACCGAAGATACTTGTTATTCAATCTAACTCAAAATAATATGGCTTTAAACAGTTTTTGTTATGTTTCTTGACGACATTCACAGTATACAAGATTTACTATTTTAAAAGTTAAAAAAAACAAGTAAGAGTGCTCTAGTCGGGAGTGCCCGACTACGAGATACCCTGAACCCAGTCCTTACAATCATTCGTACTACTCTAAACACACACATGCTGCAGTACAAGCAGTACAAGCAGTGCAAGCGTTTAAGCAGTTAGCTTGCTATTTCGCTGAGCCCCACACAATGGAAAGTTAAATCTTAAATAACTTCTGTGTTTATTGTCTGATCTTATTGAAATTTTTGGGGCAAGCAATTGTCATGGGTTTTTTTATTTTTTAGGGGTTTGGGGGGTGGTATCCAAAAAGTGAAATATTTGTTACATGTGTATGCTATTCGAGATTATACACGCCAAATTTGGGGTCTCTAGCTCTTATAACTTTGAAGTTATGTCCCAAAAACGCTAGTCTAAAATCAAAATTTATCGATAACTTTTGAATGCGACGAGTTATCGATCAAATGAAATAAACTTGATCTGTCCCGGGATTAGGAGAGCTTATGTTCCAAATATGAAGTCTCTAGCTCTTGTAGTCTCTGATATCTGTGTGTTCATACAGACGGACAGACAGACGGACATGGCTAGATCGACTCGGCTGTTGATACTGATCCATAATATATATACTTTATATGGTCGGAGATGCTTCCTTATGCCTGTTACATACATTTGCACAAAACCATAATACCCTTTTTACCCATTTTTAATGGGTTCAGGGTATAAAAATGTCATTAAACAGACTGACAAAAGGACAGAGGGATACTCAAATTATATATATATGGGGCTAAGAGACGTCTCCTTCATTGCGTTACACATTGTATTTCTTTATTTTATCCTGAACCCATTAAATATGGGTATAATGAAGTTGTGCAAAAGTATGTAATCGGCATATGGAGGTATCTCCGACCATATAAAGTCTATATATTCTTGATCAGTATTAAGAGCCGAGTCGATCTAGCCATTTCCGTCCGTCTGTCCGTCTTTATACGCGGATATCAGAAACTACAAGAGCTAGAGACTTTATATTTGAAATATGTGTTCAAGTTTATTTCAATTTATCGATAGCTCGTCCCGTTCAGATGGTATCGATAAATTTCGATTTCAGACTAGCGTTTTAAGGCCATAACTTATTTATAAAAGGTATAAATAATCTTGAATACATTGTAAAATAAATTGTATACACATGTAACATATATTTCACTTTTTGGATAACACCCCCCAATGCCACCAAAAGTAAAAAAAACGAGTTTCAAGAAGATCGGACAATAAACACAGAATTGGCTTAAGATTTAACATTCCATAGCGTGGGGCTCAGTTAAGAAGCAAGTGCAGCAGGTGTGTGTTTGTATGCATGTACACTGATAGGTTAGTATAAATTAATGTAAGGACTGTGCTCAGGGTACCTCCTAGTCGGGCACTCCCGTTTTGTATCATTAATATTAATGTTTAAAAGGAGTAGAAATTAACAATTACTTTATGCAACTTATGGTCACATTTTTCATCGAAATTTTATTTATTTACAAACAAAATTGATACTTTGTCAAAAACAATAAGTTTTAATGACATACAGCTACATCTTAATAAATGGGTAATATATAGAGGTACCTTAACGAATACATCTACATCTGGTTATATGGTTGATTCCAGGTATCAAAACAGACACATCCTACCAAATAATTATGATACCTGCAAATAATAAGGATTGTCTCAACCCAAAATATACATATAAATAGATTAGTTGAGGCAAGTTAAAAGTTGAAATAACCATAATTGTTAGCATCTATAAATGATGGTAGCAAATACTTAATTTATTTGCCTGTGCCCCGTTAACTATGGAAATGACGAATTGAACATATAACGACTATTGAGTCAGGAATTGAGTGTAAAATGTGCAGAATCTGATAATTTTTAGCATTTTTTTATACGAAAGGCTATAGTTCTCATTTTTGTCTTTATTAAAGCAAGTGGGAATGACTATACTTATATATTATTATATTTTTTTCGAATCTGTGGATAGATTTCAACAACTTATATTTTATAGAATAGACCTAGACTAATTCGCTGATATCCCACTGCACATGTTTCTTTAACAAAAGCTTAGATTAAACAAGTAAGAGCTTGCTTTTAATACCCTGAACCCATTAAAAATGGGTAAAAAGGGTATTATGGTTTTGTGCAAATGTATGTAACAGGCATAAGGAAGCATCTCCGACCATATAAAGTATATATATTATTGATCAGTATCAACAGCCGAGTCGATCTAGCCATGTCCGTCTGTCCGTCTGTCTGTCTGTATGAACACACAGATATCAGAGACTACAAGAGCTAGAGACTTCATATTTGGAACATAAGTTCTCCTAATCCCGGGACAGATCAAGTTTATTTCATTTGATCGATAACTCATCGCATTCAAAAGTTATCGATAAATTTTGATTTTAGACTAGCGTTTTTGGGACATAACTTCAAAGTTATAAAAGCTAGAGACCCCAAATTTGGCATGTATAATCTCGAATAGCATACACATGTAACAAATATTTCACTTTTTGGATACCACCCCCCAAACCCCCAAAAAGTTTTTGAAGGTACGACCTTGCAATTTGGTTTGGTAACACATATTATCGACAATTGCTTGCCCCAAAAATTTCAATTAGATCGGACAATAAACACAGAAGTTATTTAAGATTTAACTTTCCATTGTGTGGGGCTCAGCGAAAGAGCAAGCTAACTGCTTAAACCGCTTGCACTGCTTGTACTGCAGCATGTGTGTGTTTAGAGCAGTACGAATGATTGTAAGGACTGGGTTCAGGGTATCTCGTAGTCGGGCACTCCCGACTAGGGCACTCTTACTTGTTATACCCTGAACCCATCAAAAATGGGTAAAAAGGGTATTATGGTTTTGTGCAAAAGTATGTAACAGGCATAAGGAAGCATCTCTGACCATATAAAGCATATATATTCTTGATCAGTATCAACAGCCAAGTCGATTTGGCCATGTCCGTCTGTCTGTCTGTCTGTCTGTCCGTCCGTCCGTCCGTCCGTCCGTCTGTATGAACACGCGGATATCAGAGACTACAAGAGCTAGAGACTTCATATTTGGAATATAAGTTTTCGTAGGCCCGGGACAGATCAAGTTTATTTCATTTTATCGATAACTCGACCCATTCAAAAGTTATCGATACATTTCGATTTCATACTAGCGTTTTTGGGCTATAACTTACAAGGTTTAAGAGCTAGAGGCCCCTAATTTGGCATGTATAATCTCGAATAGCATACACATGTAACAAATTTCTCAATTTTTGGATACCACACCCCAATTTCCCCCAAATTTTAAAAAACTCATTTTTGAAGGTACGACCTTGCAATTTGGTTTGGTTTTACATTTTATAGCCAATGTTATGTCCTAAAAATTTCAGAAATATCGGACAATAAACACAGAAGTTTTTTAAGATTTTGCTTTCCATTGTGTGGGGCTCGGTGAAAGCAAGCTAACTGCTTAAACCTGTGTTTAGATTAGTATGCATGATTGTAAGGACTTGGTTCAGGGTATCTTCTAGTCGGGCACTCCCGACTAGAGCACTCTTACTTGTTTATACTCTTTTCGAAGAAAATAGTATATTAAGTTTGTCCTGAAGTTTGTAACGCATAGAAGGAAGCGTCGGAGACCCCCAAAAGTTACTGCCAGTATGCTTAGAATGACAATACAAATTGATCTAGCCATGTCCGTCTGTCTGTCTGTCTGTCTGTCTGTCTGTCTGTCTGTCTGTCTGTATGTATGCAAACTAGTCCCTCAGTTTTTGAACTATCGCGATAAAACTTTGCACAGACACTTATTATTCCAGGGGACAGCACATTGGTCGGAGCCGGCCGGATCGGACCACTATATCTTATAGCTGCCATACAACTCGAAGTCGGTTTTAGCCATATATCCCATGTTTTTGAATCTATCGCAATGAAACTTTGCACTGATACTTATTATTCAAAGAGACATCACATTGGTTGGAGCCGGCTGGATCGGATCACTATATCTTATAGCTGCCATACAACTCGAAGTCGGTTTTGGCCATATATCCCATGTTTTTAAAGCTATCGCGATACAACTTTGCATAGATACTTATTATTCAAAGAAACATCACATTGGTTGGAGCCGGCCGGATCGGATCACTATATCTTATAGATGCTATACAACTGGCAATAAATTAAATAAATTTAGAACAAAAAAAAAATGTTACGCGACAAAACGATTTTGTACAGCTTACGAAATTTCAGTGGTGCAGTTGGCAGAGTGAAAATTGCCTATAGGTTCGAAAAGAGTATAAAATCTTCGGCACGCCGAAGATAATCCTTCCCCACTTGTTTAAATGGTGATTTTGCTGGATACCTTTTGCAGTTTGCAATGTTACAAAATGAACAGATCTTACCATATTGCAATATACAATAATCATCTCTTTTAATTATAAACATACAAACTTATTTATTATGAGCATTCTAAGCCCATTAAGAAAATAATCGTAGATACTTGAAAAATATATGTGCGGTGTTCGGTTTTTTTTTTAACTTTTATTTATATAATATCATTATTAAATGATTTGGTGTTCCTTGGCAGTATAATTATAGTGTTGTATGATAAAAAGTTATAGCTAAGGTTGTTTTTATTCATACTTATATAGAAGTTCTGAGGGTGGTGCAGGCTGGGGGAAGTGATGGGAGTTCGAGTGCATTAATCATTTTGATCCAGGGGGAGGTCCAGCGGATGCACTCTCTGGAGCCTTCTTATGGTGTTGCTATTATCAAGCAGGTAGATCCTTTTTAGGTATCTGGAGCTTCTTTTGCCTATTTCTTCACTAACCCAATAGATCTTATGAACTCTGTGAATGGAGGCCTTATCGTGGTATATGTGAGCATTGATCTGGAATCTTTGAATTATTTTTTGCTTGCTTCGGCTGGCAGCTCCCCAAAGTTGGGTGCTATAAGTCCAGATTGGCTTTATGTACACAATAATTTTGGAGCATGTGCCTAACCAGGACTTTCGGCCTATTAGCCAATAATGTAACTTTAGCCTCTCCTCAACCTGCTTCCTTTTTACGCCTAAATGAACTTATGGACAGTTTCCACGCCTAAGTGTGAAAGTGGTGGCTGTGGATTTGTCGCCGTTTACCTCATGCTCCACTTCCTCTGCCAGTCGCCAATTGCATCCAGCTGCATGATTAATGAGGCTTCCTGGGGCGTCTCAGCTGTGGTTAGGAATGCACACTAAGATATTTGGAAATTCATCTGGATCATGATATAAGAATTTGTACGTGATTTGGGCAATATTCAAAGTATTTAGTCTTTTGGAAAAATGTTGAATTGCAAATATGTCTTAAATAAAACCGGAATCATTCCATTACGTAAACTTTTCTCAAAGGTTTTAAAATATTACAAATTTAATGTGCTGTATTCGCTAGATTAATATTTATTTTTATATATTGTAATTTCGAATATGCCAATTTATTGGCAATATCTAAATTTACTAACGAAAACATTCACATTTTGTGCTCTTAGCACAGGTACGTGGGGAACCACAAGTAAAGCAAAAAAATGGCTAAGAACCGTTCAAATTCACACCCACACCCACACAGTTTGCAAAGCTGCAGAATATACATATACATTCAGACATAGTATACCTACATAGAACAAGTAAGAGTGCTCTAGTCGGGAGTGCCCGACTAGGAGATACCCTGAACCCAGTCCTTACAATCATTCGTACTACTCTAAACACACACATGCTGCAGTACAAGCAGTACAAGCAGTGCAAGCGGTTTAAGCAGTTAGCTTGCTCTTTCGCTGAGCCCCACACAATGGAAAGTTAAATCTTAAATAACTTCTGTGTTTATTGTCCGATCTTATTGAAATTTTTGGGGCAAGCAATTGTCGATAATATGTGTTACCAAACCAAATTGCAAGGTCGTACCTTCAAAAATTTTAACTTTTGGGGGGTTTGGGGGGTGGTATCCAAAAAGTGAAATATTTGTTACATGTGTATGCTATTCGAAATTATACATGCCAAATTTGGGGTCTCTAGCTCTTATAACTTTGAAGTTATGTCCCAAAAACGCTAGTCTAGAATCAAAATTTATCGATAACTTTTGAATGCGACGAGTTATCGATCAAATGAAATAAACTTGATCTGTCCCGGGATTAGGAGAACTTATGTTCCAAATATGAAGTCTCTAGCTCTTGTAGTCTCTGATATCTGTGTGTTCATACAGACGGACAGACGGACAGACAGACCGACATGGCCAGATCGACTCGGCTGTTGATACTGATCAATAATATATATACTTTATATGGTCGGAGATGCTTCCTTATGCCTGTTACATACATTTGCACAAAACCATAATACCCTTTTTACCCATTTTTAATGGGCTCAGGGTATAAAAACAAACGCACGCACGGACACAAACAAACGAACCAAAGCTGAAGGTCGGGCTCCTTGACAAAGCAACTGCTAATCTTTTTCATCCTACTTGCTGAGGCCGGCCAGACTAGGCCTGTATTTATTAAGCGATCGATGTGTTATTAAAATGTGTGAATTGCAAAGCCATCATACGAAAATATGCGCTATCCAATTATCCCAATAGGCAAGTATTATATACTTGTGCATGCCATTCGAGAACATAGATATATATAATATTACTTTCAAGTATTGGCAAAACGAAATGTATCGATAACTTTTGAACTGGACGAGTTATCGCATTTCATTTGACCGTAAAATTCGACAATATGGAGTCTCTATCATCAAGAGATGCTTCTTTATGCCTCAAAGAGACTTCACTATTCCCGTCTTAGCCATCTTTAATGGATTCAAGGCATAAAACGGGAATTATGACAACGACAATCGACCCAAAAGGGCAGATTAGCATAAAAAGAAAAAAGAAAACAATGACTGCACCTCAGTGCACTCAGTACTAAATACATACAAACATATGTGTATACAAACATACAAACATACAAACACACAAACATATTCGCTTGAACATGCTTACGAACTGTTTAAAACAGTCGGCCGGGTATGCTCTCGAGATGTGAAGTATGTTTTTATTATATCACGCGTGAAAACGAGAAACACGGCCATCACTTCGCAAGTGACATCAAGTGGAGCTCTCATTAAGATAAATATACCAAAGATCAATACATTGCAAGATCATTGGTCTGTCGATCCCATATCCCTACATAGACCCCACATCAAGTCGTTCTTTAAGCACAGTTTTTCTGGCTCCTCCTCAGCGCTTACACTCATCATTCAACAAGCAGCATATAACAGATTAGAGTGAGATAAAGTCCGCTTTCCCGATTTACCTTTGCAATTCAGTGAATCAATTCTAAAATATATAGAGGCTTCTCAAAATCAATTCAGTTGTGGGGCACGGCCTCCACTTCCAACATAAAAATGATCCAAAGCTTCCAGAGCAAGGCCATAAGGCTAGCGGCTGAAGGTCCCTACTTAACCACCAACGTTGAGCTGCATAGCTCAAGATTCCTTGGATAGTCGAAGATATTTAGCCAAAAACAGTTACAGAGGCTAGTTACAAGACATCTGCATCGATTCCACTCTCTAGACTTTTCATTCCGAGATCCAGGCTAATCTGATTTGTCTCCGCACAATCTCCCTTCCATTATGCAGCTCCACCCATTTATAATGCTAATTAGCATATGTTTATACCCTGAACCCATTAAAAATGGGTAAAAAATTTCAATAAGATCGGGTAATAAACACAGACGTTTTTAAGGATTTCACTTTCCATTGTGTGGAGCTCAGTAAATAATCAAGCTTACTGCTTAGACTGCTTGCACTGCTCGCACTGCTTGTAGCATGTGTATATTTGTATGTACGTACACTGACTGGTTAGTGAATGAATGAATGTATGGACTAGGTTCAGGGTATCTCCTAGTCGGGCACTCCCGACTAGAGCACTGGGTAAAAAGGGTATTATGGAGTTGTGCAAAAGTATGTAACATGTATGTCTGTATGAACACACAGATATCAGAGACTACAAGAGCTAGAGACTTCATATTTGGAATATAAGTTCTCCTAATCCCGGGACAGATCAAGTTTATTTCATTTGATCGATAACTCGACGCATTCAAAAGTTATCGATAAATTTCGATTTTTGAAATAGCGTTTTTGGGACATAGCTTCAAAGATATAAGAGCTAGAGACCCCAAATTTGGCATGCATAATCTCGAATAGCATACACATGTAACAAATATTTCACTTTTTGATACCACCCCCAATCCCCCAAAAGTTGAAAAAAAACGCAATTTTGAAGGTACGACCCTGCAATTTGTTTTGGTCACACATATTATTGACAATTGCATGTCCCAAAAATTTCAGTAAGATCGGACAATAAATAAATAAACACAGAAGTTATTTGAGATTTAACTTTCCATTGTATGGGGCTCAGCGAAAAAGCAAGCTAACTGCTTAAACCGCATGCACTGCTTGCAGTATGTGTGAGCTTGTATGCACACTATTAGGCAAGTATTAATGGAAGTTAGAACTGGGTTCAGGGTATCTCCTAGTCGGGCACTCCCGACTAGAGCACTCTTACTTGTTTTTTATACGTATTGACATAGTTTTGCTTTCTTTTTTCAGGTTATCAGGTATTTGAAATACATTGAATTGGCCCACACACGGAACGAAAACGATGAAGTTTAAGCTATAGACTTACTGACACATTTGTAGGATGTTGGCGAACTAAAGAAGCAGAAGAATACGAACACTACCATCAGATGGCAAACACGAACTTGGCTCCGTCGCGGCCCTTTTCGCCCACTCAGCACCAAGACCAGATTCATGCCGGCACATGCGCACCCAGTCTGAAGCCGCTCTTTGTGACTGACATATACCCGCATAGCGCCATCCCTGGCTCAAACTCCAACTCCAATTCCACTCCAGTCTCTCGGCAAGCTCATCCGCAAGCGACCAGCATGGCATTGGAACAGTATCGCTTGCAGCTCTACAATTATGCTCTCAACATAGAGCGTCTGAGATGCCCTCAATACGCAACAGCTGCGGTCTCGGGCGTTGGCTCTCCTGCGTTGTCCTCTTGGCTGCATCCATATAGCGCCCACTGCGCCGGCAACAGTGGCAATCGTTTGGCAACGCTTTCGACGATCTCGCTATTTCCTCAGTCGCAGCGCATCTTTCACCCCGAGGAGCCGAAGCCGCAGCACAGCTATATAGGACTCATTGCAATGGCCATCCTAAGCTCCAGTGAGATGAAGCTGGTGCTTTCGGACATTTACCAGTATATTTTAGATAACTACCCGTATTTCCGAAGCCGCGGACCAGGCTGGCGAAATTCGATCAGGCATAACCTATCACTAAATGACTGCTTTATCAAATCGGGTCGCAGTGCGAATGGCAAGGGACATTACTGGGCCATTCATCCGGCAAACATGGATGACTTTCGCAAAGGCGACTTTCGCCGTCGCAAAGCGCAGCGCAAGGTCCGCAAGCACATGGGCCTCTCTGTTGACGACGCCAACACGGATTCGCCGAGTCCGCCGCCGTTAGACTTGACCACTCCACCGCCTCCCGCCGCTCAGGCATCCATGCAGCTCGCCGCTTTAAACTATCTCTACCATCAACATTACATTGGCCAGTTTTTTGGACGCAGTGTCGTTGGTGCTTCCAACCCCGGCTGCAATCTGCCGCAGTATACAGCTACAGCAACAGCTCTTCAGAGGCAGCAGATTCACATCCAGCAACACCAGCCCGAGCAGCACCATTTGCAAAGATTGGATCCCAGCTATCAGCAGTCTCAGCATCAGGAACAGCAGCACCAGCATCAGCATATTTCCTATATCAACTCGACAACGACGACCACGATAGCGAATCTATACTCTCAGACTCGGAAACGGCAGTTTGATGTGGCTTCCCTGCTAGCACCTGATGTCCAGATCGTTGACATTGTTGAAGATGAAGACTCTGCGACCCAAACTCAGCATACAGTTATCACCAAGGTCCAAGTTAAAAAGCAACAAATGATTCATCGTGAATTAGTTGTGGGGCAGCACACGCCCACTACGACTAATGCAAATCCAGTTGATGCCGATGCCGACGCAGATATTGATGTGGACGGTGATGGTGAGGGCGATGGTGGCGGCGACGTAAGTGTGCTCCAGGATCACGGTCCAAAGCAAGACAAGCAGCTGATTGGACACCCATTAAAAAGCCCGCTCAGCCATATGCTGCCTCCGGATGATAATAATTCGTACCTTAGTGATGCGAGACGCTCCTCTTTTGATGCGGATATTGAAGAGCAGGAGCCGCAGAATTTCGCAGTTTCTGTTTCACCGCCCTTGGGCAGCTCTGTATCCAGCAGTACCCAACATGATTCCAATTCCTTAGAGGAGTGCACTCTAGATTCAGTTGCTGGCTCAGCATCAGAGCCACTATGCGTATCGTCACTACCAAAAGCGTATGTGGAGCTTAACGGCGTCGATCCACAAATCTTAAGTAGATACTACGGCACTTATATGGCAGCGGCAGCTCGTCAAGCAAGTCTAGAGGCATCCAGAGCCCAAACGAAAAATATGATCACACCCCCGCCTATAGAACTGTTACCTAATAAGTCCTAATTCATCCAGCGTTGGATCTAGACATTCCGAATATAGAGATTAACACTGTGCCCACCCGGTTATTCACATGGATGATAATAAATTACTCACTGTCCCGTCAATGAGGATACGTGAAAATAAGTATACACGTTTTAATAATAAGTTCAGCATAAATGTGTAACAAAAAAGTTTTTAAATATTGTTATTGTAGATCCTGGTTCCAGAATACATAACCTCAACACACTTTATTTGCATTCAAAAAGGGGCTTTCTTATAAAGACATGGAAGTAATAATATGCATAGTTAATAATAGTTAATTGCCATAACATATACGAGTATAAAGCATAAATAAATCTTAATTACAACCCTTTGTATGCCATAAATTCTTCATTTACTTGGATTATTTTTAACTTATATTTCATGATAGCTCTGGTTCTTCAGCACTCTAGGAGGCCCTGAAGGGCAGGTTCGGAGACGATGCCACGTTGAAGATTATATTAATAACAAGTAAGAGTGCTCTAGTCGGGAGTGCCCGACTAGGAGATACCCTGAACCCAGTTCTGACATCCATTCATACTTGTCTAATAGTGTGCATACATACAGACACACACATACTGCAAGCTGTGCAAGCGGTTTAAGCAGTTAGCTTGCTTTTTCACTGAGCCCCACACAATGGAAAGTAAAATCTTAAATAACTTCTGTGTTTATTGTCCGATCTTTCTATAATTTGAAGGCCATAACATTGGCTATAAAATGTGTGACCAAACCAAATTGCAAGGTCATACCTTAAAACTTTTGGGGGGATTGAGGGTGGTATCCAAAAAGTGAAATATTTGTTACATGTGCATGCTATTCGAGATTAAACATGTCAAATTTGGGGCCTCTAGCTCTTAAACCTTTGAAGTTATGACCCAAAAACGCAGGTCAAAAATCGAAATTTATCGATAACTTTTGAACGGTATAAGTTATCGATAAAATTTAATAAACTTGATCTGTCCCGGGCCTACGAGAACTTATATTTCAAATATGAAGTCTCTAGCTCTTGTAGTCTCTGATATCCGCGTGTTCATACAGATGGACGGACGGACGGACAGACTAAATCGACTTGGCTGTTGATACTGATCAAGAATATATATACTTTATATGGTCAGAGATGCTTTCTTATGCCTGTTACATACTTTTGCACAAAACCATAATACCCTTTTTAACCATTTTTAAATGGGTTCAGGGTATAAAAAGGGACCGTAAAGAATGATTATTTTAAAAATGTTACACAAAAAAAAAATTTTTAAATCAAAATACCGCAATAATCCATATTCTTTGTTGTCCTTACAATACCCTCAACTCATTAAAAATATGTAAAAATTTGACAATAAAGCTATGCAAATGTATATAACAGTCCGAGTCGATCTAGACATGTCCGTATGCCTGACCGTCTGTCTGATCGATGATGCACACGCAAATTTCAGAGACTTTAAGATATACAGACTTCATGTTTGGAATATAAGCTTTCGTACTCCCCGGTCAGATCAGGTTTTCTTTTTTATTTTATCGATAGCTCCAGTTCAAAAGAGACCAGCATTATCAGAACTATGGGAACCAAATTTGGTATGCTTTCATAAAGCATACAGAAATCATACAGAAGAATATTAGGCATTTTTCTTTCCCCAATTCAATTTCCATAGTGTGCGGGTCAGCCAAGGAGAAGTTTCAGTTTAGGTTTCTTCTTCTTCTGTCTTAAATGTCTGATGTTCGTTTTGTCCGAGCGACATGAAATAAAATGTATGAATAAGCCGAAGAATACTGAAAATAAATACATTTATTTAGTATATGTTTTGGTATTTGCAGTATTTTTTCCAGCATTTGGATATGAACAGCGACATGCTTTGCTCACACGGACACAGCACTCTCAAAGCATTTGCACGCACACATGCAAACGCACTACTGAGAGCGAATCGACTTTGTGGTGCTGAGAGTGCGAAATTATTTTGGCTGTTGCTATTAGACGTAGACGATTTCTTTTGTTATTGCTTTGGGGTGGTTGCTGCAATCTGTTCTATGCCATTGAAAGCTTATCGCTTATTTCAGAACCCATTAAAAATGGGTAAAAAGGGTATAATGAAGTTGTGCAAAAGTATGTAACAGGCATAAGGAAGCATCTCCGACCATATAAAGTATATATATTATTGATCAGTATCAACAGCCGATTCGATCTAGCCATGTCCGTCTGTCTGTCCGTCTGTCTGTCTGTATGAACACACAGATATCAGAGACTACAAGAGCTAGAGACTTCATATTTGGAACATAAGTTCTCCTAATTCCGGGACAGATCAAGTTTATTTCATTTTATCGATAACTCGTACCGTTTAAAAGTTAAGAGCTAGAGGCCCCAAATTTGGCATGTATAATCTCGAATAGCATACACATGTAACAAATATTTCACTTTTTGGATACCACCCCCAAACCCCCAAAAGGTCAAAAAACTCATTTTTGAAGGTACGAACTTGCAATTGCTTGCCCCAGAAATTTCAATAAGATCGGACAATAAACACAGAAGTTATTTAAGATTTAACTTTCCATTATGTGGGGTTCAGCAAAAAGCAAGCTAACTGCTTAAACCGCTTGCACTGCTTGAACTGCTTGTAGTGCAGCATGTGTGTGTTTATATTAGTATGAATGATTGTAAGGACTGGGTTCAGGGTATCTCGTAGTCGGGCACTCCCGACTAGAGCACTCTTACTTGTTAGTTCTATACAACTGAAAAAGTTTATGAAACCATCAAATTTCTATTCTATGGACCTCTGAATAGAACCTTCATAACATTGCATTTTTTTGCGAAGCTTTTAATTTGCAAGCAAATACATATCGTAACATCCTAGCATCTAACTCAAAAACCAGAATTTTTGTGATATTAAAATTTATTAGTAGTATTTTTGTTGACATAGGCCAATCATATAATGCATTGATGAAAATGGATTTGCTGTGTAAAGATACAAAAAAAAAGAAAGAATTTGCAGTCGGAATTAAACCTTTGATAACATTGTAAGAATTGCTGAAATCAGGCGGAACAGTGTGGGCGTACGAGTGGCTTGAGAAAACTTAAGAGTAATCTACCTTTCCAAGTTTGGTGACTCTAGCTCTAGGCTCCAAAAATTTAATTTTACGCTCCACGATCACAAATATTCTTGCAACCTCTTTGTTGTCAACCTTACATCTCTATAGATTGTAGAGTTGCTGATGAAGAAAGCTATGTCTTATACCTTATCAAGAATTTCCACCATGTACACCAACTGTGTTCGAAAATTGTATTTCGATGTTTCCTATAGCCAAATCTTTTCGAGCTATGAAAAGGATTTTCTAATTGTAAAGCTTTCAAAAATCAGGGCTTGTAAAAAATACATTACAAATCGAGTTTCGAAATGTAAGACTTTCGAAAATCAGGGTTTGTGAAAAAACTAAGCATATTTGAAAGAGCTATCGTTTCCGGAAGATGGCGCTTTACAAAAACAATGTAGCATCGAAAATGCAGCAAAGAGCTTAGTGTTTCGAAAAACAAAACTAAACCGAATATTCTGGTACCGAAGGTATATAAGTTTTGAGCAAAGTCCAACTGTCCGTCTTAAACAAAATCAAGTTAAGACGTTGCATCAGACGTAACCGATTGCGTAATGCTCTGATACCGTTGTAAGAACAGTTGAAAACAGATGGAACTAAACCTTTTTGCTGGTGTATGGATGAGGGAGTAAGTGGGCTGTGGAACATATGGATTATCGCAATTTTTTGTGGGCGGGAGGGGCTGAAGGCACACAAATTTAATTTTATGCTCCCGAAGAACGAAGCTGACACAGTGACGCCACGATCACGAACATTATTGCAATATATGTATTGTTTACTTGTTATATTAAGCAAAGTCTCCTATCATGGATTTGCAACATGTACACCATTTGTGTCCGAAAATTTTATCTTTCGATGTTGGTAACAGCTAACTGTTCGTGCGATATGCAAGGGATTTCCTAATTGTAAGGATTTCCAAAATCAGGGTTGCTAAAAAAGACATTACCAACGGAATTCCGAATTGTAAACTTTCGAAAATCAGGGTTTGCGAAAAAATAAGAAGCTATGAAAAAGCTATCGTTTCCGAAAGATGGCGCTCAACAAGGAAAATTAGGCTAACTCAGAAACAAAATAATGTAACATCAAAAATGCAGCAAAGAGCTATGCCCCGAAAAACAATCAAAAAATGTTATATCTGATACCGAAGATATATTGGTTTTGCGCAATATCCGACTGTCCGTTTCAAATAAAAATAAGTAAACACGTTGCAGTCGGACGCAACCGATTACGTAATACTCTGAAGCCATTGTAGGAACAGATGAAAAAAAACATGTTTTATTTGAGCGAACACAGTGATATAAATTTTTCCCCTTAGGATTATCTACTCTTGATCCCCACCATGAGTATTTGGCATTGAAGTCGCCACCAATGAGGTATCTTGGACCCAGGCTATCAAATATTTGTTGAAACATAGAGGACGTGACTCTGTTACAAGGTGGAATGTAAGCAGCTGCCAATACCAGATCTCCCGTAGGACATAACATTTTTATGCTTGCGCATAGTACCCATTGCTCCTGTAAAGATGGAATTTCTACGAACTTAAGGCCACTTTTCACAAGCACAGCTGAACCTCCTCGAGCTCTTCCACTTGGATGGTTAGCGTAGAAAAGCTCAAAGCCATTAATTTTGAAGCAGGAGTTTTTGTCAAAATGTGTTTCAGAGACAAGAAGAACATCAATGTGGTTAGTTTTTATGTATTGCTCAACTTCAGACCTGCTTTTAGTCAGGCCGTTAGCATTCCATAGGGTAATACGCAGACTTACTTGCATACTTTGTTTATGAGGGTGGTGAGGGAACTAAGAACATTAGTAAAATGTCTAAAATGAGTATATTGAAGTTGTGCAAAAGTATGCAAAAGGCATAAAAAGCATATCCGCCCATATAAAGCATATAGGCATTTCCACAGCAAGGTCCACCGAGACCAAACAACTAAAATTTCTTGAAAACCCTTTGTGTTATCATATTTTCGTAGTAGTGCTCTAGTCGGGATAGCCCGACTAGGAGATACCCAGAACCCAGTTCTGACATCCATTCATACTTGTCTAATAGTGTGCATACATACAGACACACACATACTGCAAGCTGTGCAAGCGGTTTAAGCAGTTAGCTTGCTTTTTCACTGAGCCCCACACAATGGAAAGTAAAATCTTAAATAACTTCTGTGTTTATTGTCCGATCTTTCTAAAATTTGTAGGACATAACATTGGCTATGAAATGTGTGACCAAACCAAATTGTAAGGTCATACCTTCAAAAATGAGTTTTTTTAACCATATAAAGTATATATATTATTGATCAGTATCAACAGCCGAGTCGATCAAGCCATGTCCGTCTGTCTGTCCGTCTGTCCGTCTGTCTGTCTGTATGAACACACAGATATCAGAGACTACAAGAGCTAGAGACTTCATATTTGGAACATAAGTTCTCCTAATTCCGGGACAGATCAAGTTTATTTCATTTTATCGATAACTCGTACCGTTTAAAAGTTAAGAGCTAGAGGCCCCAAATTTGGCATGTATAATCTCGAATAGCATACACATGTAACAAATATTTCACTTTTTGGATACCACCCCCAAACCCCCCAAAAGTTCAAAAAACGCATTTTTGAAGGTACGACCTTGCAATTTGGTTTGGTCACACATATTATCGGCAATTGCTTGCCCCAGAAATTTCAATAGGATCGGACAATATACACAGAAGTTATTTAAGATTTAACTTTCCATTATGTGGGGCTCAGCAAAAAGCAAGCTAACTGCTTAAACCGCTTGCACTGCTTGTACTGCTTGTAGTGCAGCATGTGTGTGTTTAGATTAGTATGAATGATTGTAAGGACTGGGTTCAGGGTATCTCGTAGTCGGGCACTCCCGACTAGAGCACTCTTACTTGTTAGTTCTATACAACTGAAAAAGTTTATGAAACCATCAAATTTCTATTCTATGGACCTCTGAATAGAACCTTCATAACATTGCATTTTTTTGCGAAGCTTTTAATTTGCAAGCAAATACATATCGTAACATCCCAGCATCTAACTCAAAAACCAGAATTTTTGTGATATTTAAATTTATTAGTAGTATTTTTGTTGACATAGGCCAATCATATAATGCATTGATGAAAATGGATTTGCTGTGTAAAGATACAAAAAAAATATGAAAGAATTTGCAGTCGGAATTAAACCTTTGATAACATTGTAAGAATTGCTGAAATCAGGCGGAACAGTGTGGGCGTACGAGTGGCTTGAGAAAACTTAAGAGTAATCTACCTTTCCAAGTTTGGTGACTCTAGCTCTAGGCTCCAAAAATTTAATTTTACGCTCCACGATCACAAATATTCTTGCAACCTCTTTGTTGTCAACCTTACATCTCTATAGATTGTAGAGTTGCTGATGAAGAAAGCTATGTCTTATACCTTATCAAGAATTTCCACCATGTACACCAACTGTGTTCGAAAATTGTATTTCGATGTTTCCTATAGCCAAATCTTTTCGAGCTATGAAAAGGATTTTCTAATTGTAAAGCTTTCAAAAATCAGGGCTTGTAAAAAATACATTACAAATCGAGTTTCGAAATGTAAGACTTTCGAAAATCAGGGTTTGTGAAAAAACTAAGCATATTTGAAAGAGCTATCGTTTCCGGAAGATGGCGCTTTACAAAAACAATGTAGCATCGAAAATGCAGCAAAGAGCTTAGTGTTTCGAAAAACAAAACTAAACCGAATATTCTGGTACCGAAGGTATATAAGTTTTGAGCAAAGTCCAACTGTCCGTCTTAAACAAAATCAAGTTAAGACGTTGCATCAGACGTAACCGATTGCGTAATGCTCTGATACCGTTGTAAGAACAGTTGAAAACAGATGGAACTAAACCTTTTTGCTGGTGTATGGATGAGGGAGTAAGTGGGCTGTGGAACATATGGATTATCGCGATTTTTTGTGGGCGGGAGGGGCTGAAGGCACACAAATTTAATTTTATGCTCCCGAAGAACGAAGCTGACACAGTGACGCCACGATCACGAACATTATTGCAATATATTTATTGTTTACTTGTTATATTAAGCAAAGTCTCCTATCATGGATTTGCAACATGTACACCATTTGTGTCCGAAAATTTTATCTTTCGATGTTGGTAACAGCTAACTGTTCGTGCGATATGCAAGGGATTTCCTAATTGTAAGGATTTCCAAAATCAGGGTTGCTAAAAAAGACATTACCAATGGAATTCCGAATTGTAAACTTTCGAAAATCAGGGTTTGCGAAAAAATAAGAAGCTATGAAAAAGCTATCGTTTCCGAAAGATGGCGCTCAACAAGGAAAATTAGGCTAACTCAGAAACAAAATAATGTAACATCAAAAATGCAGCAAAGAGCTATGCCCCGAAAAACAATCAAAAAATGTTATATCTGATACCGAAGATATATTGGTTTTGCGCAATATCCGACTGTCCGTTTCAAATAAAAACAAGTAAACACGTTGCAATCGGACGCAACCGATTACGTAATACTCTGAAACCATTGTAGGAACAGATGAAAAAAAACATGTGGAACAGAATTTTTTCCTGGTGTATGGATGGCCGCAAAAAATTTGCTTATCCATTTTTAAAGGGGTTGACCAGAAATCTACCTACCAAGTTTGGCGACTTTAGTTCTAAAAGTGTGAAAAATTTTGATTTTGGGGGCTGGAGAGTGCGCGGTTCCAAATTTTTTTTAGCCTTCTCTAGAGGGGGTGACCAAAAATCGACCTTTGAAGTTTGGTGACTTTAGCTCAAAAACTGTGGTATTTGAATTTTTTTGGGGAGGTCTAACCAATCAACTAACCAAATTTGATAGCTCTAGCTTTAAAATTGTGGGAAATATTCTGGCCTTATCGATTTGAGATTTGTAGTACATCGACATGTTATCGATTTGCCATCGTCCCAGTCTGCGTGGCACAAAATTCTTAACACTTTATCTGAAGCAGATAGCTGTAAGTAATAGTCCAATTTTCAAGTCTCAATGTTCAACAGCGCCGAAATAAGTTGCATTCATGCAGACAGACGGATAAGACAAACTCAATATACTATGAATATCTTCTGTATTAAAATTTCAAAAATCCGTTGCGTCACCTTATATTAATTTGCTTAAAACACATCACAAAGAAACACCTAAAAATTTATATATTTATCATATTCGGTGGAGCCGTTTAATTTAATTAAATATATAGAACTGTGGGTGTAAATTTTATCGGATTGTTACGGCACTCGCGCTAAACTAGTGTTTTTTCCAAAAAGACAATTATCGCTTTTTTTCCAGTCCAGTTTTTCTGGTCTCCGATATCCGCGTATTCATACAGGCGGACGGACAGACGAATTCAATTAAAATTAAACTATGAAATATCCAATATGAAACAAATAAAATGTGCACTTCGACTATACCTTTCTCTCCCAATAATAAAACCTAATATTCTTTTTTATTTACACGACTCCTCTGCCCGTATTTAGTTAAATATCTTTTGCCTTTTCTTTTCTGACTATATTTTATTTTACTCCTTTGTCTTTTAATTATATATTTTTCTCTCTCTATCTTTTATATCGCTGTTTAGCTCTTAGTCTTATAATATAATTCTTTATTTTATATGCTAACTTTAGATAAATATTTTTCGCTTTTCTAAATTAACAAATTACTGATAATTTTTTTGTTGCTTTTTGGTTTAATTGAGTTATTCTGGGCGCTCTCCAGTCCTTGCAACAAATGTTGAACTAATTTTTTAAAATTTTTTTATTAGTATCCTCAGAATTCAACGTAGTTTTAACTTTATATATTTATTTTAAAATATTCAATTTTATTTATACTTTTAAATGTTTTATAATTTTAATATAAATTTTGTTTGTGTCGACTGTCGATAGTCGATAGTCGAAAACAAACAAATAAATAAATAAGTATAGCTCGATCTGATGGGACTATCGTAGCAGATTTCCAATTCTTCCAGTATATATTGCTAGTCGCATTTGCACACTTTATGATGACTCAAAATATCACGAGGCATGATATGAATAATGACTAACTAACTTATTAGTACTTTTTGAATGGTGACCAACACCCAAATTAAATTATTATCCGAATGTCTAATTACGGGTACTGAAAAGTGCACGGTATTTGATAGTCAATCTCAACTTGCTCTCTCTTCCTTGTTTAGTTCTAGAACATGGTTTAAGATATGTAGCTCATGATTCCTAACCATGTGATGAAATATGTATGAACAATGTACACACAATAGTATGTAGATACTCAGTAGATATTAAGAGTGGCTCCAGTATACACATAATTTGAGGATAAATGTGGCCTGCTCACTCGTTAAGGGGTGAAAATCTGGTTGTAGAATCATACATACACATATATTAGATGTGACAAGGTGCTCGGTGGGCGGCGCCATGTGATGATGATAAATCAACGATTGGTCGTCAATGGGCTGTGCGAAGCTATCATTGGTTGCTGTGTTGTTGCACTCAGTAGCTTCTATTTGACACGACTGTGAACTTGCTCTCTTTAGTTCGAAGAGACAAAAGCGCAAAGAGACGTTTGTACATATGCACATAAGTATGTGTATGTGAAAAACACAAATATGTTGATGCTAGAGAGCCGAATCCGAATACGAGTGCGAATACGAATACGAAGACGGGAAACGTAAAGCAAGCCCGAATGGACGAGCTCAACATCTCTTAAATTAGTTGTAGAGCCGAAGAGCATCCCTCTTGCACTCGCATCACACTGCATCCATACGCAGCTGAAGGTGGAAGTGAAATCCAATTGAAATCAGTGACAATTGAACATTGCCACGCTGTGGTGGTGGTGGTGGAGGCTAGCTTGTCGCGTCGCTGTTACAGTTGTTGTCGTTACCGTTGTCGTTGTCGTTGTCGTGGTCGATCCCGATGCTGCTGCTGCTGGCGTTGCAGTTGTCGGTAGACCGTTTTCCCGCTTGTCCGTTTCACGTTTCACGCGTGCATCGAACTCTAATACGAAATGGAATCTTATTTATGATAATCCGTTACTACTTATCACGAAATCACAGTAGAACATCAGTGAATTGAGCTGCGAAGCGTTATATATGAGATTTTTTCAACATAAGAGGATGTTGTTGGTAGTATCTTCAACATTTGTGCATAACTACATGCATATGTATGAATGTATGTACAACTTAAAGTGATCAAAGTGTTGTTCTAAAGCTGACAGAGAGACAGAGAGAGCGAGAGAGAGGCAGAGAGAGAGAGAGAGGGAGACAGAGAGAGAGAGAGCGGGAGTGAGAGACAAAGAGAGATATATAGAGAGAGAGAGAGAGAGAGAGAGAGACACAAACTCTGCCAACACGGACTATGCCTGCTGTATTATATTCTCAGTCGGATTCTCGGCCCACAAAACTAAATTTGAACTGGTAATGAAAGGTCAGACACTTAGCACAACAAACTAAAATGTATATTTGTGTCTACTGCGTCTACGGACAGAGTGTCGGTAAATCGACAGCATTTCGATGTTGTCAAATATGATTTCACAATGCCGAAGATCCGCCAGAGACAGGCGTACATATGTTTCATATCACAGCAAACGCTTGGATAGCTACTGTGAGCCTTCTAAAGCAACGCCAACTGTTGATGTTTCAATAGTGTGTCACCTGGCACTACTACGTGTGAAATGTGACCCATAAATAAAGAAACATTACTTAAAGTGCCATATACAATATATAAATATAGTATAACAATCAAACGGACCTAGTCAAAATAACAAACCATACGGAATAATCATTCGAATACAACTACAGCAAAAACAAAGGTGAGTTTTAAATAATATCTCTAATGAGCTCTTGATTCTCCCATTTATTTTATTTATTGGTCTGTTATTATTACAATAAACAGAAACTTGCAAAATATCTGGCATATAAATCGAACCATCTTTGTTATAACCAGTTGGGAATTATAAATTGCAAGCCTTCTACAGAGGACTAATCGAATTGAAATGTGATCGACAAAATGATAACAGTTAAAATGATACGATAAGTATCTTTCAGATATAGTATATATGCGAACTTGAATAACAGTTTTCTATTATGTACAAACTCTGTGGAACTGCAATTCGACAATTTGAGCCCCGAGACCTGTTCACTACCATTCGAGCAACTAGCCACTCGGTGTGCACAAGCATTGAGCGCGACAGGTGCATTTGCCACGCAGACAGCTCTTTGCATGGAGAAAAACACTCGTGTAGTTCAGCTTGGCTCAACTCCTAAGTCAGATCATGCTTTCGATGGGAAAACTGTGACTGGTTTTCTGCAATTGTAAACGCGCTCGACTGCTTGCCGACTGGCTGCTGCTGCCGACACGACACGAAGACTCGACTCGTGCTTACATATATATAACTGTAACCAGGGCGGCATTCGCTTACCTTTGTCTTATTTTACTCGTGTTCGTGTTTTGACTTGTGTCGTTGTCTTTGTTGTTGTAGTTGTGTCCGCGGTTCTGAATCCTCTTTGATAATTGCAAATTAAATATTTCACAATTTCTAATTTACATTGATACAGCTCGATCTTAGCACCAACATAAAATATATATTGTACATATCCTTCTGATTTTGTGAAGCCAAAAGAAGTGCAAGGATCGGACTATATCATATGGTAGCTCTCAAAGAGTCATTTGATGATAGTTGCTATTATTATTCAAAATTATTATTAAATATTATATCCTATGCAGTTATAACCTATTACCCTATAATCGTCTGCCATATCTGAGAAAGAGTACACAATTTTCGTCACCCCAAAAGATTGTAATTTTTTGCATAGTAAGATACAAATTCTTAGGATCCGTAATGACAATACTCTTTACATCTGTCAGATGGCTTTCATTTGTTGCTATTTGTTATTTAGCTTGCTGGTCGCATCCTCGTCGATTGTATGCGATTGTTCGAGAGTGTCATCTAGGAACGCCATAAATTGTGGGACTGCCAACATGTGTTCGGACTTGTTCCACGGTTGTAATAAGGGCCTCGGACACATCAAAGAGACAATCAAGGCAAAACAATGAAGTGAATTCACATTCTCCGCAAAAGCATATGGGAAAGACGTAAAGCTGCAAGCCTGCGACATCTTGGAAAATTTCCTTCTAACTGCGACTTACGTAGATGTCGACACACGTACATATGTGTGTGCATGCATGCAAGTGTAGGCTATACTCCTGTATATTAAATATTCCAGTGAGGAGTACTGGCGGCAAATGCAAAGACGAGTCTATAAGGAAAGCAATGACAGACTGCGACAGCGACAGTAGCAAAATGAAAATAGAAACACATACATATGTTGTGTGTGTGCAGGTCTGTATTTGTGTGTGTGTAGTCGGGTTGGCATCCAGAATCAGTAGGCGATTCAACAATGATAACAGTAACACACAAAGGAGCGGCAGCATTAAGAGAAACAATTGCTCAATTGTTACACTTATTTATGACAATGACGTCACAAACACTATCAACAAGAACAATAATTAGGCGAGGAAAAAGGCAGGGCTGCGATTTTTATAAACTATCAAAATGCTAGTCCTAGGTAATTCATTGTACGCATTGTATACTGACCGCATACAGCATGCATCAGGCACGCGTATCTCTTTCAATCTACACACACACATACACACGAACACACACACACACACACACACACACACACACACACACATATACACACACACACACACACATATATATATTTACATACATACATACATACACAGTCACACCTTCGCACGCATGCTCATTAAGCTAAACAGAACTGCCATGGCCATTAAGGGGATGTTGGGGCGGGGTACAGCGACAGGTTTTTATCCAGTTCTGAGGAGCTGGTAAAACTGGCCAACTGCTATGCAAAGCAAATAAAATAAAATACGTGCATCGTTTCATTTGCAAATAAACTTTGGTTTTTCACGCATTTCCAATATGTATCTCATATTTTAAAAACCTTTTCAATTGTTAATGGATAGTAAACAAATCCTTCAAATCTCTCGAATGGCTCAAAAATCGACTCATGTATTACGATGACATAGGTAATATGTCTTGCAATTCTGTGGTTTTAGCTCTTATAATCCCGATAGGCTGCAGCTGATCTTCAATTCAGAGGTCGGCTAACAACGCTTCCACCCACCCCCCTCAACACATAGATTTTTTGAAGTTGGGGAAATCATTATCTTCCCTCTCTGATTAACGAATTAGCTTGTACTCTCATCCCTCATAACAAAACTCTGCCTACGCTACTGCAAACATAAAATACATACACATGAACGCACATACAGACATGCGCACATAGGAAAACGAATAGCAAGTGTTTATTCAAAAATTGTTGAAAAGTCGGCCTGGGCTGGGGCCTGGACTTGCATTTGTTACGCATAATGCATAAAAATCGAGCGTATGTATGTGTATTTGTGTGTGTATTTCGGTTAAAATCTTGCGTGTACTAGTCTATTGAGAAAATGCTGAGAAAACGTGTTTTGGCGTAGATAGATAAAGCCGAATCTGAATCGCGGCGCCGACGCTCCGGACCGGCAGAGACGACGCTGGCTGAGACTCTGGCTGCCACTGGGATCGGTTCGGAGACGGAGACGAAAGCTGCGGAATGCGAATGTGCGCGATGCGAAACATGGAAAACTAGTTGTGGTGTCGCGTTGTTGTTGTTAAAGTTGTTTGTTGTTGCTGTTGTGATTGTTGTAGCAGTTGCTGGCGTCGCAAAAATAAACACACTCAAAATAACAACAGGTGAATGCGAATGCGAATGTGAATACAAACGCAAACGAACGCGAAAACAAGAAATCAAATTTCTCGTACAACATTGTTGTTTCCTGTTTCTACTGGCCAAGGCATGACCAAAACCTGGAGCTGCAGCTCAAAGCTTTAGGTGGAGCTGGAGGGTATGTGCTTATCATTTGTGAGACATATACATACATATGCGAGCCGCTAACTCGATCTGTTCGATCTAAGTATGTCTGTGTCTCTGTCCTTGCTGTCCTGCTGACAACGCACTTGCCTCTGCCTGGTTCAATATCCACCGATCATTGACCACTGACCACTGACCACTGACCACCTTCCATTGCCTATTCTCTCCATTTCACTGTAATCTGCTCTCTTCGTCTGCTTTTTGTTATCAGAGCCATGCAGATTAGTTAAGACCTAAACCAGTGAGCCATGACAAAGTCTAGGACAACGACCGAGTTGTGCAAAAGACAAACATACAAATACTTTAAACATTATAATCTATATTATTTATTATGCGCTGAGAAACCTTACTTTACTAAGCACTTATTCATCTGCCCCAAAATAGTTTGAATTATACAGACTATGATTTGGAGAACATCTTTGTCGGAATTGTAGCAAAATAAAAATGTTCAGATGTGTTTGAGTTATAGAGAATTTCGAAATATATATATGGTTAAAAAACATCGACTTTGTAACCGTAAATTGCTGAACATTTTTCTAATTTATTTCCAAATAGAATGCAATGCATAATACATTATACTGTGACATTATTATAATACTATCAGCGTGTGTATAAAATAACTATATTGGCATCTTGCAATGTCTGCTTAATGAATGTATTTAATGAAGCGCCATTTCAAGTATATTGATCTCCCTAGTTGATGGTACATATAGTACCATCAAACTTGTTGATGTCTGTTGACGACTTTTAAAATTCTTTAATTATCGACAAGGAGCTTAAGTAACTATTTTGCATAGTCTGCTGCTGAAAGAAAAATTTGTTTGTTCGGCAAAATCTGCGAGCACTTTGTACAACATGTGTTTAGTTATTGTAGTGGGTGGCTGATTGGGCCGTGGCCAAGTATACCAAATCATATACAATTGCTGAACGATTCCTCTGAATTCCCGGGCATCTCAATTTTGTCGCCCACTGTGCAGGGCTGAGTCCAAACAGAGCTACTTGAGGCGAACAATAGGCCCATTGTTTTTGCGCATGCTAGAATATAACACAAAGGATTGACCGAATGCTGTCGCATTAACAGACGAAGTGTTTGTTTTCAGTTTGCCCAAACTCAGAGTATTAATAGTGCCAATTGCAAAGTGGAACTGCAACTAGGCGGCTTACAATTATCGGCGGCCACTGCCCAAGCTCCAAGCTTTAAGTTCAGCAAGTCAATTGTCATTGATAAAGCAATACGGACTGACTTTTCACTGAAAGATGAGTTTTATTGAGCTTAATGCATGGATTTCTGTATACAATAACATAAATCATGTGTATGTATTTTATTAATTTGACGAGACGACGTATTGTGATCAGTGTTGGAAACTTTCTTATAAAATAGTTTTCAAAAACACTATTAAAACTTACCTTAATATATTTTGTTAGATAAGTCTAATTTCTAAAATAATACCGCAAATAAATATATGTGCTAAGAGTGAAATTACATTTGTTTTATTGGCTGTTGTATTTGAGTTCCGCTATCGATCGTGTCATATGTGGGAAGCTCAAACGAATATTCGTTTCGGGCTCGAGACTCTGTCAAGGCGTGAGTTTTTTCAAATTATAATTTTGACAATAAAATTTCTTTAGTGCCTTAATATGTGAAATCGTAAAATATTTGTATCTTATCATTTTAGCAGAAGAATAAAGCTATCTTCGAGTCTTTAATACAGAGCGTTGCAGTCGGACGAAACCATGTGCACACTCTAGCTGTTATCTGTTTGAAGTTATGGTAAAAAAACACCGGTCTGAAATCGAAATATATTGATAACTTTGGAACGGGAAGAATTATCGGTAAAATGAAACAAACTTGGTCTGACTAGGGACAACCAGAACTTGTATGTCAGTTATGAGGTCTCTAGCTCTTATAGTCTCTTATATCTGCGGGCTCATACAGACGGACATACAGGCGGACGGACAGAGAGACGAATTGTCTGTGACTGCGTATTTCATGTTTGTTTCAAAAAAGGCTATGACGCGTATGTTCGCGTTAATAAAGGCGATAACTCATACAACATGGGAAAAATGGCCAAAGCCAACTTCAAGTCGTATTGCAGTTATTAGACATAGTATTCCGATCCGCCCGGCTCCGACAAATGTGCAGTATCTTTGAATAATAAGTTTCTGTGGCAAGCTTAACACAGATAATTGGTGTCACCTAAAACTAAATTACACAAAGAAATATTAAACTGACAATATGTGTAGATATTATGATGGGCGACAGCGTTGTCCCTGTGGGATGAATGCCTGGTTTGCCCAAAGCAAAAGCAGCCAAAGTGCCTTCGGCTAAGCCGGCTGATGGGAACAGAGCCCGAGAGGCGCCTAGCGAGTCGTCTTGCATGTTTTATACGGCGGTCGTTGTACCCGCTTAAGAAGAACGAAACTTGATCCTCGACCGGAGTTAATGTTCTTGTGTACATTGCTTTTTCGCACATACCACGGGTATCCGGTTATTTGTTTAAATTGCAGCAGTGCCCCAAATGTGGATGCCGTAGCGCCACACAGGAGCAATATTTGACGTATTTATTGCATAAGCGACTCCGGGGATGTCTCCAGAAATTAAACATTACAACCAGAACACTGCAGTCGGACGTAACACGTAATACGGACGTAATACTCAAAAAACCGTTGTAAGAGCAGTTGAAAAGAATCCTTTTGCGGGTGTAATTCAAGTCTTTAGAGTCGGGAGTGCCCGACTATGAGATACTACCTTGAACCCAGCCCGTACATTCATTTATTCTAAGCTATCAGTGTGATTACATAAAAATACGCACATACTGCAAGCAGTGCAAGCAGTTTAAGCAGTTAGCTTCTGCATTGAGCCCCACTCTATGGAAAGTTACATCTTTAATATCTTCTGTGTTTATGGTCTGATCTTATTGAAATTTTATTGAACATACAATTGGCCATAATATGTATGACTAAATCAAATTTCAAGTTCAATTTGGGGTATTAGGAATGGTGGGTGGTATCCAAAAATTGAAATATCTTTTACATGTGTATGCTATTCGACATCATACATACTAAATTTGGTGCCTCTAGCTCTTTTATCTTTTAAGCTATGGCCAAAAAAACCCTGGTCTAAAATCAAAATTTATAAATAAAATTAAACAAACTTGATCTGACTACAAGAACTTATATTCGAAATATGAAGTCTCTAAGACGGAAGGAAGGATGGACAGACAGACGGACACGGCTAGATCGACTCGGCTGTTGATAGTGATGAAGAATATATATATACTTTATGCCTGTTACATACTTTTGCACAACTTCATTATACCATTTTTACACATTTTTAATGGGTTCAGGGTATACAAAATAAATAGGCAAAAATTAAAATATTAAAGCAGAATACCATTGCTAACGTCTGATCATATAAAGGGATTCGATCCAACTGACACATTAGTAGCAAAAATTCATACATATGGATGAAAGGTATTATATACCTTACCAACATCACCTTGACTGAGCAACCAAGAAGAGAAAATGAAAGAAACGAAAAATAACTGCAAGTCAACGACTTGCAGATCTCAGTTCCCAGTCTGCAGTCCCCAGTCCCATCTGCAGTAAGCAACAAATAACATGATGCATTGCTATTGCTGCAACGAGAGGCAAAACCACTTTACGCAGCAGTCCCAGTCACAGTCCCGGTCCCGGTCCCGCAGTCGCAGCCTAAGACACAGTCCTTGTCTCAATCTAGTTGTGATCGTTATAAGATCGTCGTCGCGGCCGTATGCAGCTTTAAGCTGAGCACAGCAAATAGGCGTAAGATGTACCCCTGATGTATGAATGCATTCATCCAACATAGCCGCGTTCTAAATCTGCACGCGCCAATTGATTGCCATAGCGGCACAAACGGAACAGAAACACAGACAGCGACAGCGACAGAGACAAACACAATCAGCATCCCGGCTGGTGGCGATATCAATGTACTGTGTATGCTGGTTGCCACCACCACGTGTCCGCACCACCGGCCGATTAAATCTAACTCTTCCGTGGACCTAGGTTACCTGCTTCAATCTCAAATGACCACAGCTACCACAGCAAAATTTGGAGTTTTTAACGCATTTCGCATTCAACCATTGATAAGAGCGATGTGCTACAGATTTACGATTGTAATTGCTATGGCAATCATGTTAGGAGTATAATACCACGCGTACTTGGTGGGCTTAGTTGAGAAATCTTGGAAAACAAAAAAGTTTTTTTTATGAAAACTCGATACTAGGAGGACAGTTATTATTTTCAGCTAGAATGCTGAGGGCTGATTTCTTATGTTGCTTGTAAAGTTTATGATTATAGTGACAAAAACCATTTTTAACCCCAAAATTTCTGAAATGAAATTTGTTGACAAAGGATATTTATTTCTATATAACAATGCGAAATTATATAGGTAAAACGACATTCAGCATGTTGCGCAAATAACTTTCTTCATGTATATATTTATAGTCGCCATTTACACACTTCGTTGTGTTTCGTCGCCTGCGTGCACTGCTGTCCACTGTGATAGTTATAGGGATGATAAAGTTGCCATATGTGTAAACAAATTCCCTTGGCCAACACTGAAACTTAATATTCCTTCTTTAAACTTCTTTAAAAGGAAGAACTTGAGAACACACATTCGGAGATAAAGTGCCTAGGATCAAAAATCGAAACACTTGTTTGAGTTGGGAAACGATACATACAATGCGTTACACATTTCGTGATCTAAATATAATATCCTTTGCGAGGCTATAAATATGTTATACTCTTTTCGAAGAAAATAGTATATTAAGTTTGTGCTGAAGTTTGTAACGCATAGAAGGAAGCGTCGGAGACTCCCAAAAGTAACTGCAAGTATGCTTTGAATGACAAAACAGATTGATCTAGCCATGTCCGTCTGTCTCTCTGTCTGTCTGTCTGTCTGTATGTATGCAAACTAGTTCCCCTAGTTTTTGAGCTATCGTTATAAGACTTTGCACAGAGACTTATTATTCAAAGAGACAGCACATTGGTCGGAACCGCCCGGATCGGACCACTATATCTTAAAACTGCCATACAACTGGAAGTCGATTTTGCCCATAAATCCCATGTTTTCAAAGCTATTGCGATAAGACTTTGCATAGATACATATTATTCAAACATACATCACATTGATCGGAGCCGGCCGGATCGGATCACTATATCTTGAAACTGCCATACAACTGGAAATAAATTTAATATTTCAATTCAAATTGTTATCATATGATATCAATTTTTAAAGATGAACTTACTGCAGTTAACAGAGTGAAAATTGTCTAGAGGTTCGAAAAGAGTATAAAATCTTTGGCACGCCGAAGATAATCCTTTCCCACTTGTTTTATGTGTAATGAATTGCAATACTCACAAAATTTACTGGTTCCTTTGACCTTGGTAATTTTGAGGTTTAAAATCTAAGTGAGCATAATTGTGGAATTTGTGTGCGATAATCTTTCACTATGCAAATGTAAACATATATATATATATTTATACATAGGTATTTATAATCTAATGTCGCACTCACCGTAGAATCAAACGGGAATAGGGTCTGGGCTCAGCGGTTGCGTTCGCATTCGCGTTTGTGGTGTTTGCTGCATGTGGTGGCCAGATGTGGTTCAGATGTTTTATGTCATTATCTTATTGTCAAAGATGTTCTGATCTTTTGTCTTTTCCACTTCCTCCTCAACGATGGGAGTTTATACCAAAGAGTTTATTTATGAACAGACATACAAAAAGTAAGTTGCATGTTGCCGAGCTCAAATAAAATACATACTTAAAAACATAACAACTAAGAGTGCTCTTGTCGGGAGTGTCTGACTTGGAAATACCCTGTTCGCAGTACTTACATTAATGGAAAGCATTGAACCTGCTTCCTCCGGAAGTCCCACACTATGGAAAATTAAATCTCAAACAACTTCTGTGCTTACTGTCCAAGCGTCGTGAAATCTTACGGTTTTCTTCAGATTGGCCATAAAATGCGTGAATAAGCCAAATTGCGAGGTCTTATCGTCAAAAACAAGTGTCTAACACTTCAAAAAGTCTAGTATTTACACCCTGAACCCATTAAAAATAGGTATAATGAAGTTGTGCAAAAGTATGTAACATGCATAAGGAAGCATCTCCGACCATATAAAATATGTATATTCTTGATCAGTATAAACAGCCGACTCGATCTAGCCATGTCGGTCTGCCCGTCTGAACACGCAAATATCAGAGACTATAAGAGCTAGATACTCAATATTTAGAAAATAAGTTCTCGTACTCCCGGGTCAGATTAAGTTTATTTCATTTTATCAATAACTCGTCTCGTTCAAAAGTTATTGATAAATTTAAATTTCAGACCAGCTTTTTTGGGCCATAAATTAAAAGATATAAGAGCTAGCGGCCCCAAATTTGGTATGTATGATCTCGAATAGCATACACATGTAACAAATATTTCAATTTTTGGACTGGATTCAGGGTATCTCCTAGTCGGGCACTCCCGACTACAGCACTCTTACTTGTATTTACTTATGTAAGTTATTCGAGATTATGCTTAACAAATTTGGTGCCTTTAGCTCTTATATGTTTTAAGTTATGATACTATAACGCTGGTCTGAAATCGAAGTTGATCGATTTTGAATTATTCGCGTTTTTGATACAATGAATTAAACTCGATCTGACCAGAAATACGGGAACATAGATTCCCAACATGAAGTCTCTAGCTTTCATAGTCTCTGAGATCCACGTGTTTATACATACAGAGAGTCAGACAAGCATATATATACTTTATATTGTCAAAAATGCCTGTTACATACTTTAATACAGCTTCATTATACCCTTTAACACATTTTTAATGGATTCAGGGTTCAGAAACAGCAGTGCCTCAAACATAAGTTGCGAAGGCCCGTGGTCACTGTGTGACACAGCTGCGAATCAAGCAAGTAACTAATTAACGGTCCAGCTATTTAATAACAATCTCTGCATTGATCAGATGTACTTCCCCAATATCAGAAACCGGATACGCGACACTCGGAAAGATTGAGGAATGTGAATTGCCAAAAGTCTGGGATGTGGACGTGCCAACTGCAATGTCAATGCCTGCTTGGATAGGCACGGGACTTTTGCTGGTAAAGGCCAGGGTGTACACTGTACCTTCATACATACATTCACGCATACTAGCATACTGCAATGGGTCTTTGAAGCACCCAAACCTGAGACGAGCGAACGTCCCAAGCTCAAATCACTTATGCAGGCGACTTAATCAAGTAGAACAGTGTACAACCAAAAGCTATGTATCTGCCGCACTGGGAACATAATTTTGAGGTTATGGTTGGGGAATGGGGATGGGATGTATTGCGGTTGCGTTGGGTTGGTTAGGGTGACGATGTCGGCATTCAATGTAATGCCAAATTCGAGCATCATTTAATATTCATTGATTGGTCAAGTGGTCACATTTCAAGTAATTCAAGAGCGATAAAAACACGCTTGCTTTTGTGGCATTGCAAATATAGTAAATTTATATAGTCTACATATGCATGTCCGAGAAAAATGTATACACAAAACAAAAAACAATCAGTTCATTTAATTTTTCTCAATTTACCTCAACCTATTCCTAATTTAAGACCAGTTCACAAAATAACCTGTGTCATTAGAATACTCCTCGACTTAAAGATATCTAACACCCGTTGCATATAATGCATACAATCTGTTCTTCGCAAAAGCAATACACTAAAAACTTTCCAGTCGTAACCGACCGCAAATTAGTTTGATTCCAGTGTAAGAACAGCGGAAAACGGGATTTTTGTACTGAGGTACTCATAGTATATTGGTTTTGTCGGATGTCCCGTCAGGCCGTAAGTCTGTCCGTCTGTCTGTCTGGATGAACGCACGTATTTCCGAAACGATATTAGATAGACTCTTGAAATCTTTTGTGTTATGATTATAGCTATCTGCTTCAGATCAAGTTTGTTTCAAATTTATGCCACGCCCACTAGGAGGCTGGCAAATCGATAACATGTCGATACACCTCAAATCACAAATCGATTAAACGTGAATATCTCCCACAATTTTGAAGCTAGAGTAATCAAATTTGGTAAGTATATTGCTGGTGACCTCCCGAAAAAAATTGGATGCTAGGTTTATCGGCTACGCCCATTATTACGCCCACCAGCCCCCCCTCCCAAAATAATTTGAAATGCTTATATCTCCCACAATTTTAGAGCTAAGGTCACCATATTTGGAATATATATTACTGGTTACGTCCTCTACAGATCACAGAAAAAGAAAAACCACGCCCACTCCCGCCCCCGTAATCGCGAAAATCGATATACATGAATGCACAATTCAATAACACGTGTATATTTCCCGCAATTTTGAAGCTAGAGTTCCCAAATTTGGAATTTAGACTAGGGCTGACCACCCCAAAAGATTCCGTCCTGAGTTTTCAGGCCACGCCTACTATAACGCCCCCCAGCCACCCCGCCCCCACGAAACACGGAAGCCTATATCTCGCACAGTTTAAGAGCTAGGGCCATCAAACTGTGAGGGTAGACTTCTGGCCAAGTCCTCTAAAGATCGGTCAATAAATTTTGGGGCCACGCCCCCGCCCGCCCCCAAAAATTGCGAAAACTTATATCTTCCACAGTTTTAGAGCTAGAGTCACCAAATTTGTAAGGTAGACTTCATGTCACACCCTCTAAAGATCGGCCAAAATTTTGGGGCCACGCCCCCTCCCGCCCCAAAAATCCCGAAAGTTTATATCTTCCATAGTTTTAGAGCTAGAGTCACCTAAATTGAAAGATACACTTCTTGTCACCCCTCTAAAGATCGGCCAAAATTTTTGGGGCCACGCCCCTCCCGCCCCAAAAAATCGCGAAAATGTATATCTTCCACAGTTTTAGAGCTAAAATCACCAAATTTGGAAAATAGACTTCTGGTCACCCCCTCTTAAGATCGACCACGCCCCTCCAGTCCGCAAAAATTTTGGAAGACAGATTTCGGGACACCCATATACCAGCAATAATGTTCTGTTCACTTGCTTTCAGCTGTTCTTAAAATGGTATCAACGCTCTCACTTGTTTTTTTTACGTTACGAAAAATGTATCAAATATTATTTTAACAGGGTGATGACGAGTGACATATTCTGGGTCTACATATTTTTGTAAATAGTCCATTTTGGCTTGCCCAAAAATTTATAAATCAGTGTCGGAATAAGGTTTAACTGTGCTTAATAGGACATACGATTCAGCATGAGGTTAGATGGCGTTAAAAAAACCGAAGGAACGAGATGGTTATTGTGTATTGTTAAGCAGCTTAGGCTTGCTCAAAAGACTCGCAGACTTTCTTGTAGACTAAAACAAACAAAAAATCAATATGGTGTTTGTTCAAGTATCCTCACGCACCCATAGCACTGGGGCTGAGGAGGAGTGAGAGTTGAAATGACAATGCGCAAAACCAACAAAAATCATCAGCAATAACATTACACAGCAGCTTTGTGGACGACCTTTCGTTTAATAGCAAGTAGACATAATAGTACCAGTACAATTCCCAAATGCACGGATTCCCCCAATTCCTCATCAATACGGATAAAACAGGGCGTGACAACTGTAATAATCACCCCAGAAAATGTTGGTCTGGGCCAAGCATTACACGCTTTGACGAGTTTGACTGTCGACAGGTGCTTTATACTCCAAATACCCAACGATTTCTTAACTTTCCCATATGTGAATGAATATGACCATCACCATTTTTGAAGGCAGCTTGATTCCCTGATAACAGCGCAGAAAGGCAACTCAGCGTGTATGATAACTCGAACACAGTAAACAGAATGAGAAATATATGGAGATAAACAGCAATAAATTGGGGCTGTGCGGTGACCAAAATAAGGGAAGTGAGTATTAGTATTGAGTGTCGCATACAAAACACAAATCATGAAATCAAAAGACCGATACAACAATGACCCACGTAAAGGACAGCGAATATATTTATGTGCATATGCATATACATCTACATGCATGTACTTAGTACTAGCATTAAAGGGCAACTGAGCGTCTTTCATTGCATCGCCAACCCATTCGAGATGTGGCAAGTGTAATGCAAAATGAACAAACATAAACAGGCATAAATAATGGATAAGTACGGACTGGTGCAGAGTGACCCCAGATGCTACAATCGGACGGATGCTCGCCGATGGATGTCGTCCGAGCGTGGCTCAGTCGGCCTTTTGTTTGCGCCCTTTTGACCAAACAAGTGCGCCATCAACAAAGAGACAAAGAGCAACAACAGCAACAACAGCAACAACAACGACTGGCCACAAATACAAAAGGCGCCTTTGAACTGCGATTTGCAAGTACCATACCGTTCAAAGTGCCAGCGCAGTCATTGGATGTTCTTATGAACTTGATACATACAGACATCTATATCTATATATACACACCTATATATCACTATACGCCAATTAATAGAACCGTAAATAAATTCTTAATATGTACATATGCACATATATATACCTGTTTTTTAACACTGTTAACACTAATTAAAATACTGTTTTTATTGCATCTCTTCTAAATTGTCGGAAATATACACGGACTTATCGATTTTAAAGATTACGGAGGCAGGAGTGGGCGTGAGCGTGGTCGGGAAATTCGTTCTATGATCTGTGGGGAAGATTACCAGTAATCTATATGCCAAATATGGTGACTTTAGTTCTAAGACTGGGAGATATAAGCACTTCCAATTATTGGATATGGAGGAGGGACAACCCGGGAACCAGGAACCCTTTTTTGGGCGGGCTATAAGCAATATACCTACCAAATTGAATGACTTTAGCTTTCAAAATATTAACGTGTTATCGATTTGCCTGCCGGCTTGAATTAACAAGTTTTTAGTTGTTTTTTTTCTCTTGTTTTTATTATGCAAGCTACATAGGGTGTTTACCCTATTTTTATATGTATATTAAAAACCCATCTCAGTGGAACTAACATGTAATAGTCTAAGTTTCAATTTCTATATTCAATGGTGCCGAAAAAGTGGCCTTCATGCAGACAGACGGACACCCTGACGGACATTGCACAAATTCAATAAACTCTGAATACCTTCGGTATCAAAATATCATTAAGTCAACCGCTAGCTCCGTTGATTCAAATCTCTAGAATTTAAGAGAGGTGTGCTATGTATACCCTGAACACATTAAAAATGAATAGAAAAAGGTATGAGGAAGCATCTGCGACCATATAAGGTATAGTTGAGTCGATCTTGACACGTCCGTCTGTGTGAACAATTAAATCTCAAAGGCTATAGTTCTTAAGACTTTGTATTTGATATATAAGCTCTGGTACTCTGCCGTTAGATCAAGTTTATATCATTTTATCGATAACTTTCTCTAACCAGCCCTTTCCTTCTCTCTTTTAGTTTTCTGTGTCAGACTAACACTTGTTTTTATGTAATAGTATCTACAAATAAACTCAAAATTTTTTACTAATGGAACCATTCTATATATGCAAAGACATACATGCATGGCGTATCAAACGAAGAATAAGTTTCGGTTTCATTCACCATCAGTCGAAATCGTCATGGGCTCGTGGTCTCGCTCCTGACTTGGTAATTTGCAAAGTGGTAATCGGCCTTCTCAAATAAGTAGACCCCATTAGATTCATTCCACCGCCGGCGGTCCTTTGGCTAACCAAATTCATTTTTAATGCCAGCACGTGCGCAAAGACATGAAGGCTACTGCCGAAGGCTCGTAAACAATGCCTACAGTCGATGGAATTGGGTCTGGACTTCGGCTTTGTCCTGGGCTGAATCCTGAATGACTTCAATTGAAAATTCATTATTTCACCCGGCATTTTTGTGTTTTTTTTTTATGTGCTGTTCATCTTGTTGTTTGCCAATGTTGTTTTGCGGTGCTGGAAAAGGAAGAATAATATTTATTTTATTTACCTTGAGCCCTCTGCCACCCACTCTCCGATAAGCATACATATTTGCAGATATACTTACACATGTCTACATGTATATGTGTGTTTGTTTTTTTTACTTAGTGAGCATATTAGACTTAGGATACGAAAAGGGCAGGAGTAAAGTTTTGAGCCCTTACTGAACTCCTCTTGATGCTCCCCTCCAGTGTCGATTTTGGTCTCGCTGCTGGCGCGTGGCGGTTAAAAGTCGAGCCCACCCCCATTCCCAACTTGGTCGTTGGCCTTTTACGACTATTACGGACAAATTGTAGTCACTTGCTTCGACATCTGATGATAAATGGCCAAAGAAACGGCAAATAATGAAAATCATCTAAAATTAACTGAAAACAAGCAGCCAAATGTTGCCTTTGTTTGTCTGTCTCCCTATGGCTACATATATATTTATGTACCTTATGTAAATCTATATGTTTGTTTTTATGTAGATGTACTCATCGGCAGGAAGAAAGCATCTCTAAGCATATATATATTCTTGATCTAGCCATGTTATTTTGTCTGTTCACATCTCCGTCTAAATGTGTATGAATGCGTCGCTATAAAAGACTATAAGACGTAGAAACTCGTCCCGTATAAATATTATCGATAAATATTGATTTCCAACCATTTTTGTTATTCAAGTGCCAGACGCACCAAATTGAATTTTTTTTGTGATTCACGTTTTGGATAGCTCTCTCTGATCGCCTTAAAATTGAAGAAGAATACTTGTGGATAGGTATATCCTTTCAATATGGTACATCGACGAATGTTAATTTGATGAGAATAAGAAAACAAGTTATTTAAGAATCAATGATATATGTATAGTGTGTAAGTGGAAGTAGAAGCACATCCCTTGCAACGGTCATTTTTATAAGATTTCCTAGGTAGGTACTTTTATTACACATACCGACATTTCGCATTGGGTATTTCCTAAAAAGAACTTGCATGGATACAATTTTTTGAGATCTCTATGATGGCACATAAATAAATATAAGTACTGTTGAAAAAAGCAACCAGAACCCATTGAAGTGAACTTGCGGAAGCTATTTGTAAATGTACAAGTCAATATTTGAATTGATGAGTGTGTATTTGTGTGCGTGTGTGTGCTTATGTGCCTTTCTTGGCGTTGTTTGAGAATCCGAGTAACGGAAGTCATTATTATAAATAAAAATGTTCTGTTCCAAGCAAATCGGAAAAAATAATCGTTTTGTTTTTTTTTTGCATCCCAAATTGTCGCTGTCGTCAAGCACGCTGTTTCAACCCTGAACTGGTTTTCCCCGTGTAAAGGATTGTACAAGGTTTACTTACCATCATCAGATTCAATAAACTCTTTCATTGATCGCACATGTACCTTTAGACAATTCAAAACGAAGAAAACATTGTAAGAACGTTGCAGTTGGACGTTACTGACTGCGCAATACTCTGATACCATTGGATTAAGCAGTTAGCTTGCTTTTCCCCGAGCCCCACACAATGGAAAGTAAAATCCTAAAAAACTTCTGTGTTTATTGTTCGATCTTTCTGAAATTTTTAGGACATAACATTGGCCAAATTGCAAGGTCGTACCTTCAAAAATGCGTTTTTTTTAAATTTGGGGGAAATTGGGGTGTGGTATCCAACAAGTGAAAAATTTGTTACATGTGTATGCGAGATTATACATGTCAAGCTTGGGGCCTCAAGCTCTTATAACTTGTAAGTTATATCCCAAAAACGCTAGTATGAAATTGAAATTTATCGATAACTTTTGAATGGGTTGAGTTATCGATAAAATAAAATAAACCTGATCTGCCCCGGCACTACGAGAACTTATATTTCAAATATGAAGTCTCTAGCTCTTATAGTCTCTGAGATCCGCGTGTTCATAAAGACAGACGGACATGGCTAAATCGACTCAGCTGTTGATACTGATCAAGAATATATATACTTTATATGGTCGGAGATGCTTCCTTACATACTTTTGCCTGTTACATACTTTTGCACAAAACCATTATACCCTTTTTACCCATTTTTAATGGGTTCAGGGTATAAAAATCTTGACGCGACCGACCGAAGGCGAAAACTGTAAAAACATGGGATATATGGCCATAACCGAATTCAAGTTGTATGGCGGCTATAAGATAGAGTCGTCCCGTCCGACCGGTTGCGACCAATGTGCTGTCCCTTTGAATAAAAAGTCTCTGTGCAAAGTTTCATCGCGATAGCTCAAAATCTGAGGGACTAGCTTCCAGATCAATTTGTTTTGTCATTCTAAGCATACTGGAGGTAGTTTTTGGGGTATAAAAAAGAGTTTTTGCGTTTTTCAATCAATAATGTAATTGTAGCTAAATGATATAAAATCTTTAAAAGTCGCCACTGACATCTGTACTGCGGGAAACAAAATGAAGGCTACATGCCAAGCTTTATCAAGATTGCTTCAAAACTAAAACTAGATTGCATAGAAAGAGAGGGACAGGTGGATATGACTATATCGACTGGGCTATTAATGCCTATCGAGAATATAAAGAACATCAATTGTTTTGGGTTTTTGATGATGACTCGATTTGATTACATCACTATTACAGACACTACTTGGTAATAACCGCTAGTTGCAAACAAATCGCCTCTGCCGTTGTTCTGTGTAGAAGTGTGCAGGTCTGCTCATGGTGCGTGCAGTTTTGCTGTTACTTATTTGTCATTTTATTAAAAAACAAAAAAAGGAAGACGCTTTACTTGCACACTGCATGAATGGAAGTCGTAGTCAGTGAACCCTACCCACTCCACCACATAAGATTTGCTGCCACATTCAAGACACATATCCACATCCACGTGCCAAGGGCTGCTGAGCCTGTAATATCAAGATCTGGCGAACGCGAAAGCATAAACGGAAGTTGATCCGAAAGATTTTGCTAAATATAAATCTGCTGGTATGATTAGATGCGTTCTCTGGAAAGAGCAAACGGAATAGCCAGTTCTTGTGCGGCTTTTTATATCCTCTACTCGAAAGGCAATTAGTATATTGAACAGTACAGTATGATCATTGAAAATTAGTTTGAACCCGATCGGATGAATAATATTTCAGCTTTCTATAAAAATTTAAAAACAAAAAACATATATAAATTATTAAACGAGTGCTGATATCTATATAAAACACATTCAATATATACATATACATTGTAGCTAATGAATTCTTTCCATATTTTTGCAGCATGTCTGGAAAACGCAAGTCGCCACCCAACAAATTTGATGCCGACTCCAATAGCTCGCCAGGATTAGAGAGAGCTACATCAGACACTGGACGACAACTCCATTTTAATATCACCGAAATCTCGGCTGCTAAAATACAGCAGCAGTTTCTTAATAACAATAATAACTATAATGAGAGCAACGTTGCGAGCTGTAATGTGCGAAGCAACACCAACTGCGATTTTATTTGTAGTTCACAAGTCACTGAAGTGGTTGACGACAGCGAGTGCGATGGCGACGGCGAGGGAGCGGCGGATGCGGAGGGTTTTATGCGAATGGATCTAGGACTGAGCATGCCCATGGTTTCCGCAAGTGATGGTGAGCACACTGATCTGGATATCGACACAAGGAGCATTAGTCCAAACGCTAGCTCCAATGAATCGGATAGCGACAATGTTGGACAGGTAATGGCCAAAAAATTCATGAAATACGTCAGACAACACCTTGCAACAGCCAAATCTATCTAGCACAGCCACTATTACTGTCTTATCTTAAATCGGTCGCTGAACTCAAAATAAAACTAGTGGGGAAGGATTATCTTCGGCGTGCCGAAGATTTTATACTCTTTTCGAACCTTTAGGCAATTTTCACTCCGCCAACTGCAGCACTGAAATTTCATATGCCGTAAATAATCGTTTTATCGCGTAACATTTTTTTTTTTTTGTTCTAAGAATATTTAATTTATTGCCAGTTGTATGACAGCTATAACATATAGTGATCCGATCTGGCCGGCTCCGACAAATGTGCTGTCCCTTTGAATAATAATTCTCTGTGCAAAGTTATATCGCGATAGCTAAAAAACTGAGGAACTAGTTCGCATACATACCGACAGACGGAAATGACTAGATCAATTTGTATTGTCATTCTAAGCATACTGGCAGTAACTTTTCTGGGTCTCCGAAACTAAATATATAACAAGTAAATAATACTCTGATAACATTGTAAGAACAGCTGAAAACAGGCGAAACAGAACCTTTTTGCGGGGGTATGGACGATTGCGTTAGTGGGCGTGATTCTGAATTCGAATATATTGACATTTTTGTTTTTCAAAAATCGAATATCTTGCTTTGGTCATTTAGCTTGAAAACGGCACCAAAAAAATTTAAGTATTTTATACGTAAGAAATTTATAGTTGCTATGCTGGATATATATTATTTTTTTTAAACTGTTGAATAGTGTAATTAATGGTTAATAGTTATATATGTTTAGAGCTAAAAAAGTTTATTACCTGGTCGAAGTGGATAATTACATGCTATTATTACTATTTTATTTGAATTTATTTATTTAATGTCGACAAAAATTAAAATGTATATATTTAAAATTAAAAAACTTAAAAAGTCAAGACATACCAATAACATTATCTTTTTTTACGTGTTGCAGTCAGCCCGGCACCTTCTAGCCACGGACTCATTTACAAAGAATCGTATAAAAAACTCATCAAAATCTCGCCAGCTTAACTGCAATTTAAAAATGACGACTGTGCAGGCGATGGACCCTTCTACCGACTCAAACTGTAGAGATGTGGATACGTTGGTGGCGTATCCCACAAATCGCGACGCAACTATCCAGCTATTTGGGAATAATGCATTGCAGTCGAATGAGGACGAGGCTGATGGCGTTGGCGACATTATTTTCAAGAACCAATGCACTACACTGATAAAGCAGGAGCAAAACGCTAGCACGGAAGCTCTTCCATTAATGCTGAGCACAGAAGATCAGCCTATGGCACAGGACTTAACCGGAATAGAGCAACGCCTTTTCCATATACCTTGCCGAAATTCAGCTTCCATTATTAACCCTTTGGACGGGGATCAATTTTTACTCAGTCGAACGGAATTGCCACCATTAATTGTACCATCCTCCGCACATGAGAGCATTGCGGAGAATGGGCCGTTGCTGAAGCCAATAAGGTCAGTTCATATGCGCATTTTAATCATATTTAGTTTAATTGATAGCTTGGTTTTTATTTGAATATGCATACCCATATACGTTAAAAAGAAAACTAGACTTCATAAGGATAGATTCAAATGTAAGATGCCAGTTTGAAAAGAAGCAATAATAGATAGTATCTTAATTTCGGGAATCCTCTCAGGATATTAATAACACCACTTGGGATTGCCATAAGCTTATTATTATGGGATCCAACTGTAAACTGGTTCCGGCTCCTTCATTCCTAGACTAATTTAACATTGCCGATTGGATGAGAAGAGCTGTTGCCGCCAATCAGATTGGGTTCGTGTGGATATTGGAGTTTTGTGGTCGTAATTTGGAGCTCCCAAACTATATTCACAATTTCCGTTTGTAGCATTCAATTATTCAGAAGCAGTCTAAAAGCATAAACTGAAATTTGAGCAGCAACCCAAGTGGGACGCAGTCGGACCTGAGTCTGACGGACGGATGGCACGGCGGACGTGCCATTAGAACATAGTGGTTCAATGAATACAGACATTAATGCAAAAGCCACTGACAGTGACAATGATACAAATGCATAATTTAAGTAAATATGTACGTGAGTTTATATATATGGCAAACAATAACAGCTCTTTGAAATCATAAAACATAACAAATTGATGAAGTTGCATATGCATATATATTATTATTGCAAAATAAAAATGAGGTTACATGACGAGTAATAGGGAAACGGACCAATGTGCATCGATTCAAAGCCAGCAAACTGCCATGAAAATATTTGCTAGTTTTTAAGGGATGTACATTTTTAATGAAATTACATTCGACAATTTTGAATCAGGAAGCTAAGTGTCATCCTGTAATCGCAGAAACTTTGATATGGTCGTAGAATCGGTAATGTTTTGTGGCTTATTGGACTGCAGTAATTGCCAAAACAAAAAGAAATAATATGAAACAAATAAAAAGAAAGCACCAAGTCAGAATGCTGAAGTTAATGAGAGAGCTCATCTAACAGTTAAATACTAAATGCATATAAGCGCTCGGTAATTAGCATATAGTAAATGTTTGAGATGAGCTTTTAGCTTGATTTCATTTGATTGGTTTAATTCCAGAGAAAACTCCGCGATGGCTGCAGGAGCACAATCACAGCGAACACAAGAGAAGGATCGAACTGTGTCTGAAATGATTCGGCATCTGCAACTTATACGAAGTCGATTAATCAGCCAGGTAAATAAGTATGTTATTAATTGTAATTATATAAGCGGGCGGCTTTTGGGATTCCACTTTGGCCCAATTTTGGCTTCAATAGATTGTTTTCTTTTTATTTTAGTTTTTGACAGTCCTAATTTGATAGTCTTTCCAAATTGTATATCGGATTGTTATTTTAGACTGCCCGAATTACGAGAAGCTCAAACTAAAATTGTGTAAGACTAACTAACGAGGGCAAATGAGTATATTTATTATTTATGACTTGGGCGTTGACTGACAATTGGCAACGATTTGTTGGTAACAATAAGGGAAGTTCCCCTCATTGCGCACAGTATGTAAATTAAATTGAATTCTGTTAAATATTGGCTTGACAGCAGACGGCATTGTCCTGGCCCTTGGATTCTGAGTGCTCCTCATTTCCAATGCAGCTCGAAACAACGGAGTCACGCATCAGTCACCAGTTCTTTTGCTTGTCGGGTGACGATTTTCGAATTGGCATATAAGACTCAAGAGTAGTCACGTAAACAACTAATAAAACTGTTATCATACATTTTAGATTACGTGATATATGCACGTATGATTATGTTGTAGGAGCTTGGATTTAAAATACAATAACTCTTAGGATTCCACATACACAGCTTGGGATCACTGCTTGATTATCGCTTGATTATCCATTTTTTTTAAGTAGATATTTAAAGCTATATTTCCACGGAATAAGTTATAAAATATCTAAAATAAACTTGATACAAGAATTGTATCCCTTTTTAATTTGTACTAAGTCGTTACAGTCGTGTTCCCATTAAAAAAATCAAAGTGTGGATAACTATTTCGATGAACGGCTTACAAAAATGTAAATTACTTTAATTACTTCATTCTTTTGAGCATAGTCGATACCAGAAAAAATAAAAAAAACACAAACCACTGCGTAAGCGGATGTATAAATGTAAATGTATGAACACTTGGAAATTTGGCAGCAGGGATATGCCAGTGTCCTTTAGTAACGACTGCCTTTCATGTACTAGCTTTCAATGCAAGGTTGAGTAAATGATGTACATACGCGCGTGTGTGTGTTTGTTTATGTGATTGTGCTTATGAATGCCTTTTCTTCAGTGCTTTTTATTACATATTTCATTTTGCTGTTTTCTATTCATTACATTCATTTTGCATTTCCCTGGCTTTGTGCCATCACAAAGTTGTATTATTTTGCTTTCCTTTATTTTCCGCTTTTCTCCATTGTGTAGGTGTGTGTGTGTGTGTGTGTGTGTGTGTGTGTGTGTATGTGTGTGTGTGGTCCCCATGAGCATTCTATTCCATGCTACTGCTCAGAATTCTCTTTCAGCTTTTTTGTGCCATGCTTAAATTTCTTTTGAATCGCTTTTGTGCTGCGTTTGGCATTCAGGCTCTGAACAATAAGCTTTTCTTTCTATTTTCCACGTTTTCCTTATTCTGTTTTTTGGCTCTGTCCATCGACTGTCGACCGGCCATGTGCTTTTAAGGCTTAAGCTTATACTCGCCACAGAGTTTATATGCTTGGATTAGTTATAGATTTTAAGGGATTCAGCAACACCAATTCCTTGTAAATTCACAAATTGTTGTAGTAGTCCCATGATCTCTATAAGCGGAATGCTGGGCAAACAGTTGTGTCCACCTATTAAAGGTAACTACATACATACAGCCAGACAGCCGGAAACTATTTTCTTCAATAGTTTAAAAATAAAATTATTCGAATATGTATTAGGATTTTATCTGTATTTAACAAATGAAAAATAGTTGCACTTTCTTATGAATTGTTAAAAATACCTTTCTTAACTCCAAAACTTAGAGACTATCGCGAGGCACAAATTGCACAATAAAACTAGAGCTAAGCAAATGCCGTGATCCTGATTATATAAGGTGCATGGCGTCAACGAAAAATGGATAACGAGCCCATATATAGTATCGACGTTGCGATAAGGCTCGCGTCCGGCTAACAGGCGTATTTCCCCAATTCAAATCGAATGCAAAATGTTGCCCGCAAGAGTCCATGTAGGAGTGGTCAAATTGTTCTGAAAACAAGTGGCGTGCCGAAGATTAAATACTCTTTTCGAACCTTTAAGCAATTTTCACTATTTTTCCGTGACTGCTTATTTAATTCGCAGATATTAATGTCGCATACATATACCCCTACATATAAAACAAGTAAGAGTGCTCTAGTCGGGAGTGCCCGACTACGAGATACCCTGAACCCAGTCCTTACAATCATTCGTACTACTCTAAACTCACACATGCTGCAGTACAAGCAGTACAAGCAGTGCCAGCGGTTTAAGCAGTTAGCTTGCTCTTTCGCTGAGCCCCACACAATGGAAAGTTAAATCTTAAATAACTTCTGTGTTTATTGTCCGATCATATTGAAATTTTTGGGGCAAACAATTGTCGATAATATGTGTTACCAAACCAAATTGCAAGGTCGTACCTTCAAAAATGGGTTTTTTTAACTTTTGGGGGGTTTGGGGGTGGTATCCAAAAAGTGAAATATTTGTGACATGTGTATGCTATTCGAGATTATACATGTCAAATAAGGGGCCTCTAGCTCTTATAACTTGTAAGTTATATCCAAAAAACGCTGGTCTGAAATCGAAATTTATCGATAACTTTTGAACGGGACAAGCTATCGATAAATTTTAATAAACTTGATCTGTCCCGGGATTAGGAGAACTTATGTTCCAAATATGAAGTCTCTATCTCTTGTAGTCTCTGATATCTGGGTGTTCATACAGACGGACAGACGGACAGACAGACGGACATGGCTAGATCGACTCGGCTGTTGATACTGATCAATAATATATATACTTTATATGGTCGGAGATGCTTCCTTATGCCTGTTACATACATTTGCACAAAACCATTATACCCTTTTTACCCATTTTTAATGGGTTCAGGGTATAATAAAATATATAAAGGTATTCATGTAAACAGGGACGTTTCACTATCCGCAGCTCGTGGACGCGTCCCTTAGCATTCATAAGTGCTACCGAATTAAACAATATACAAGTTTCAGTTTTTCCAAAAAGTCAAAACTACATTACATATGTATACTACAATATACATACCAAATTTTGTGCCTGTTGCTCTTATACCTTTCAAGGCTGCTGTCGGAAATTGAATTGTCATAAAACTTAATCTGAACATACGAGAGCTTATATTCACAATTTGAGATCCATATTTTTTTCGCGTGGCATTGGTTTTGCCAATGAATTTAAATTTTTCTTTTGAATTATTCTATTAAAGCTACTTTATGTATGAAAAAAAAAATTAGAAACAATTTAGGAAATTTAAAATAAATGAATTTGACTACAGCTATTATATATTTGAAAAGAAGAATAAGAAACAAGTAAGAGTGCTCTAGTCGGGAGTGCCCGACTACGAGATACCCTGAACCCAGTCCTTACAATCATTCGTACTACTCTAAACTCACACATGCTGCAGTACAAGCAGTACAAGCAGTGCCAGCGGTTTAAGCAGTTAGCTTGCTCTTTCGCTGAGCCCCACACAATGGAAAGTTAAATCTTAAATAACTTCTGTGTTTATTGTCCGATCATATTGAAATTTTTGGGGCAAACAATTGTCGATAATATGTGTTACCAAACCAAATTGCAAGGTCGTACCTTCAAAAATGGGGTTTCTTTTGAATTATTCTATTAAAGCTACTTTATGTATGAAAAAAAATTAGAAACAATTTAGGAAATTTAAAATAAATGAATTTGATTACAGTTATTATATATTTGAAAAGAAGAATAAGAAAAAATGAAAATAAATGACCAGTCGCCGCTGGTCTTGAACCCAGGACCTTTCGCTCAACAGTTCGCAACTTTACCCACTACGCCACAAGCCGTTTTGATGATCGCTGACAAAATTGCTTGAAGAGCCGACTGTTACAAATTTCCTTGTTTTGTTTTCCTGCAACCTGCAACTCGCGTTTGTCAGCATTTGTTTTTTCGCGTGGCATTGTTTTTGTTCTAAGCTATTGGAAGCAAATTAATTTGATTGCAGTTATATATTTGGAAGGAAGAAAAAGAAAAAAGTATTAAATTAATAATCAGACGCCGTGAAGGCTTGAACTTGCGATACTTGCGTTCGTTAGCGCGGCTCTTTACGCCTTACACCACAAACCGTTTTGATGATCGGTGACAAAATACCTTGAAGAGCAGACTATCAAAAGCTTTCTTGCGCTTGACTGTTTTTTCAAAATATTTAATGACGCATATCTTCGCTGTTTATGACTTAATCGATTTGCGATTTTACCCATTGATGAGTTATAAGGATGTTCAAGTGTACAAGGAAATTTAAGGCAATTGCTTTGAAAACATCGGATTTATGGCCAAAACCGACTTTGAGGTGTATGGCAGCTATAAGATATAGTGGTCCGATCCGGCCGGCTCCGACCAATGTGCTGTCCCCTTGAATAATAAGTGTCTGTGCCAAGTTGCATCGCGATAGCTTAAAAACTGAGGGACTAGTTTGCATACATACAGACAGACAGACAGACAGACGGACATGACTAGATCCATTTGTTTTGTTTTTCTACGCATACTGGCAGTAACTTTTGGGGGTCTCAGACGCTTCCTTCTATGCGTTACAAACTTCAGGACAAACTTAATATACTATTTTCTTCGAAAAGAGTATAAAAAGATGGAACTTATAAATTATATTCCAACTTAATTAACTAAATGTAATATAATAAAGGTGGGCAAATGTTGAAATAAATTTGAAATGATGTTGGATGTATATATCGGATAAGTTAAAACGCTCTCTGATGTACGTCAACAATTATTGCCTAAACATCAGAGTCGCAGAACAATTTAATGCTTATTTCCATAACCTCTACAATTATTCACGGTGCCCCTCTTCGATTCCAATTACTTTTCACTCACTCAGTCAGTCATAGATTCTCTGCGGAATAGCAGTATTCAACCCATTCTCAGGATGAAACTGAGGATGACCTAGCAGATTAACAAATGATGAGTGCGCAACTTCTGCGTGTTGCGTGAGTGCAGTGTGCTCAGGCTAATCGGCTTGAAATCACGCTAATGTGATGCTTATCTGCCGGATTCGCTGAACAGAATGGCCGTAGCATGATGGGCCAAAGATTATCTTATGTAAGTCGGACAAAATCTGCATTTCCGCCTCGCAGCGCGGTTATTCCCTGTTAGAGGGTTGTTGTCGTCGCCGCAATTGATAGCGTCAGCTAGATACAATCAGCATCAAAAGTAGTCCAAAGGTCCTCATTAAAAACACATTAACACATATGGACTTGGATTCGAAATGATAATATCAACCCTCATTCTGCAAAACCGGTCGTATCCGCTTATCACGACGAAAATGCCATAATTTTTGCTTTTTTGTTATGTGATTATTATCCCAGGTGTAGTCTAAGTAGCCATTACATTTCACAAATTTGTGCGTACTTTTTATGTATATTATTATTATGTATATATAACAATAAATTGGCGGTATTGTTTCACCAGCTTCAAGCTTGGTGAAGTTTGTACATAGTAGAGATGGGCGCGGGACGGATTTGTTGTTCATGTCCTACTCATTCACGATATTTGTAAGCTTTTCTGATAATGATTTTTAGACAGCGTCTTCAGACCCTTTTCATCTCGAAAGATCTCGTCCCGTACATTCACGCGCCCAACTCTACTAAATTCCCATACATCACCCCATACCTATGTCCACTTATTTGTGTATGTAAACGTTATGGGAAAATCGGTCTACAGACTAATACATAAACGCGTTTTCATTGAAATAAAGTTGGCGTGTACTCACACCTAAATATCCACATATATGTATACACGTACATATTTACGTACATATGTATGTACTTAGCTACCTACTCTGCTATAACCTACCAACAAACAAAAGCCACGTCGTGAAGCATATATGTACGTGAGCAAAAGCTCTTGTTGGGATGCCTCGAAGCATTCTCATAGGTCTGCCAATAGAAAACAAATACATTTTGCCGTCTCACTCAAATTTACCTTGTTTTTGCACTTGTGTGTGTGTGAGGGTGTGTGGACTGTGTTTTGAGCAAAATACTGATGCACCAGAAAATAAATGCTATGCATGTATGAATGTGAATGTAGGTAAGAGCCTTACCTGGCTCTTAGTTGACGTATGGGAAGATACGAGTAGATATTAATACATACGTACATGAACATTTAGAATTTTTCGAATCTAAAGATGTCGACTAGCAGACTACTCTCTTGGAGATACGCATACATTAAAACATTAATACTCTCTAAAGATACCCTGAAACTATTTAAAATGGGTAAGAAGGTATTTTGAACGGGACGAGTTATCGATAAAATGAAATAAACTTGATATGTCCCGGGACTACGACAACTTACATTCCAAATATTAAATCTCTAGCTCTTTTAGTCTCTGATATACACGTAATGTCAAGGAACACCAGAACATTTAATGATTGTCTTTATAGACAGATTTTAAATAAAAATAATAACAAAAAAAAAAAAAGAAAAAAAAAAGATATACACGTGTTCATACTGACAGACGGACGTACAGTCAGACGGGCATGGCTAGATCAACTCGGCTGTTGATACTGATCAAGAATATATATAGTGAATATGGTCGGAGATGCTTCCTTATGCCTGTTACAAACTTTTGCACAACTTCGTTATACCCTTTTTACCCATTTTTAATGGGTTCAGGGTATAAAAAAACAGGAAGAACGTTGCAGTCAGACGTAACCGACTGATGAAAATCGGTGAAGCATGACCTTTTCGCGGCTGTATGGGCGGCTGCGTTAGCGGGTGTGGGCGTGGCTTGACCTTTGAGTAACCCTAACAGTAATCTACCTTTCAAGTTTAGTAGCTCTAGCTCTAAGACTTTGAATGGATTTTGGATGGATTTTGGATTTTCGTGATTTGTGAGGGTGGGTTGGGGCGTAGCCCCAAAATTATTTTGCTTAGACTTAAAGCGGTGAAAAGGAATCTTTGAAGTTTGTAGACTCTAGCTCTAAAGCTGTGGTAAATATAGGCGTCCGCGATTCGTGACGGGATGGCTGGGGAGTGTTATAGTGAGCGTGGCTGGGAAATCCAGGTTGGAATCTGTAGGAGAGGAAAATAAAAATTTGAGTGACTCAAGCTATAAAATATGTTCTTGTTATCGATTTGTACTTTCAGGTATATTGTTTTGCGCTATTACGGCAGCGGGGGTGGGCGTGGTCGCAAAATTTTTTCTGTGATCTATATGGGAGCCTGGTGACATAACCTCCAAAACAGTGGGAGACATAAGCATTTCCAATTATACTTGGAGGGGGCTGATGGGTGGATCCAATTTTTTAGGCAGGTCACCAGAAATTCACTGTCGAAATTACATGCATCTAGCTTAAAAATTGTGAGAATATGAATGTCCTATCGATTTCAGATTTTTGTGAATCGACATTTTATCGATTGGCCAGCGCCGAGAGGGCGTGGCACAAATTGTTCCTCAATGATATAGCACGTATAATTGTGTCTTTAGTCTATATGTTATGTTAGGGTCAATAATACTTGCGTTCATGCAGATAGACGAACAACCTGACATTGCACAAAATCAATATACTATGAATACCTTCAGTATCAGTATGGCCGTTACTGTCGACAATAGAAATATATATGAATGTGCATGCATACACGCATACATATGTATGTATTTATGTATGTAAATTAACATACAAAATTTATGAACGGTTGTCGACCCTGCGGCCCCAAGTGCCCACTTACTCGACTATCCATCCATTCCACACTTATATACATATGTATATTTATATATACATATGCTTTCATAAATACCCACATATAATTCTGCATTGGGGCACACAAGTTCGGGAGCGTTCTCGTTGTCCATGTGAAATTGCAAATCACACCGGAAATGCATTAAAAAATTTGCTGCAAATATTCTAATATTAATCAAATTGTGCTAACCTTGCCTTGGTTTGCCTTGCTTTGCCGGGCCGCTGCTTCGACATGACAACGTAGACGTTGGCATGACAACGGGATCGGGAGCCACAAACTTACAGCGGTATCGGGATCGGCGGTTGCAATCGCAGCCAGCACGAGAACTCTATTTTTAAATACGAAATTTATGAATGAAACCAGAAATTGAAACGAAGGCGGATGGCGATGGCGATGGCGAGAGTGACAGCGAAGTCACAGTCATAGTCGCCGCAGCAGTCGTGTACAACGGTATTCCGGCCAAGAAGCGAGAATCCCAAGCAACCGAACAATGCGAAGTTTGTTCGAATTCGTAATGTCACAGCCATTCCGTAATGTGTGTTCCGAATGGTATCGAGCGCTTCAATAATATTTTAATTGAAGGATCCGCCACTATAAAAATAAATGATTACCGCAATATTTTTATACCCTGAACCCATTAAAAATGGGTAAAAAGGGTATTATGGTTTTGTGCAAAAGTATGTAACATGCATAAGAAAGCATCTCCGACCATATAAAGTATATATATTCTTGATCAGTATCAACAGTCGATTCGATTTAGCCATGTCCGTCTGTCTGTCTGTCTGTCCGTCCGTCCGTCCGTCCGTCCGTCCGTCTGTCTGTATGAACACGCGGATATCAGAGACTACAAGAGCTGGAGACTTCATATTTGGAATATAAGTTCTCGTAGTCCCGGGACAGATCAAGTTTATTTCATTTTACCGTTTAAATGTTATCGATAAATTTCGATTTCAGACTAGCGTTTTTGGGCCTTAACTTAAAAGTTATAAGAGCTAGAGGCCCCAAATTTGGCATGTATAATCTCGAATAGCATACACATGTAACAAATGTTTCACTTTTTGGATACCACCCCCCAATCCCCCCAAAAGTTCAAAGAACTCATTTTTGAAGGTATGACCTTGCAATTTGGTTTGGTCACACATTTTATAGCCAATGTTACTACAAATTTTAGAAAGATCGGACAATAAACACAGAAGCTATTTAAGATTTTAATTTCCATTGTGTGGGGCTCAGTGAAAAAGCAACCTAACTGCTTAACCTGTATGTATACACACTATTAGGCAAGTATGAATGGATGTCAGAACTGGGTTCAGGGTATCTCCTAGTCGGGCACTCCCGACTAGAGCACGCTTACTTGTTTTTTGTGAAAGCGTTTACATTATATAAGAGTTTAAAAGCACATATTTAATAAAATGAATGGGTAAAAAAGTACATGAGAGGTTAGTTATGATTGGGATCCACCAGCTCACGGCTGTCGGATATTTTTCAGCTGGCCAGCTGTTCCAAAAGAACCGTCTTCTGTCTTCTCTGAGATGAGTTGTTTGACTCAAAGTTCAAATCATTGACCATAGGAATTGCATGAAACCGAAAGTGAATTAATTGCGTTTATGACAGGTGTAACTCTGGTAACTCCAACATCCCTCATATTGTCTTTAATCCTTGCAAAGGGAAAGCCGCCAGCAATGCACCGCAAAATCTTGCACTCCACGGACTACAACCTTATTATGAGATTAAGGGCCCCCGTGCCCAAAATTGTAACTCCATATCACCAAATAGGTTGTACCATTACTCTGAAGAGTAGTACCTTGCTTGCTAGACGTACTTTCGACCTGGGACGGAGTGAGCTGTGCTCTGAAATCTAAATTTATCGATAACCCTCAAGCCGGACAACCTATCGATCGAATGAAATAAACTTAAACTTATGCGGGAATACGAGAACATATATTCCAATTATGAAGTCTTGACCCTATATAGTCTTAGAGATCCGCGCGATCATGCATACATACAGATAGACAGACGAACATAACTAAATCGACGCGGCTGTTTTGATTATGAATGCATATACTTTAAGGAGATGCCGGTGTTGAACTTTTCCCAACCCTTTAATATACACATTTTACACATTTTTGAAAGTTCAATTTTAAAACTAAATATGGCAATGATCTTAAGCTTGTGTGGCTTAAAGTGTTTCAAAATAGTTGAATTCTAAAAAATATGGCATTGGTATGGCATTAATTTAAGTACAAACTGGACTTAATCTTCAACTATCCGCATATTTCTTTTCATTATATTTTGATATTTTTTTAATTTGGGTTTTGGACTTAAACCAAAATGGTTTGGACGTAACTGGTTTTTTTAATTAGTAAAAACTGTACACTTACTTTTATACGCTAAGACATATATATGCTTGTATTGGCAGCTTAAAATACGATCATAAATAAAAACGAACAATATAATACAGTATATATGTTAATTCGTACAGATACATACATACAGTCGACATATTTTGTTGGTATGTACATACACATGTATGTATGTGTGCATCTACACAAAATTTATGATCCGTTCATTTAGTTATTGCGATGGTTCTGGATGTGGGCGGTTCATGGTTCTGGATGTGAATATGTGAATGTGGGCGGTGACTCCATAGTCAGTATAGTGAAAGTACTAAGAAAAACATCTTTCATCTAAATTGACCGACTGGTTCATATTTTATACACACAACAACAGTGAAAATGTTGAGCACATCCATAAATGTCATAAAATTCATAAATATTATCTTCAAAATGTTCATTGTCTATTTCGGCTAGGCAAACGGAATGATTATACTCTTTCGAAGAAAATAGTATATTAAGTTTGTGCTGAAGTTTGTAACGCATAGAAGGAAGCGTCGGAGACTCCCAAAAGTAACTGCAAGTATGCTTTGAATGACAAAACAGATTGATCTAGCCATGTCCGTCTGTCTCTCTGTCTGTCTGTCTGTCTGTATGTATGCAAACTAGTTCCCCTAGTTTTTGAGCTATCGTTATAAGACTTTGCACAGAGACTTATTATTCAAAGAGACAGCACATTGGTCGGAACCGCCCGGATCGGACCACTATATCTTAAAACTGCCATACAACTGGAAGTCGATTTTGCCCATAAATCCCATGTTTTCAAAGCTATCGCGATAAGACTTTGCATAGATACATATTATTCAAACATACATCACATTGATCGGAGCCGGCCGGATCGGATCACTATATCTTGAAACTGCCATACAACTGGAAATAAATTTAATATTTCAATTCAAATTGTTATCATATGATATCAATTTTTAAAGATGAACTTACTGCAGTTAACAGAGTGAAAATTGTCTAGAGGTTCGAAAAGAGTATAAAATCTTCGGCACGCCGAAGATAATCCTTTCCCACTTGTTTTAAACTGAGTTTTGGGCCCTTGGAATAACAAGGTAATAAAACGCAGTCCCCATAGGCCGTGGGAGGAATCACAAAAGATTTAATTGTGTTCGAATGATACTTCTCATGTTCACTTCAATAAATACAAATATGTTTGTTCATATGTGTCTATGTGTAATATATGTATTCACATGCAATTTGCGAAAATTATAAGTTATGTATGTGGCAGCGATTATGTGCTGAATATGGTAAGCATATATGAAATACATATTATAAAATTAGAAATGTCAGACATTTTCTAAATTCACACAGAGAGTAGACTAAAATAAATTTGAAGCAACAGCTGTAGCAACAACCAAAGAAGAGAATACAAATATATACTTCTACTTAGACAATAGAAATGTTTTGGCTGAAAAAATGTGAAACATTTTACTTTAATATATACATAACAAGTAAAAACGTTGCAGACGGACGTAGCCATCTGCTTAAATAATCTGATACCATTGGAAGAACATCTACCTTCCGAATTTAGTGACTAGCTCTGAGACTGTGGGATATCTGGATATTCTCCGTATGCAGGGGCGGGAGGGAACGTGACAGTGCCAATTTTTCTGCGATCTGTGGGAAAGGCTTTTAGTAAAATATATTCCAAATATGGATACTCTAGCCCTACAACAGTGGGAATTTTTCGGTCATCAAACGGGCCATAAACAACAATGTGAGCGAACTAAAATTCAAGGACATACCTCCAAAAATTATTGGGGGGGTGTGGAGAGTCGGTAGTCAAATATTTTTGGCATGGGTATGCTATTTCAGATTACACATAACTTTATAACTTTCAAGTTATGGCCAAAAATAGCTTATACCAAAACGAAATGTACTAATAACCTTTGACCTGCATAATTTCAACTAAAAAACCCCATCTCAGTGTGGTGATGCCGCTATCACTAGCACGGGAATGGATTGTGCTTATTGTTTGCTAAAGAAGCCGAACTTTCCGCGACCGACGTGTAGCGTGTTGGGTTCTGTGAACAATTGGTGCTATATTCCATCGCGTGGCCCAGCACTCGAACTCATCCAGGAATGCTTTTACATGTCTAAAGCGGTCATTGAGCTGCTGCCAGATGCCAGAAAAGCTGTGTCGTCAGCATATGTTGTCATCAAAAGCCGCGGGATTGGGATTGAGAGATACACTGTAAATACTGTGTATAGGATTGGCCGATTGTCCAGGAAAACTTTTTAGGGCGCTGATGATGTGGCTTACAACACAGTGGTCTGGTAGCGTGTTTTAAAAAGCGTTAATGCCCAGAAGACGAGCTAGCAGGATTCTCTCAAAAACCATTAAAAAAGTAGGCAGGAGACTGATCGGCCTGAAAGAGATCCTTGCACCATAACAATAAGAGCACGCTTCCGTGCTGCCGAAATTTCAATGAACACTTAAGGCATTTGGGTAGCTTGAATATCATGTTTGCTCAGATTGAATGCCTAAGTGCTGAGCAACTGTCAATTGACTTATGGAAAGGTTTACATAAATCTTTCGTAAGCATAACGGTATTCTTGAGCACATTATCATTAACCTGTCGCACTGCAGTCATCAGTGCCTCATCCTGAGTCGCATTCGATGCTGATCTTTGGTACGAGTCGCACGAGCCCAGGGTAGAGTTATTGTACCCACACCTAAACAGTTCAAATAGGGTGCAACAACAGACCACTTTCTCTGTGAAAGCCATAAACAATACTATTATGGCTCAGAGCACGCAGCTGCGGCAGCCATTTGATATTTATAAGGCTTCTTAATGAGGTGAGAAATGTTTTCATATATTGCCTCGAATCAGTGCCGGCTTTCAACGGCGGTATACACATACAAACATCGCTCACTCTACATACCAGCATATGCCTCCATTCACATTCACCCGATCGTCGCATTCGTCGCCTTTCGGTCCATGCAAAAGGGGTCGGTTCGGATCGGGTCGGATCAGCGCAGTCACCTATTCTTAGAAGCAGCCCACTTCACAAAAGACACAACAACTCTAAAATAAAATCAAAAGAGCAATAAGTGTATCTATGCCCCAAGTGGCACAGTGCTCACGAGTGTACCGACGCGTCGGAACCATAAGTCACGGAATCAATTTTGGCAGTTATTCCACTAAATAAGTGGCAGAAGACATCATAGTTTGTTCGGTTGAGTCCCACATAAAATTCAAAATTTTCGATTGCAAGAGCTGTGTTCTTACACAGTAAAAACAAGTAAGAAGTTGTAGTCGGGCGTAACCGACTGCGTAATACTTTGATACCCTTGTATGAATAACTGAAAACAGGTGGAACATAACTTTTTTGCTGGTGTAAGGGTGAGGTAGTTAGTGGTCGTGGACTGACATAACTTTTAAGTTTGGTGACTCTAGCTTTAAAACAGTGAGATATATGGATTTACGCGATATTTGGGGGCGGGAGGAAGCGTGGCCCAAACATTTTTTTACCGATCCATGAGGGGGGGGGGGGGGGGAGTGACCAGAAATCTACCTTCTAAGTTAGGTGATTCAGCTCACAACCAGTGCGAGATATGGGATTTGCGATATTTTGGGGTGGGAGGGGCGACTATGGTGACTTGGTGACTTTAGCATTTTAGCTGTGGGACATATTGGCTTCCGCTATACGTTAGGGCGGGGGGACAGGTCGCATTTTTTGGGGGAAATATACATGTGTTATCGATTTGTGTTTTCGGGTATATTTTTTTTAGGGGCGGGAAGGGGCCTGGCTATAAACCTTTTTTTATTCCAAGTATGGTGACTTTAGCTCCAAAGCCGCGGGAGATATAAGTATTTCTAATTAGTTTTGGATGGGGATCTAGTGGGCGTAGCCGAAAAACCTAGTATTCAATATTTTGGGCAGGTCACCGGCAACATACCTACCAAATTTGATGACTCTAGCATCAAAATTGTGAGAAATATTCAGGTTTTTATCGATTTGTGATTTGAGGTGTATCGACATGTTATCGGAACAAACTTGATCTGTAGGAGATAGCTACGAGTACAACAGTCCAATTTTCAAGTGTCTATCTTTAATAGTTTCGGAAATACGTGCGTTCATGCAGACGGACAGACGGATGACCTGACGGACATTGGACACATTCAATATTCTTAGTGAATACCTTCGGTATCAGAGTATAAAAAGTTAAATTTATAAAATGCACGCTTATGATTTTAGTCTGATATCGAAGATAGACGAGTACTTGGAATATATACTCTTAGTTATCTGCTTGATACAAAGTGATAAGCTTTTTTAGCAGGCCTACTGTTATATAGTGGAGCTATAGTCACCAGTAGATCTGGACTGCAACGTTCATGTTTTAAGGTTGTATGGTTTAAACTCCAATTTTCTTTCAATAAAGTTTAATTTTAATACGAAATAGCATTGATTTATTTTCGTAAAATTTTAAATCCAAATAGGGTTGGCTTGGAAGACGTATACTTCGATTTTATATTGTGGGTGCTCATAATATTGCCCTGTACCCAGAACGTCGAGCGTACTCTTATGGGTGGTGAATTGTAACTGCATATGTACATACGTATGTTAGCAACTGTATCTTAACCATAACTATACATGCGTGCCAATGGCGCACTGGACTATCAGCACGTTACATGCGAACGACTTACATTATTGCAATTATGAAGGAATGGTTTTTAAAGCCTTGGTTAATACCTAGATTGGCAGAGCTTGCAAATACGTACATCGTAGATATGTACAGCTAGTAATATAATGTGACACACGCCGTTAATGCCACTGCAGCAGACAAAGTTTGATAGCTTTGGGCTGCCGCAAGGATTAGGACGTGCGTCAGACGCAAGTGGCCAGTGTCAGTGGCAATAGCCGGTTAATTAGCCATCAACGTCGCCACCCACGCTCCTTTCAAAACCATTTCCGGAAAAGCCCGAGAGGACCATCCTCCAACCTCAGGCATCGCCTTAATTGCTAGTAATTTTGAAAGGTTGTCAATGCCGATGTTGCAACGATACAATTGGGAGGGGGATGGGGCTGCTGACTTTGCGTATTTAATGACTCCTAAAATGGCAAATAAATCTGTGGCAAATCCAGTTACTCGCATGTACTTACGCATGTACATTGTACATACACATGTTTAGTATGTATAACTAGCAACCGCAAATAGGCTAAACGTTCGCATTTACCCCCTGGCTTCCACCACTTCAAAGCCCGCCACTGCACACTGGACTGGACAGTGTACAGTAAATCTGCAATAATATTCTTAAGTTACATTAAGAGCAAACACGCCCTGTGAAAATCATATTTCGAAGTCAATTATTAAAACATTTTTTTTTAGCTTTTTTGCATTAATTTGTTTATGCATATGTATATGCATTTACATATACAATAGGTATTACCTAATTTGCCCAGAATGGGACTGTTAATAACAAGAATAGCCCTAAAACTGTGGGAAGTATTTACGTTTTATCGATTTGGGATTTGAGATGTATCGACATGCTATCGATTTGCCAATCTCCCAGTGGTCGGTCTTTGCATAAAAATCTTAGTACTTTATTTTAAACAGATAACTACGAGTATAGTAATTTCAAGTCTTTAGCTTCAAAGCGTCGGAAGAATAGGCGGACAGCATGACGGGCATTGCACAAAAGCAATATACATTTCTGTCGTCGATACCTGAATATAAGAGCGATAAAGCATATTTTAAATCATCAGTATGCAGGGAAAACTCTCTAGTGCGGACATTGAGCGTCGGTAAATTTTTGCCAGCTCAAGAGGCCTGATTTATATTTTTTGTTTTCTTAATTTAATATGCTAGTTGAACAGTCATGTAAGGCAAATCGAGGCACAAAGTGTAGGGACTTCACGTCCAACTAAGGATTAAGAAGACTCCTTCCAAGAGATGTAAAATTTAACTAAATAATAGTGACAAATTATGATCGTAAAATAAAATATATAAAAACAAACAAGTAAGAGTGCTCTAGTCGGGAGTGTCCCAACTAGGAGATATCCTGAACCCAGTCCTCACATTCATTCAGAGGTACTTATCTGTGTACATTCACACAAACACACACAAGTTGCAAGCAGTAAACGCACTTTTATCTCTGCTTTTTCACTGAGCCCCATGCTGTGGAAAATTTAAATCTTCTGTGTTAGTCGTCCAATCTTTTTGAAATTTGTTGGGAAAAAATTTACAGTAAAACGTGGAAACAAACCAAGTGCAAGGCTAATTTGCTAATTTGTGATTTACAAAGTTTTTGTTTTGTAACATCTGTATGCTATTCGAGATTATACATAACAATTTGGTTATAACTGTTTTAACTATCGATCAAATAAAACAAACTTTATCAGATCAAGGGACTACGAGAACTTATATGTCAAATATGAAGTCTCTGGCTCCTATAATCTCTGATATCCGCATGTTCATAAAAATGGTCGGACGGACAGACAGACAGACATGGCTAGATTAACTCGGCTGTTGATACTGATATATGGTTTATGGGGTCGGAGATGCTTCCTTAGTCTTATACTTTTTAACAACTTCGTTAAACCCTTTTTAGCCATTTTTATTGAGTTCAGGGGATAAAAATGGCTGCCAATCATTGTCACCATATACAATTTTTTCCAGTGTATATTCATATGTACGTGACTTGTGTTATATGCGTGGAAGATCAGATAGCGATGTTTTTATTGTTCTCGAACGCCTATGCGTCGCCTGGCTGACTATTCTTCTAAGTTTGCGGAGGTGGAAATCGTTTATTTTAGCTTGGGCTATGTTTGAGAAAATTTTGATATTATGTCAAAATTTTCGACTTTTTATAAATTATTTCTTGGGGAAATCATAAATGTTATATTTAGACATGAACAATATTTATAGTGACATTATTCTGACAGTCCACGCACATGGAAATCAAATTCGTAATGGACATAGCATTGGATTTTAAGTTTAAATATGTGTGTGTGTGTGTGTGTGTGTGTGTGTGTGTGGGTGGGGGTTTGGATGAAAAGAATAATGAATCTGAATAAAGAAATGGGGCGGTGCTTGCTTACGATTTAGCGCCCGCTTCCGGCGTGTGCCGCAGCTGACAGATTACAATTTAAATACGTGCATGATATGGGCCAACTCATGGATTTACAGTGAAACAGAAACAATTCCCAGGCAATTAATTTTGACATCACTCCGTATCGTCCCTCCTTTTAGCGCTGGGAAGTTTTCCGTTGCGGCACCTGTTCACCGATGTTCGAAGAAGCAGAACTCCAGCTCCTTTCATTACCCAAAGGCTTCGAAAGCCCGGGTGGATTGCTATTCAATGGCCTCTACGTTTCGGTCAACAGAGAAAACTTTTCGATTTGGCTGCTTTGGGAACAATTGGTCACCCCCACTCACAAATAGCAGCAAGCTGTCCCTTTCCAAAATTATTAGACATTTATTGTTGTGCGTGAGGTTATGGATGAAGATTGATGATGTCTATTGATGATCGTCATTATCCGTATCATTGGTAGGGCACACAAGAGCAGAGCAGAGCAGTCTGACGTGTTAAAAATATGTGAGAGAGGGAGAGATAGACACATAGAGCGTTGTGTAAATTTCCTGATCTGGATAAGAACAAGTAGAAGTAGAAAGTATTTTTTGGGGGCTGTTGCCATCATTTGTGTCCCCATTGTTTGATGGAACAAAGCTGTTGCCTTAAAGCAGCATTCGCATTCGCATTCGCATTGGGCGCTACTTTGGCAACAAAACACAACACAACAGCGACAATGAACTTCTAATTTGAATGCTATTTTATGCTTTGTTGTCCCAGATTTAATCATCTCCTCCTGGGCTGGGCTCGTTTCCCATCATTAGAGTCACCATTGTTTTCGCATATGAATGGGAAGCTCAAGTTCATTCGCGTCTGTCTCTTTCTCTCGCGAATGTTTGTTTCCATGTCCCATTCCCCAGGGGTGGACAAGTTTTGTTATCCCCATGACTAATATGTGATGGCCTATGGACGACGGATGAGCACTTTTTGGTCTTTGTTTTCGTATCCCCCGTCTTCGCCTTCGCCATTGTCCTGTTTGCAATTGGAGCTTAAAGCAACACATAACCATCATCATAATTTGTACAAATCATGTTTTCAATTCAAATTTCAATTTCCCCAATTTGTGCGCGAATTTCCTGACCGGCAATAAGTCGCCACCCCAATCCCTGCTACTCCAACCCAGCTCATACTCTGTTCAAACAACAGTTACGAGCCGAGGACGACGGCGCCACTGTCAATATGTGGAAGCGAAGCGTCGAGCCTGTCCCGTCAAAGTCAGTGTGAACGTGAAATAACTTGTAATTGAATTGACGCCGACGGGACGGACGCAGGATGCACAATGCATCAGTTCTGTGGCAGGGGTATGGTGTTGAGGGGGCCAGTTGAGAAAAATCAAGTATAGAAAGAAAAACAATTACCTGGAGCGCACTGGGCGGTCCGGAGCGGAACGGAGCGGAACGGAGAACCACACACTCTTCGGGCTGTCCATTGGCAACATTTCGTCTCAGCTTAGAAGTGAATACTGTGAATACATACTTACATACATACATATGTATATATGCATTTGTGTATGTTGTACAATATATCGCGACTTTTGCCCGAGACCTTTGCACTTGACATTGGTCGCGCGCCGGGTGGGCTCAGCCCCGGCCGAGTATTGGAGTGGGCATTATAATTAGAATAAAGCCAACGTCAAGTGGATCAATGGCGCGGTGTTCACGTCGTTCACATTCTTGTGTTCCACCCCTTGCATCGAAAGGCTTTGCGCTTTCTTTATGTCCCCTTCAAAGACGGCACGTGCAGCACGGCCGCAAATCGCAAGTATTTCCGGAACATAATTAGACTTGGAGAAGCGCCTCAGTTCTCTTCTCGATCGACCTGTGCAAAAGAAAACCTAAAATATAATATACAGTGAACACGTATCCGAAATTTACATTTACTTTTATATTTTATATGTAGTTAGCAGCAAACATGACCGTAATTGCTAGTCTAGGACTATATCCTAAGCCTAATATATTGAGATAAAATATTCTTAAAAATTAATATCAATTTTTTGATGCTCCGCTTACCCATTTCGAAAAATCCAATTTAAGAATGGCTTACAGAAAACATTCCAACATTTACACAAATTTCCGGAAAGAAATTGAATTTCCCAATGAGTATAATCAGAAATCAGACAAGTGTGCATACACCTATGCAATATACACTGATGCTGCCTACTGTTGGCAAATGCAAGTTACTGTAAAACGAATAAAAAGAACACCAGTTCAGAAACTGAAAAGCCCGAAGGAAACAAAAAAACAACAGCATCAGCAGAAACAAAAAGCAGCAGTTTATTATAATAATTGAGTTGAACTCATTTGCATTTCACGCCACTTTGAGTCTGAATGGAAATGAAAATCTGAATAATCAGTTTTACATTACATTTTATAATTTTATTTGTATTAAATATTTTATTTCATTTTGGGCTTTTTGAAGCAACGCTCAAAAGCAGCGTCATTATTACAGGGGTGCAGATTTATTACAAGCAACATTAGCACAATGCATTTTAAATTTAAATCTTTTAAAGTATCAAATGGAAAAATCTTAGCCGTAATTTCTCATTCGTCACTTACATCCGTTTAAAGAGTGTCCATATATTCCACAATTTGTATATATTATATGTAACACAGAGTTCTGGTAACCCACATGTAGCTAATTTTATTTTTCAATAACTACCTCGGTTTCTAAATCGATAAATATTGATTTCGAATTTTAATACTTTGAGCTTATGCATTTGAGCTAGCGTACACATTTAAAGTAAATTTTATTTTTTGTGTGCCACATAAGCGCAAATTTGAATTCAAAACAAGTAAAAATGTTGCAGTCGATCTATCTGGATATGCGGGGGGATGGGCGTAGCAACAACTTTTGTTTAACGATAATTGAAGGGGGTGACCAAAAATCTATCTGCCTAGTGACCCTAGGATTTTCAGGATTTGCGGAGGCACGAGGGAACGTTTCAGTGACAGTTTGCGAACTGTGGGAAAGGTTACCAGTAATATAATTTTAGGTCGCAATCTTTGGGGACGGTCACCAGCAATAACAAATCAAAATTTAGTGACTCTATCGTTCAAATTGACAAGTTAACAAGCAGTGCAAGCAGTCTAAGCAGTTGGCTTGCTTCTTTACTGAGCTCCACACAATGGAAAGTTAAATCCTTAAAAACTTCTGTGTTTATTACCTGATCTTATTGAAATTTTTTGGGCACAAACTGGGTAATAAACAAGTGGGGAAGGATTATCTTCGACGTGCCGAAGATTTAATACTCTTTTCGAACCTATAGTCAATTTTCAGTGTGCCAACTGCACCACTGAAATTTCATAAGCTGTACAAAATCGTTTGCCAGTTGTATAGCAGCTATAAGATATAGTGATCCGATACGGCCGGCTCCAACTAATGTGATGTCTCTTTGAACAATAAGTATCAGTGCAAAGTTTCATTGTGATAGATTCAAAAACATGGGATATATGGCCAAAACCGACTTCGAGTTGTATGGCAGCTATAAGATATAGTGGTCCGATCCAGCCGGCTCCGACCAATGTGCTGTCCCCTGGAATAATAAGTGTCTGTGCAAAGTTTTATCGCTATAGCTCAAAAACTGAGGGACTAGTTTGCATACAGACAGACAGACAGACGGACATGGCTAGATCAATTTGTATTGTCATTCTAAGCATACTGGCAGTAACTTTTGGGGGTCTCCGACGCTTCCTTGTATGCGTTACAAACTTCAGCACAAACTTAATATACTATTTTCTTCGAAAAGAGTATAAAAATGCGTTTTTTGAAAAAAATGAAGTATATGTTACATTTGATATTCAAGAACATACATGTCAAATTTGGGGCCTGTAGCTCTGATAACTTTTATTCTATGACCCAAAAACGCAGGTCTGAAATATACATTTATCGATAACTTTTGAACGGGACGAGTTATCGATAAAATGAAACTAACTTGATCTGTCCTGGGCCTACGAGAACTTATATTCCAAATAAGACGTCTACATACAGACAGACGGTCGGACGGACAGATGGACAGACAGACAGACGGACATGGCTAGATCGACTCGGCTGTTGATACTGATCAAGAATATATATACTTTATATGGTCGGAGATGCTTCCTTATGCCTGTTACATACTTTTGCACACAACCATAATACCCTTTTTGCCCATTTTTAATATGCCACAAAATTTTTGAAATTTAAACGAAAACGATAGCACAACTTTTTGCACCTTCTGCAGAAATTGTGGAAAGAAGCTGAGGTAGATTTTATATTATTGCAATATGTATTAATCGAGTTTTATGTGTAATGGATCTCAGATTTGATTTGTTGTAAGCTTGCGGCAGAATGCTTGTATGTTTTCGATGATTTCTTTAATAATGCGAAAATTAAAGGGCATTAGCGGGTTAACTGAATCAGTGGCGTAGGCAGGAGGTGCTTTTGCGGGGAAGAAATCGTTATCATCTTTTTGCTTTTAAAAACTAATTTATACTGAAACACCCCCTTAACAAAATCCAGCGTCCGCCACTGCACGGAGTACACGCAGGTACAAAAATCCACGGGGTACAGTCACAGCATTAACAGAAGAACAGCAACAACAAAGTAACAATGTCATATTGTTCCACAAAATTGATGAATGCAAAGCGAAAACTTATTGACAACGTCATAGAACGAACAGCGACCCGCCACAGACTCCACCTCCATGACAAGTCCTTCTCCCCAGCTGAGCGCACCCATACCTACCTTTTAGGTCCCACTCGACGCTACCCGTTGTGAGCGACTCGAGTAAGTCAATGAAGCGATGACACAGCGTGTCATCGGTGTAATTTGCAGCCACAGTCAATGGCACAGGCCACAGGCGACAGGCCACCTTTCAGCGGATTTGGTTCATCCTTGGGGACTGCTGTAATACCATCGGTTTTCTTTTCAGTATTCTATGTCGCTTTAGGCGACAACGCAGTGACAGTGACAGTGGCATTAGAAGCGGCCAATTGGGAATCGTCAACAAAAACTAAAGTCGTGGATGCGGTTGCGTTATTTAGGGCAATGTAAGCTTTGCCTGTTGTTCTGGGCAGGGTCTGTGGATGTGTGGCTCTCGTTTTATCCACCTCCACATCCTTATCTGATTTCGCTTAGGTAGCAGTCGCAGGCGCAACGACAGACCGTGTCAATGAATTCAATAGCATTCACAGCCAAATTTTGGCGGTTGCCAATTTGACGATACTGCCAACTTGATAACGATCCGCCATACGCCAACCTACCGCACCCTCATCAAAAGATAAAGATATGAGCATGATGCGAATGTAAGAATATACATACATACATTTATCGATATTAGTTGAAAGTCTATGTGAATACAATCCAGAGACGTTGGACTATTTTGTAGGAGTAACTAAAATGGTGAGCTTTAACAATAACCAAGTAAGAGTGCTTTAGTGGGGAGTGCCCGACCGAGTGATACCCTGGACCCAGTCCTTACATTCATTCATACTCACCAATCAGTGTGCATACATAGTATAAATACACACATATTGTTAGCAGTTTGAGCGGTTAGCTTGCTTCTTCACTGAGCCCTATACTGTGGAAAACAATTTATGTGTTTATTGTCCGATCTTATTGAAATTTATTCAATAAATATGTGCAATAACATATGTGACCAAATTGCAAAGTCATACCTTCAATGCGGGCTTTGCCTTTTTGGGGGACTGGTGGTTGGTATCCAAAAAGTGAAAAAATTTTTACATTTGTATGATTTTCGAGATTATATATACCAAACTCTTTATAATTGTTAAGATGATAAACGGGATTTGTTATTCATGAAATAAAATAGACTTGATCTGATCAAGGACTACGAGAACTTATATGCCAAATATCAGGTCTCTAGCTTTAATAGTCTCTGATATCCGCGTTGTCAAACAACAAGACAGACGTACAGATAGACGGGTGGACAGACGGACGGACCCATTTTTAATGGGTTCAGGGTATAAAAAGATATTTTTGAATTGTCGATAAAGGGCAAGCGTCTCTGCATTCTTTCGAAAATCACTTTATTCTAAAAATGATGCATTCGAGTTGGATGCTTACATCTAATCCAAATTATTAATTTAAATTAATGTCTCAACAATTGACGCCGAAAGAACCCAGTTTTCTAACGACTGTTGCTATTATTGACAATTTATTTTTTAAAATGAGTTTTGCAACTGGTAACATTGGTTTCCACGTATTGCTTATATACCATCTATATTATAATAAAGAAACACGGAACTGAATTAAACACAAATATATATAGCTACATTGACTCAAATGGCCTATGACTTGAGTGCCTCATACTTTCGAGATTTAGGGTGTTAAAAGAGAATGTACGCACTCGATATCGTTCAAAATCTTTGCTGAGAGCCATGGGGAGGTTGTGTGCGGTAAGTGTCGCTCTTCGCTCCATTATGAGCCCAGTGGAGCGCTCTCTTTTAGTGTGCAGGCGTGCTGGCGTAGGCACAGCATGGAGAGCGTATCAGAGAGCTCAGGCGTGGCAGCTAAAAGCTGCTTTGAAGTTTGGGCGATAAGGAGCACTTGTCATACGGTGTTGCCAACACGGTTGGATAGCATTTAGCATTCGAATTACAGTCAACGCACTGCTTGACAACCTTGCTAGATGCATAGAGCAAATGAGATATACACATTTGAGTAAAGAATGCTTTAGTGTCTCTTTTTTACTTTCTATTATTTATTTATATTTGTACGCTCCCACAAACGAAGGAGCATCAATAAAAAGAATAATAACCAAAATAATAATAATAAAAAGGGAATAGCAGCCAAGCGCCACTCGACACTTAGGTCCTAAAAACGACGGCCACAACTCTTTCACAGTTTTGCAACCCCGCGTGGCCCGGTATGATTCACGGCTTCAGGTCGTCAAAAGGACGATATATATATATATATGTACATATGTTCGCTGAAGGTACGATGCTTGGGAGGTGGGCATTGAAGAAAGGAGTTTGAGTTGTCAGGCGTTGTAAAGTGTACATAAATGCACATGTATACTTCAATAGTCAGTGTGTTCGGGTGTGCTTTCAAATATACAGTAGTCACTCGAAATTTCGCTTACTGGTCATAAAAGATAGAAAAAGACGAGAATTGACTTGATTGTTGGTATATTCGCCTATTTAATGGCACCTTTATGCCTTGCAAATTGTACAACGAGTTCAGAACGCAGAGGAAGGAGGATGTTGAATACAGGGTATAACCTAGTCGGCCACATTTGTTTCCGACACTCTTAGTTGTATATACTGTATATACACATGCACATGTAACGTAAATATGCGAGGTTCATATTCTTTCATTGTGCTAGTGTGATGGAAGCGATAAACATTGGGGAGCAATTTGCGCCTCACCCGCGACTACTCTCCCCCCTTCTCACCCCCAGTACCACCCTTTGTGGCAGTTGTCAATGAATATGAAACGAGTGTCTCCCTGTCAGCATCAACATCAGCCTCTGCGGATTTGCTGCGGTTCTTTATCATTTCGCCAGGCTCTAGCATCGCAAGCAGCAAACAAAGCAGCGCCACAACAAAGAAGATGGATTTTCTGTGTCCTTTGCTACAAGTCTCAACTGCACTGGCTGCGACTGAATGTCCACTTCAAATCTTGTTATTGTGTTGCATTTCGTTGCGTTAATGAGGTGCTTGGTCTGTGGCATTTCAGTTTACCCTGTAAACATTAAATGGGTTTGAAGGGGTATACTAAAGTTGTAATAGAACATGCGATGATAGAGTACATCTACATACAAATTATATATGTTTAATATCTGTAAAAAAAACCCATACATCTTTAAAAAAAATTTTGAAGACAATATTGAAAGTGAAACCAGCCCCCGTTTTCCACCCAAGAGGTGAATTTCCCAGAAAATGTGGAAGAATTTTCCCAAAACTAAGCTATTGTCAGGTGAATTTCGGCTAGACCACTCTTAAGCACTACACATTCGTATGTTAGCAATTTTAATATACTTAGCTAATTGATATTGTCTTGTATAAAAGAATCAACACATCCCCTTTTCCACCAAATAAATATCGGAGTGTAATACCCTTATGTAAAAGCAAAATAAGGTTCAACTGTGTAAATGCCCGGCGCTAATGAGACTGATGTTCCTGCCGGAATAGCGCTCAATTGTCATTAACCTTGTTTACCACCCTGACTACTTATCCACCACCCAACTCCAAAAGACCAAGGTCGAATGTAAATACATACATTTAAAATCGTTAACAGCCGGCGGGTAAATGACATGGGATGGATCGTTGTCATTGTCGCGAGAGGTCACTTAATCAATTAAGAGTGGGTCTTTGAAGTTAGCATCCCTCTGCCTGGATCGGGGATCTGGCGACAACTCCATCTACAAGTTTACTGAACTCAATTGAGAGCTTCATGGCAAAATGAAATGAAATGGAATATACAAATGAAGTACGATTTAATAATGAAAACAAACAAATATATGTATATGTATGTATGTATGTATATGCATGCGTACATGTATGTCTGTCTGTCTGATCGATAGCGGGCGAAGAGGCGATGTTGGGCTTTGACGGCGCCTGGCAAAGCAAACGTAGAGAAATAAATAAGCAAAGACAACAAACACCCAAAAAAAAAAAGCAGCAGCAACAACACACAAGAGAACAGAGCGTAAGGCAAACAAAATAAAATAACGGAATAAAACAATCAGGAAATTGTCCTTTGATCTTTTCGTCATGATGCCCATCCCCACCATTTGACTCTCAGGACACACCCAACGCAAACACAATCCAACCATGTCAGCGTAATTTCCAACTTATTTGTTCTTACCACCGCTGCTGCTGTTGCTGCTGCTGTTGCTGCTGCTTTTGATGCCATAACCGAAATTAACAAGTTAAACAAATAAAACGAAATAAAATCACTTCAAACTCATCTATGTAATTTGTGATTGCGATTTGTTCGGCAAGATAAACACGCGTATAATCAATATACTAAACAAAGCTAATAACGGGGAGACTCCCATCCTTTTTTAGCCCCATCTTTGACTTTGGTCAATTCCAATTAAACACAGACTTTATTGCCCTATAAAAACAGCATGGACGGACAACACTGCGAGTGAAGGGGTATTTACATAATATTTAAATATATAATAGTGGGCCTTTCCCGGCTTTGCACCTGCAACTGCTCTTACATTTAACAAATCCATTTTTATAATGGATTTTGTAATACCTGTTAAGCATGCATAGATTTATAATGTAATGCAGAGCTTAGAAAATACGGTATAAGTAAACCGGAAGAATCCAATTTAGGCCATACAATCTTGAATTTAACAGTTCCCAGTTCTGACTTCCATCAATACTTGCCTAATAGTGTGCATACATACAAACACACACATACTGCAAGCAGTGCATGCGGTTTAAGCAGTTAGCTTGATTTTTCACTGAGCCCCACACAATGGAGTGGTATCAAAAAAGTGAAATATTTGTTACATGTGTATGCTATTCGAGATTATACATGCCAAATTTGGGGCCTCTAGCTATTACAACTTTCAAGTTATGGCCAAAAAACACTAGTCTGAAATTGAAATTTATCGATAACTTTGAAACGAGTCAAGTTATCGATAAAATGAAACAAACTTTAGCTAGCTCTAGCTATTGTAGTCTCTGATATCTGCGTGTTCATACAGATGGATAGACGGACGGATAGACGGACGGACAGACGGACATGGCTAGATCGACTCGGCTGTTGATAGTGATCAATAATATATATATACTTTATATGGTCGGAGATGCTTCCTTATGCCTGTTACATACTTTTGCACAAAACCATAATACCCTTTTTACCCAATTTTAATGGGTTCAGGGTATAAAAAGCTATACCTGAGTCCAAAACCTATTAAAAATGGGTAAAAAGGGTGTAATGAAGTTGTGCAAAAGTATGTAAGCGGTATAAGAAGCCTTCGTTAACCCCATAAAGAATATATATTCGTTATCAGCATCAAAAGCCTTATCGATCTCGACAGTGCGTAGGGTATAATGACGTTTTCTTCCCTCATCCGTAAGACAAGGACTGACGGTATTAGGATATTGACACTGATATAGGTACTAATACGGAATACCCAAGTTATCGCCTGCATCTCAAACTCAAATTGTAAAACACTCACATTGCGCAAGGCTGTTTATCAGGCAGCAATAGCAAATACAACGAATACTTTATAATTAAAAATGCTCATCAGACAGAAAAAATGCGCTGCAAAAGAAGGCCAAGATGAGAGGGTCCTTGCCATTAGCATCAGTCGACGATTTGTCTAGGGTACAAGCTATACTAATTGCTTGACACTTTTCTAAGTGGAAGGTAGACTGAAAAAATATAGCTATTATTATGGTTAATATTTAATATTACTACTTTTATTATTATTATTGTAATTCAATATTGGAGTCTTAAAGAAGATGTTTGGAAACACTAAAGATTCTACATGCATTGTTGAATATAAACCACTTGAGTGAGATCAGGATAGTTAGGCCGCACAATTTGAGGTTACGTTGCTCAAAAAAGAGTAACTGTCTTGAAATACATCAGAGAACTGTTCAGATTACCTATTTGCGTATCTCTTAGTATGTCCCCTTTAAAAGAGGGATCAAAAATTTAGATTTTAATACGATAAAAGGCTTGTGACAAAATGATAATACCCATAACATGTCTGTTCATAGATACACCGACATTGATATATTAAATTGTTACACAAATGTATGTACACACTTAGATACACTTGTAATGGTAATGTCAATGCATACTACCTAACCACACAGCATGTACTCTTTTTCCATTCACTTACATATATTAAGTGTGTATGTACATAGAATCAATTTGCATCAGTATGCATGCATGTACACATACAAGCACATGTGTATTTAGGTATTTATGTTGAGATGCATGTGTAGGTGGGTTATACGCATACCGACGGCAATGTCATCGGCCAAGTAAATTGACGATTATAAGTACATATGTACATGTGCATATACATAATACATACATATGTATGTATACTATCATTAACATGTGTACATATTTGTATGCACATACGACTGAACGTTAGAACGTAGTTTTACAATTGATATACTCACAAATCCGCAAATGCTTACGTACAAATACATACATATGTAAATGTACTGTAAACATACATATGTAAATGTACTGTAAACATACATATGTATATATGTATGCACTCAAATGTATACATATGTATGTAGTCGTCAGCCAACCGAAACGCAATACGGGCACAATGGCAAATAATTGACGAGACAATTGGCTGAGACAAACGAGGCATTAACCACCGCTGCTGGCGGATCTAGGGTTGCCTCTGCCGAAGTATTGTAAGGGGAGGAGCTACAGGTTTAGTTCCCACTTCGGATTGCTCGTATTGTATTACACAATACCCTTTGTACGTTGGCGTTGGCGTTGGCGTTGGCATTCGCGTTGCCCTCGCATTCTATTGATTTTTGAACTGGATGGCAACAACGATGATATTTTTGTTTTTCTCGGCTGCAGCGCCTGTATAAATATATATGTACATATGTATGTATGTATATATATGTAAGTGTGTATATACAACTCGCATGTGCATGCGAATGTGTGTGTTCATATACATAGAACAGGCATGTGTGCGTGTGTTAAACATGAAAAGATGCTCCACCAACCATATAAACCCACAAACAGTCCGAAAGAGAGAATACTCGTAATTCGTGGCAACAATGTGTGCGCAATGAAGTCGCGTACGAACAATTGAATGCACGCCCATCAGTTTTGAGAGAAGTTCAGGTCCGGCACATCTGCGCACCTTTTGAGCCCTCTCTAGCACTGGCTCTCGCCTCTCTCTCTCTCTCTCTCTCTTTCTGCGCATCTCTGCGCTTCGTTCTTTGCATACATGTACATATGTGTATGTATGCATGCATAGAGGTATTTCCAAAAGCCAAATACATGTGAATCTAATGTGATAGAAAATTTTCGGTGTTATTGTGAATATTTTACAAGCAAATTATAAGTTTACACACTTGAAGAGTGTGACGTCACAGTAGTCTCTTGTTGTTTTCTCTCTCGTTTAAACGCCCAACAATGCGGACCTGCGCAATGAGCAAGATAATTACAGTGTTCTATCAGAGGCAAAATACTTTTCATGGCGTTGGCATCAGTTCTGTGCGATGCGTCGATGCAAACAGTAAATGCGAGTGCGAGTGCGAGTGCGAGTGCGAGTACTAAGTGTGGCTAACATAGCTGTGGCGCTGTGTAAACGGGAAGGTAACAGTAACCACAGTAAAATCAAAGGGACTAAGTAAAACGATTTGGCTCTGTATTTGGCTTTGGCTTGCGCACGAATACTTGCGACTCAAGCTAAGGAGGGGCGCTCTTCTGCGCGACTGCAATCGGTTGGGATTTACCTTTGTGTTGGCAAAGACAAAGGCGTCAGCCGCAACGCAAACAAATCGAAACCAAACTGCACTGTTTCAACCAATCACGCGAGAGGTGCTCACAGACACGCGAAGTCCAAGTCGTCGTTGACAGCGAGACAATTGACGGCTTCGGTTACCTCTCCCTATGTATGTATACATATGTACTCGTATACATATGCATTTGTCCCATGTCGGAGTCATTGTTACAGTGATACTAGCGAGTGTTGATTGCCGGAATCGTCGACGAATCGCGCATCATTGCATAGAATATCCGTAAAGCCTGTGAAAAGTGCCTAAAAATAAAAATTAAGTATAAATATACGAATCATAAATACGAAAATGATCATAAAATTATCCCACTCGAATAAGACAGGTTTGTGTAACTCGACCACAAAATATCATGGTATGTGAGTAGCAGTTATGTCTGGGCTCCGAACAATCAGAAGTTGACAAAATATAAGCTGTAACATTTGATCAAAATTGGGCTTCATATCCGTAAGAGCTGTGAACTGAAAATTAGGTCAAGTACACTATATATTTCAGTTGACCAAAATGAATATAGAAATTTGTATGCAATATTATTTAGCTTAACGTAAACAAATTAAATGAGTTGTACAGTGGAAACAGAGTTTTGTTCGGCATTTTCGATTTTTAAAAAATAATGCGTGTTTAGATGCTCCGCAAACCTTAAAATTAGTTTTCGATTTGATTGTTTTGAAAAAAAAAATATATATATATGCTTTTAAAATGCAGAACCTAATCCTCCAGCCGTCAAATATATACCACAAATAAAGTTTTTTGCCTCCGTTGCACTTCATCTATGTCACTTTCTCTAGTCGGAAGTGGCCGACTAAGAGATACTCTGAACCCAGTCCTTACATTCATTCATAGTTACATATATGTACATATGTGTACATACACGCAAACATAGACAAACTTTTAGTATTGGATAGGAGATGCTTCCTTGTTCCACGTACATATATTTGCACAACTTCATTATACACTTTTTACTCAATTGTAATAGGTTCTGGGCACGGCATAAATTTAATGAATGAATTTCGGTACATACACAAAGTTTATCCTGTAAATGCAGAATCTTGTTTACAACTTATAATTGTTAGACACACTGGCTTGCAGTGGTGGTCAATGAGTATCGTTATTTGTCAGTTTGTTTGGCGAACATTTAGAAATGCACTATTACCAGGCTAATCATGTTTTTTTTGAGAAGCGGTTGTAAGATGATATGGAATATACTATATACCTCAGCCTTACCCTTACCTTGCTTAGCCACATTTGGGCCTATATATGTACATTCAAATCAACAACCAATGAATGCTTCACTACTGACTTCCGATCGACTTGTTTCTTTGCAGGCACAGTTTGAAAGCATGACCGATATAAAGGCAAATATTCAGCAGCAGCAGCAACTGCAGAACGTTCAGCGAATGCACCAGGAGAGCTGCTTGCAGGAGCTGCAACAGCAGTTGAGTGCCCAATTTGGTTCGGGTCGATTTGCAGCGTCGCACCATCCGCATCCGCATCAGCAGCATCAACACCAGACAGTTCCCACACTGCCAAGTAACCTGGTGCCATTTCTTCCATTCCTGCGTCCTTCAGTGCCCAACGCCGCTCAGCAGCTGGCACACATAATGCCCGGTCATGTGAATGCTCAGCCCCATTATAGTCAAAGTCATAGTCACAGTCACAGTCACAGTCACAGCCTCAGCCATAATAGCCATGCCCATAAGCTGGCGATGCAGCCAATGTGGCCAACAGCGGCAGTTGCCGCGGCCCACATCCAAGCGGCCCTCGCTGCAGCGGCAGTGGCTGCCACCAATAACAACAATAGCAATAGCAATAATAACAACAATAATAACAACATCAATAATAGTAACAATAAAAATAATAACAATAGCAGCAACAACAACTCTACTAGTTTGTCCCCGTCACGTTGCGGCACAATGTTTCCAAACACTGAAGCGAGAGACGCCTCTATGGAGGCATTGGAGATAGGAACTGAAAAAGCTGTTGACGTGGCTGGTGTTTCAAGATCGGCATCGCCAATGCACGGCAATAATAGCGCAGGAGCACTAACGTACAGTCACAACACACCTCCAGACTCGCCCCAAGGACGCACAGGGCTGCCACCACTGAGCCTGAATCTGAACCTGAGTAGCAGCACTGAAGACAGTCCGACAATCTCAATTAATTTCCCGTCTTCGCCGGCGGATCGTCAAAAGGCAGAGATTCTGAGCACTGATATGGATGCACCACTAAATCTATCTAAGCCCAAGGGATCGCCTGGCTCGTCCCCGATCAGCGCGTGCCTAAGGGATCAGCGGGAGCGCCTGACCCCCGTTGTACCCAGCCCACCGTTAAATTGGCAGCAAATGGGTCCAGCGGTCCCAGCCACCCCCCATCAGCATCAGTCATCCCCATTGTTCGCCGATGTCGAGGCCAGCTACTTGCAGTCCCGTGTAAGTACAAATCCGTATACGTACAGTGAACACTGTAATTTAACTACCAGAAATTAGAGCGTCCATATGGGTCAGATATTATTACCAATCGTCTCGAATGGCATATGTACTCATTTCGAAGAAAATAGTTATTCATTTCATTCTGTAGCTTGTAATGCATACAAGGAGACCGCCAAAAGATACCTCTGCCGTCCTCTAGTCTGCCTTTCTGTATTTTGTATTTTGAGCAATCGCGATGAAACTTGGCACATCTGTTGGAACCAGAAATATCTAAATTTACCGTGTAATCAAGAAGTTTTAATTTCCGAGCGTCTACTGTGTATTAAATTTTCCTTCAAGTCTAGCAGTATTGAAAACATGATTTATTTATTTGAAAATAACCAAATTTTGTATAAATAAAACTTTAGTAAAGGCACAACCAAAATAACTAACAGACCAGGACAGAGTATCAAAGCTAGTAATGTTTTTACATCATCATGTCTGCATGTAATAGTTTTGGCAGATACACTTACGCATTCGAACTATTGATTATTTAATAATAACTAAATAAAACACTAAAAGCGTATAGCGATGTAGAATGGATGTTAAAGACAATTGGTATATGATAGTATAATAGGTAATAAACATGTAAAAAATATATAAAAATAATAACTGGTATTAACTGGTTTTTCGAAGCATCTGCTTTGCCGGCTGAGAGTAGTGAGTGTTTGAAGATTATCAGAAACTTTATTCCGAATTTGATGCCTCTAGCTCTAAGTCTCTAGTAGATATAGAAATGAAACTTTTCACAGGAGTTTAATTTTACGAAATATATATAATTTTCCGAGCTGTGAGGGCTGGAGGCATAACATAAATTTACAATTCGAGAATCCCACAATTTATTTATGCTCATTTATTTATTTTGTTATTTAATGTCGACAAAAAACAGTAAGACACAGGAAATTAAATTAAAAACAAGTATGAGTGCTCTAGTCGGGAGTGCCCGACCTTCACTTGAACTTTTGGGGGGATTGGGGGGTTGGTATTCAAAAAGTGAAATATTTGTTACATGTGTGCTAATCGAGATTATACATGCCATATTTGGGGCTTCTAGCTCGTATACCCTTGAAGTTATGTCCCAAAAACGAGTCTCAAATCGCAATTAATCGATAACTTTTGAACGGAACGAGTTATCGATATATTCCAAATATAAAGTCTCTAGATTTTGTAGACTATGATATCCGCGTGTTCATACAGACAGAAAGACGGACATGGCTGATCATACTGCCTGTTACATACTTTTGCACATCTTTATTACCCATTTTTAATGGGTTCAGGGTATAACAAGTAGCAATATTTCAGTCGGACATAACAGACTGCGTAATACTATAATACTTGAAATCTAGCTCCTATGCTTAGAGACTGATAGACATAGCCTTCCGCGGTTAATGAGGGCGGGCTGGCTGAGAGCCAGAAGATCCAGGTTGCAATCTACAAAAGAGATCCACACCTATCAAAATTTAAAATTTAGTGACTCTAGCTTTAAAATTGTGGAAAATTTTCTCGTGCTATCGATTTGTGATTTCAGGTCGGGAAATTTTTTCTGTAATCTGTTGGGGAAGTTACCACTAAATATATTCCAAAATTTGTCCCAAAATTGTTCAATTATTCACGTTTTGTTGATTTGACATTTGAGGTAAATCGACGTGTTATCCATTTTGCAGTCGGCGTAGCACAAAACTCTTAACAATATATCTGAATGATATCACAAAAAGTATAATAGTCAAAATATCATCTTCAACTGGGTCGACAACAATTGCGTTCATACAAACGAACAGACAGACGACTATACTATGAATACCCTGAACTACCATGAACTAAAATAAAGTTATTAAGAAAATAAAAATGTAATTTGTACAAATTTAAATTCTAAATTGACGATGACAAGCTGAATATTTTTAAGACCGCTGTAAAAAATAAGTATTACATTCAGTCATAATGTTATTACAGGGACGAATGTGGAACTCGACCAGCGGGGGCAGCGCTGCCAGTGATGTGATTCCAAATCCGAATCCAAATTTGTCCATCAGCGGTGCGAGAGCCGGCAGTGCTAGAGCGGGTCGCTCGAGTCGCGATTCCATAAACAGCTGCGGAACCAGCTCAGAACGATCAACTGTACTGGATGCAGACTGCCATGCCCATGCCCAATTGGGCTGTGCACTGCCGACTGGATCACAACCACAGAGACATGGTCATGGTCATGGACACAGCAAGCCGCATATCAAGAGACCAATGAACGCCTTCATGGTTTGGGCTAAGGATGAGCGCAGGAAAATCTTAAAAGCATGCCCCGACATGCACAATTCCAATATATCGAAAATTTTGGGTGCCCGCTGGAAGGCAATGTCGAACGCGGACAAGCAACCCTACTACGAGGAGCAATCGCGTCTCTCGAAATTGCACATGGAACAGCATCCGGACTATCGCTACCGTCCACGTCCAAAGCGCACTTGTATCGTGGATGGCAAAAAGATGCGCATATCTGAGTACAAAGTCTTAATGCGAAACCGACGCGCCGAAATGCGCCAGCTCTGGTGTCGCGGTGGCAGCGGTCCTGGCCCAGCAGGCGCGCCCGTTGAATGTCCCACAGGCCATGGCCAGGAGGGGGCCGTGCAGGCAGCAGCGGCTGCTGCTGCTGCCGCGTATCATCTGCAGGAGATGAACCAGGCCGTTGGCGCGACTCATGCGGACAACTGCGAGACGCCACCGCCTGCGTCGCTCATTCTGAATGGGCCCGGCGCCAGCAGTAGCTATTACTATCCGCCCGAGAGCTTGTCGCCATCGGGTTTCTCATCTGAGGATATGGAAATGTCGTCGCTGCGTGATGTTGACGACTAGAAATCAGCCTGATGCTAATGCACTTTCTCTTCGCTCCCCAATCCCAAATACTCACACAACAAATTGAAACAGTGCCGAAATCCGCGTATGTATGTATATGTATATACATATATGCATAAATTACACTTAGAGGCTCAGAAAGTTGCAGCTCAACAGCGTGGAGAAAGACGAAGATGAAAAAGCGCAACTCTCTTTAGCCTGATTTCGGGTTTAACTTGTAAATACAATAGTACGACGACAACTTAGGCTAAAATCTGTGTATAGTCCTTTAAGTTTCAGTTCAAGTGCCATTACATACACGAACACATACATACATATTTAATTTTGATAGAGTGTTTCGTAGTCGACGAGATTTATTCGCTGGATTCGCTCCACGCGAAAGCTCCAATTTTTGTGCCATTCATGCACCAATGCCATAGCAAAATATTCATTTACTAGTAGTTAGTAGTTAGTAACTGGATGACAGTCTTTACATCCGTATGCGTATTCGTATCTGTATCCGTATCCGTACATATTTATATTATCATATGTGCACGATTCGATATCGACAAAATAACGATTATATTAAATGAAAAATAAAATAATTACGCATACACAAACTTGCAGATGCATATAAATTGTGCTTAACCAGACAAATATATATACATATTTATATATACATATTTATATATATAAGACATGCGCTATTTATCCCAGTCCCGATCGCACAATAAAAGACCATCATCATGTTATATAAGAGTTGAATCCGCAGAGATAAATTATGTTGTAGTTAATGATCAAAAATTACTCACACAACGATCGCTCTAATCTCTCCCTTGGTACGTATGTTTGCTATTTCTATTGCTAATGCTAGACCTAACTCTACTGGGTTATGAAAAAGATGACTTACTAGCCAATTTCATATGGTTAAGAATATATATCATCAAACGACGAGTGTTGTCAGGCTGTTGTCTATTAGGTTGGTATTATGACACTGTATTGCTTAATTACATACACATAAATATATGCATATATATTTAACCGTTTCATTTGATAATATACATACATACATCCTTATATCAACATTGTTCTTTTGGATTTAAGCATATAAAATATATGCGCATGTAAATAAATTAACACAAGTGTGCATGTACTTTAAAAGTACGTAATATCATAAATATACATAAATATGTATGTACATATTTATTATTATTACTTCAATGACTAAGGATAAATACAAAACAATATGAAATGAGGTTGTGATTAATTAATTGACTTTTGGCACACGGACGTGAAAGATACGTACACACAAACGTACAATACAACGGCAACTGCAATTCCAAACTCTAATCAAACAATACAGTGTCATATGCAGCACATATGTTCATGCTTACATACATACATTTGAACACTCATACAAACTTAATTAGTATAAATCGATCATCCCATAAGTATATACGCACATGAAAAACATATATATGTTGTACATTTATTCATATGCACATTATTTTATTTAATTTTTGAATCAGATAAGTATTCCAAATACGGCGTCTCTTTGCACCAAAATAACACATTGCACTAGCACATTGTAACAACAACAGTAATAGGGACAAAGATCGCCGATGCTTTCGACCTAGTAAAAAGTCGACAGTACCCGACTGGACCCACGTTTTGATATACACATTTGTAGTCAGAGTTGTTTCCTGTTTTCCTCTGCTCGAAACTATAGTTTAGAAAATACATTTTTTGAGCAACTTTTGTGTATATAATCCGATCAACTTGGGATGTACTTGATAGATCAACTGACTGTTGAAGCTGATCAATAATAGATATTTGCATACATACATATATATTACGGGGTCCTTCTACCTTCTAAACTAGCAAAACTTTGTTACCCATTTTTAATAATTACTTGGTCTAAACATAATAATTGCATGTTGTTCAATATGGTATGTCCTGAGTAAGAGCTCTCGACTATTTAATCTTTCCTAAACTACAATTCGTATTTTCACTATTTATACTCTTTTCGAATAAAATATAGTATTAATTTTGTCCTGAAGTGTATAATGCATAGAAGAAAGTTGCCTCCAGTATGCTAAGGATGACAAAACTAATTTATCTGACCATGTCAACCTGTCTGTATGTATAGAAACTAGTTCCTCAGCTTTGAGCTTTCGCGATTATCCTTCAAAAGGACAGCACATTTGTCGGAACCGGCCGGATCGGACCACTATATCTTATTGATGCTATTAAGGTTATCGCTTTCTATATCCTTGTACACTTGAACATCCCCACATCCCTACTCATCAATGCTTAGCGAAGATATGCGTCATTAAAAATTTTGAAAGAACGGGTTTATGCGAGTAAATAAAGCAAGTTAGTTATTAGGTGACTTTACTGTAATCGAGTTTGTCAGCGAGTCACAAAAAATTCGGTGGTGTAAATTTGAAGAGTAGTGGTGTAGAGAGTCGCGCAAACGCAATGGCTGGTGAGTCGAGTGGTTCCGAGGATCATTTCTCCCCTCGCGGAAAAATGCATTTTTTTTATTTTTTCCTTAATTGAAGCTATTTTAAAAGTGGCATGTGCAAAGGGGAATCTGCTAATATGTCGCGAACTATTCCATAGCATATGCATAAGCTTAAAATATAAGCTAGTGAAATGCGTCCACAGATTCGTAGAGTATAAAATCTTCGGCACGTCGAAGATAATTCTTCCCCACATGTTTAAATTTTATTTTTTAATTGAGATATTTGTAAATTGGCAGCTTCTTTCTACGAACAACTACATATAAACTTAGTTTGTGTACACACATCTTACATAGCATTCATAGGAAATTCAGTTCATTTTAAAGGAAAAAACATTTTTCAATGAAATCAAATCATGAAAGATTGTACCCATTTTTTCAAAGTGTGTGTTAAATGTACATCTGTAAAGTGAGTTATATTACTCGTTATACATTCATCGGTGACCTTAGCTATACTTTGAAATTAAATTGGAAATAAGAAAAGATTAGACAATGAAAATGAGAAAAATATACATATAAATATACTTGAATGTGCATAGGATTAGTTTTTACATAAAGTGCAATAAATTTTTAAATATATGACATAGTGTATAATTATGTCAATACGTACGTACGTACATATTATTATAATCCAAACATCGACATTTCACAACCATATGTACTCATTTGGAACTGTTATGGGCTTTACACCGAACTTAACAGTCCGTTAATGGAAAACAGTTGCAATGGAAAAGGTGAGATGAGCTTAAAAGCTCAGTTGGGCTTTTCATATGCCCACTTATATGCTTGATATCTGAGCTCATGGTAAAATTATGTGAGGTAACGACCATGGTACAATTATACACAGAATGCGCCGACGGGTGAGCAAGCGAATGCTATTTTAGCGAGTGATTCAATGTGGCCGCTACATATGTCCATATGACTGTCCCGGTCATAAGTTTGTCAAAGACTTTGATATACCAGCCGAGAATAATTCAACGCTGATGTGGTGCATGGAACTTGAGCCGCGCTGGTGCATGAATAGGAGTGTCCTCAGCTCGGCCTACATCATGGGCAAGGTCATCTCATTCCGTGGAGCCAAACTTCGGGAGGAAGTGCATATTTTAACTTCTTGAATAGAATGAGTAACCTGCTTTGTTCGGTGCCAAGAGTTTTCTTTGAAATTCAACTTTAAGAGGTACTGAAATACATAATACCAAATTGCAACCATTCATTTCAATGCAGTATAAATAAAGATTCTTAATTTTCAAAACATTTTAAATGATCTGTTTTTTTATATTTTTGAACATATCTTTTTAAATAGTAGCAAAAGCCTTAACCAATGGCTATCCGAAGCGTTCGACTATACGCAGGAATTGAGATTGGAAATAGAGGTTATTGTATGAAACAAGGTTTGTTGATATATTTTTAACTCCTGTGATTACTTGCAGCCCATCAACGTGAGGATAATCACATAATTGACGATGCCCACGCACTGATCGTTCGTATCCGGACAATAGACAATAACGTACCGAGGCCATTATATACCTAGTCCACAAAATGGATTTCAATCCCAATAAGTTGGCCACTTACAAGATTGTTAAGCGGCGAACGCGATAAATACTATATGCTAGTGCTTTTTATACCCTGAAACCATTAAAAATGGGTAAAAGGGTATTATGGTTTTGTGCAAAAGTATGTAACAGGCATAAGGAAGCATCTCCGACCATATAAAGTATATATATTCTTGATCAGTATCAACAGTCGAGTCGATTTAGCCATGTCCGTCTGTCTGTCTGTCCGTCCGTCCGTCTGTCTGTATGAACACGCGGATATCAGAGACTACAAAAGCTAGGGACTTGATATAAGTTCTCGTAATCCCGGGACAGATCAAGTTTATTTCATTTTATCGATAACTCATCCCGTTTAAATGTTATCGATAAATTTCGATTTCAGACTAGCGCTTTTGGGCCTTAGCTTAAAAGTTATAAGAGCTAGAGGCCCCAAATTTGGCATGTATAATCTCGAATAGCATACACATGTAACAAATATTTCACTTTTTGGATACCACCCCCTAATCCAACCAAAAGTGCAAAAAACTCATTTTTAAAGGTATGACCTTGCAATTTGGTTTGGTCACACATTTTATAGCCAATGTTATGTCCTACAAACTTTAAAAAGATCGGACAGTAAACACAGAAGTTATTTAAGATTTTACTTTCCATTGTGTGGGGCTCAGTGAAAAAGCAAGCTAACTGCTTAAACCGCTTGCACAGCTTGCAGTATGTGTGTGTCTGTATGTATGCACACTATTAGGCAAGTATGAATGGATGTCAGAACTGGGTTCAGGGTATCTTCTAGTCGTGCACTCCCGACTAGAGCACACTTACTTGTTAAAACAGTTTTTTATATTTTTCTTAAATATACAATTCCTCAATATAATACAAATTTATCTTGATATGATTACGAAACAAATAAATGTTTATAAATGTCTATTTGGCCGAACTATGCCAGTTTGAAAATCTGTAAACATTTTAAATGAACATAGTTCGGATATTTTAAGTCGCAGCCAGGAAATATATACCGTTTTGCATTCACGGAAGAATACACCATCGACTGTCATTCTTAGTTTTTGAATTCAGAGCCAAGCATATTTTAGCGAAATTTGTGATTGACATCAATACCTATCAGTAGTCCTGATCCTTGCGAGTAAAACTAATTATAACACTCATAGATCGGACGATATTTAGCCAAAATATTCAAGTTTAACAAGTAAGAGTGCTCTAGTCGGGAGTGCCCGACTAGGAGGTACCCTTAACCCAGTCCTTACTTGTAATCATATTTACCTATCAATGCACATCCATACAAACACACACAACTGCAAACAATGCAAGCAGTTTTAACAGGCTAACTTCTTCACAGGCCCCACACCATAGAAAGGTAAAAGTATAATTTTGGGAAGGAGGGAGTTCGGTATACAAGAAGTGAAATATTTGTTACACGTGTATGCTATTCCAGAGTATACATTCCAAATTTAGTGCCTTTCGCTTATATAACTTTCAATTTATGGTAAAAAGCACTGGTCTGAAATCGAAATTTATCGATAACTTTTAAACGGGTCGAGTTATCGAAAAAAATTAAGCAAACTTGATCTGTCCCGGGACTACGAGAAATTATATTCCTAATATGAAGTCTCTAGCTATTGAAGTAGTCTCTGATATCCGCGTGTTCATACAGACGGACGGACAGACGGACATGGGTAAATCGACTCGGCTGTTGATACTGATCAAGAATATATATACTTTATACCGTCGGTATAAACCAAAACCATTATACCCTTTTTACCCATTTTTAATGGGTTCATTATTTTGTGGTAAATTTACTCCCTGCGTAAGACCCAAAACTGTTATTAAAGATAGACTTTTTAAATATGTATGTATATATTTTGATAATTATTTGATAATAGGCTAATTTTATTATTACAATAGAAAAAATAATTATTTATAAGTATTATGCACATAACTCATATTTAACAAATTTATGGTAAGAAATTAAATTTATACAGGTACTTATTTACAAAAATAGGAATGTGCGTTTATGACAAATTACAATCGAGATGAATATGGAATGTATCTTTTGGTTCTTTTGGAAGCAAAATATTTTTTTTACATCTGTACATACGTAAATTGTCGTATGTATGAATTTTCATGTTTATGTGTGTGTATAATGGGATATGACGTTACACACTATCAACTGTTTACATCACTGGCGTTCACCCCATAAATAGAGGACCAAAATAATATCATAGAGTAATAATTATATGTTTTTGTGGTATTTGTTGTACTGTATATGTATTGTTATATATGTATTTGTTGGGTAGGTATAATGCTACTATAATGTATGTATAACCTCTTATGAATAAATGGGTAAACGCATGATTATTTGTTTCAACGTGTTTCTTGTGTTTAGATTGAGCATATGTATGTCTGTACTGTGTATGAGAGTTTTCGAGGTATTAAGCATTTAAGTACCCATGGTCGGTTCCTGACGTATTTCTGATTTCAGCTTAACAAATTCCTTGGCTACTTCATCGTTATTGCGCTGTGATAGTATTCTTAAAATTGTCCAACCTGTCTCATCCATTTCGATGCGTCGCTGTAGGGGCAACCAACAAGCGACCGATCCCTATTGTGAAAGAATATATTTCATTATATTTTTTTTTTTAGAAACAAAAATGTATGCCCCATTTAGATAGATTGTAGATCGTGTTTAACCTTTTCAGATATATCCTTTAAAGGTATTACTGCAACTCCTACAAGACGATCATCACGGGCGAAACAATAGTCCTTTACGCAGATGTGAAGCTCAAAGAAATCTAGTTGCTCCTCATTACCAATAACGCTGGAAAAAAAGAAATATATATATAAATATTTGGTTTTAGTATGTTTTGAAATAGTATAAAACAATATTAACATGATTACTGGAATTCCACTGCCAAAATCAAACTGTTTACTTACAAGCTGAATGATTCGTTGTACTTGGGAGACCAGTTATTTGACTTTGATTTGGTCGCATATTTTCTCTTTTTGTCCTGAAGGTGCGGTCCGATCAAATTAATCTCCACAAATGGTCTAAACATACCAGACGGTATTTGCCATTTCAGATCATTGGCAGCTACAACTAGGAGGAGCATTTAACACATTTATCATTGAAATTATAGATTAATTTTATGCTCAAATATGTTTTACCTTTAACGTTTACTTTGTGCTCTCCAGTGCCAGGATGCGAAAAAAGGTCTATTTGCACAGAAATTTCGCCAACACTTTCTTCTGCGTTTTCAGGATCAACTAAGAAGACAAATCGGAATAGCAATTCAATAATTACCTATCAAATGGCAACTTGCCCAACTCACCTTCGTGCACTTGACTTGATATGAAGGTTTTAATTAGTGTGTCTGTCATTTGTGTGTATAGGCTAAGTGCATAACGTAAACTTTGTAGCTCTGAAGACTTTTCAAGAAAGGTCTTTTTCAGTCCATTGCCACCGGCATGGAAGTATTGTTTTATTGTATCTAAGGCAACATCTAGAACGGCACATTGTTTGGGGGATAGGTTCTTTTCAACTTCTTTTGATATGTCCATAACACCACTTAGGGCACTTTTAACGTCCTGCTTTCCTGCCATATGCGACTTGAACAAACGGCCCATATCTTCTATTTTGGCATTTGAAGCCAAGTTCTTCGCATTATCAGTTAGGTGCTTGAACATCATCTAATTATAAATGGTATTTGTGATGCACATTGAATTCAATTTGGAAATACATACAGTGCGGGTCAACATAATTGTAGTGTTTACGTGCTTTTTGTAATTTTTCCAAAATTATATGTAACGACCACTATTATTTTGACCGCAAGTGTATATGTATATATATATATATATATATATATACACACATATACATATATACTAAATCTATATAAACAAGGAGTTGATTTTAATTGTAACACAAATTTCACATACAGTTTTGTCAGTCATTGGGGGCAGCACAATGGTTTTTTCCAATATTCGCATAACAATTTTCCAAAGTTCTTTTAGCAATCGTTTCAGCACCGTCTTTTCGCAAGACTGGGCATACAACGTTAATGAGCCATCGAGTAGATCCATTAAGGGCCTAAGCACATCGTCAGCTTCGACGGCAACTGTGTTACGTTGAATTGTCTGATTTCCGGCTGTGGGGACACCGCTACCTCCCTTGATTGAGAGCAACATGTCACCAAGTTCTCGCACTGACTGTGTTATGCGTGGTTCCAAACTGTGAAATAAAAAATACATGCCATTAACAATACCATTGAATAGCATAATTGACAACAGGGCAATCTACCTTATAGCAAACTGCGAAGCTAAATCGTCCAGGGCTGAATTAAGGTTCTGCTGAAGTTCTTTAAGAATATTGGCCGCATCCTCCTCCAGTTTATCACCTCCCATCGACTCAAACATTTTCTCCAATTGAACTCTTAGTTGCTGTATGTTGTTCATTAGTATGCAAGCCTATAGTAGGATTAGGATAAGGAAGAAATTGATTATATTGCAAATATGAAATTAACTAATATGCGGCAAGCTGAGCAAAATGCAAAATGTGGAGAGTTCTGTCCTGGAAGACCATCTGAAAGATCGTATTGTACTCACAATTCGTTCGTCCCTCATATGCTCTGGAAACTCCATTTTCACAATATCAGCATAAGCAATTAGCACTTTTACGATTGTTTTAGCAAATCGCCTCATGTAACGTTTCCAAATTTCTGGATCAGGACACTCGAGCTTGCTAACAACATCGAAACATTGCGTCAGTTGTGTGAAAACGTCGACTACCGAATTTGAGAACAAAGCATGTTCACTGCTTTTTTGGAACTACATAATTGGATAGAATGAAAATGGAATGGAAGAGTCATGAGAGAGCATTTTGGATCCTTTTTGCCGTAGATCCACAAACGTAAATTTAATGAAAAAAGCATCATACATACAAAAATCCCTATTTTCAACATACATACATATTATGTTGTTAGGCTGTTTAATTTTACGAATATTATGCTTGATCTGAGCTTACCCCATCTTTTTTGTCGCGGTTAAAAGCGCCATGAAGGTACTCTAACGATACATCATCGTTTTCATTTAGCCATTGCATTACGAACGGCTCAAACCAGGCTGGATACTCGGGGACAGCTCCCTTATATGGCGGTACCTCTTTAACATAGTTACTGTATAGCCATTTCACTCGAAAGTGCAAGTTCATATACGCCGATGACTTGCAAAGTCTATGTTGTTCGTGCTCTTCGAGAGCGTATTTCATGTCCACAGCAAAAAGGCCCCACATTGTAGCAGCCGATAACTACACAGAGAAAAATCAGTATTTGCAGAATAAAGTATTTGGAAGTATTTCTGGATTATGGGAAGTTAGTCGAACCAACCATTGGGGATTCGATTTTCCAACATTTCTCTCCTGCAATGAGCAATTATTATAATAACGCACCTGTCCAATATTCAGTTCTTGGGGAAATTGATTTAACACTGTCCCATAACTGTTTTTGTCTTCATCAATAACAGAGACAATCAACGCAATTAGCTTGTGCCAAAAGTCCACACTGTCTAGTTTTGGTCCATGGTCATCGGTATCACGTTTTGCCTCGTTTGGATCCACCTATGAAATGTTAATTGCGATTGTAGTATGTGCATCGCATGTGTACATATCTGCATGATCAAACTCGTATGTGATCGGGATAAGAGCTCAATCACGATACCACATGGGATCATCCGTCGCGCAAATTTTTAAGTTGCGCCGATCCCGACTAGTTTGTATTGAGATTAGATAGATATTAATTTATTTGTCCTTAAATAAAAGCGCAAGTAAATAAGGAAGCTGCTAAGCAAAATATACTGCCATCATATATGCCGTCTGCATCCAGAGTTGATTAATTTTCTCTTCTTATTGTATTTAAGTTTAGTTTGAAATCCGTCTAATTCATAACTGATGTATGTATTAATAATCATACAACTATAATGTACTCACCTGGAACTCCCTGTTGTAGAGCTCGTAGCAGTTTTCAAAAAGGAATTGATAGGTGGATCTAAGACAAGCTTTTACGCAATCCTTGACAACAGTACTGGCTCTTGGTGGACTAGACAGCTCTTGAACCTGTTGAGTAGGTTAGTGGTTGTTATCGGTTGTTATCGTATTTCGCCTCGTGTGTGGCATACCGGTTTTCCATGGGTTCAACGACTTCCAATATTATTAATCTACTCACCTTCATGCGGAAAAATGTTATACTTGTTAATAGGTCAACCGTTGATTTAAGATCCATAAGTTTTTCTTGACTGGAAGCAGGGAAGTTATTTCTATACATTGAGAGATCGATTCTTAGAGAGTTATGCAGCTGATCCAGCAACTTGACAAATTTCTCCTTCTGCAAAAAGAGAAATAAAACACAAGTCAGAATGTTGCAGTCGAATGTAACCGACTGCGCAATACTCTGTTCCTTTAGGAAAGAGAGTTGGAAAGCGAATTATTAACTGACATAACCAATGAATGGGAATACGTACTCCAAAGTTACTCGCCGCAAAGCGATCACTGGCCGAAACCGCTGACGATGCAGTTGTGTGAGCATAATATGCGTTTATATTCGCCAGCAGTGTGCTCATCACGGCCGGCACTCCTGGGCACAGATATTTTGCGGATAGGCAATGAAAATGCGTCATTGCTTGATAAATATTCTCGATGCCGTAGCGCATGGAGAATTCATCAACGATTTCTTCAGGAATTTCATCAAAGTACAGCTTCCATGCATCGTCGCCTTTTTGAGTCGGTAGCTTGACCTATAGAATGGAAAGAAAAGTGGGCGTTACCATCAACAAAGAGTGATACTTGAAATCGCTTACCATGCCGGTGTTCTCTTCACACAAATAGTGAAAGAGGTTCTCGTGCAGGCATGTGTACTGCACATGGTAGGGTGCCACCTTCTCCTCCCCCTTAATCTCGACGGAAATGTGCAGTCGAATAGCACCTGAGACAGCTGACTTGTCAGTGCGTTTCTCCAAGTTGTACCACACGTCCATCTCGCCGGATAGTGTCCGAACTTCAATTATTGTCTGTCCAAGGAAATCATCTGACTCGCGCGTCAGCTTTTGTCGCAATTTCGATTTGAGGTCATTGTCCTCATCCCACACTCGAACTTTGATACGATCTGAAGAGTTGTGGCATTCGCTGCATATCCCATGAGTAATTTGTACACGAATACGAATACGCATTCGCATATATGTATAATTAAGTATGCTTATGTATGTATTTGATATGTAGGCATCTAGGATTACCTATTTATGCACATAGTACGCACGCAAAAATGTGCAAATAGGTTTGCATGCATTGACAAAAAACCAAACAAAATTGCCGGAAGTAGCTATGCAGTCTATTAGAAAAGATTGTGCTTAATGTGTAAGCGTTTCAAGAGAAACATTTTATTATCTCTAACTTATTTACCCATTTTAGATACTTATGTACATACATTCAGAGGGGTTTCCAATTTTGTCATTGAAAGCATTGAATTTATATTTATATATATATATATATATATAATTGCATACAATTACTCAACTATAAGACCAAAATTCCTTTGCATAGTCGAAAGTTTCTGACTACGCGACACTTTAAATTAGAGTTGACGTTTAATCATGCGCACACACATATACATACTTGCAAATGAATGTGCACAAGCACAGGAGAAGATAATGCCTTGCATTACCAAGGTGCACACACAATGGGAAAAATCTCAAAGATTGTAGGCCAAGTCGATATGAAATATAGTATACGATAACCTACCACATTAGAAATTTTTCAATTAATGAATAATAAAATTTGTAAGCATTTTATTCAAAAAATGAACAAACAATAATTCTATGTATGTACAATGTACATACACATATATTGCAGTTGAAACTCAACGAGAGCGGCAAAAAAAGTAGATGGCTTTCAAAAAAGCCAACCAACCGAAATATAAGCACGTGTACCCTTAAAAAAAAGTGTGCATGTCATTAAGCAATATAAAAACCCACACACACACAAACGCACTCAGATAGAAATCGGTGGGTCAAAGTGGGTCAGAGTGGAAATAAAGAAATTATACAAGATACACTATGAACATATTGAGAAGAGAAAATAGTAGTTAGGAATAGAATAGAGAAAGTGCGTGTAATAAGTACAATACTATTCGTGTGGGTGTACATACAATAGTCGATTGTGGGGTAGTGTGTAAGTACGTAAGTATTCGAGTTACACACATACATACAGATACGGATACATACAGATAGAACACAAAAAAATCGGAAGAAACATTGAAAATACTCACAAGTGAAACTTCTCGTTCCACACAGGGTTTAGCTCCTGGGGCATTGTACGCGTTCGTTTTTTCACCTTGCTAACTTGCACCGTCACATATGGATCACTCGTACCGCTTTTATCCTTCGCTATCAGGCCTTGAGCACAAATCACTGCACAGTTCATCGGATCGGTTGATATTTTTGGCATTCATTCGTTTCAACACCAGAACCCCCAAAAATGCACATTGTTGGTAATAATTCGTCCGGTCGGGTTTTTGTTTCGACCGACCGACAACCGTATTGAAAAGTATTGTTGTTGTTGTTGTTGTCGGTATTGGTGTTGGTATTGGTAATTCGTATTGGTATTAGTTGAGGTATTATAGTACATGTAATATTGTGTTGTATTAATTATGTAACAGTATTGATGTGTGTGCCCGTGTGTTGTTTGTGGGTTAATTGTTAGGGTTTGAAACGAAGATAACCGTTATGAGTTTTGTATGCGCATTTTAATAATATACCAATTAGTTTTTATTAATTTGATTTATTTTTTTTTTGATTTGATTTGATTTGATTTGTTGTTGTTCAGTTTTGTTAATCAAGGGAGAAAGAAGAAGAGAAAAAACGGAAGTTGTTTTTTATTAAATGACCTTGTTTAAACTGCTCGCAATAAAGGTGGTCAGGCAGTCGCATTCGACTGATGATACTGCCTAATATCACATTTACTACGTGTAAGCTAAAAATTGCAACGGCACAAATATCGTGTGAAGTTTTGTTATTTATGTACAAACACATTTACGCATTAACAGTTAAGTGGACAATTAACAAATTATAGCATAAACCATAAACACAAAAATTAGTTGTCAGAAAAACGGTTTACGTGTTTTGTTGCACATAGAATAGTATATGTGATTGTATACAAGAGTTGTCCTGTGTACAGAAACAATCTGTTAACGAAAATGTACTTATTTAATATATAACTAAAAAAAAAACAAATCGGATCCTAAGAGCTCCAAAGTGCACAGCCTCTGCAAACGATCTTAAATCAAAAGATTTGTACAGAATTGGAAACGTGCAAGATATGTACATATGCATATGATTGAATATTGCACATTAATACTTGGCTGATCACAATTGATCACAATACGATCAACTTAAGGATTGTTTGTGATACCTACCAATTTTGCAATCTACATAGATATGGTATTGGGGCACATATTGCTTTTGTTTGAAGAGAAAGGTTAGATAGTGGAAGAATTTAGCAGGAGTTTATTGATTGGTTTTGTGCAAGCTATGTGTGCTCTACTGTGTTTCTTGGCGGTGTCATAAGCAAACAGAGACGTTATAGGTTAAGGACAAAAGGTGTGACATTCTTACGCATATTACAAAACTTAACATTTGTTCAGACCTAATAGCAATTTGGTAATCTGTTAGAATCCATATTCATATTTATTACCCTCAGCATCGAGAAACTGAACCGTAGAAAAGCTACAAACATATGTAAATGGAATGTGCATATCAGATTTAAAGCTGCTTAAGAGTTATACACACTGAGGGCAGTCGATGATGTGCGTATGGTCATACAAAAAGAGTGGCAACTATTTACACAGTGGAAACACGCTTAGATGAGTTAGAAGTTAGATGAAGAACATGAGCGAGAGACCACTTTCACTGAAAGACTGCAAAAAGCGTTCGAAAGCAATGATAGAGTTAGAATATAGGTATAAGAACAATTAGCAAATGCAATCAATTACAGTTGACACTGTGTCACTATTTAATTAGTTGCTCCTTAAATATTACAGTGCCCTGCTCCTTACATTGACAAAATATAAGAACACCCGCTTTATTGATCCTTAGAGCGACACACATAAAATATATTCGATTGACTGGCATGCATATACTTAAGTAATGAAAACTTTAGTTTTGTCTTTAGGAAAAGTTATAAATTTTCGCGAAATTACTTATGTATATCAAGTAAGTAAGTTAGCACTTAACAAGTTAGAACGCTATAGTCGATTCTGAACGACTATGTTACCGATACAATGTCAGACAATGATTTAAAACCGTTCCACATACTATATGTGCTGTAGTTTGAGGTAGTTGCTTCCTTATTTTCATTATTTTAATATATCAATCAATTGGCTATGAGTGGTATATATTGTACTATTCAGATTTTGATCAAATGTAGCTATAGTGTATAGTAACAAGTACAATAAGCAATAAATTTACGAACTGTCATATATATATTTTAAAAATATCAATAGAAAACAAGTAAGAGAGCAAGTCGGGAGTGCCCGACTACGAAATACCCTGAACCCAGTTTTTACAATCATTCATACTAATCTAAACACACACATGATGCAGTACAAGGAGTACAAGCAGTGCAAGCGGTTTAAGCGGTTAGTTTGCTTTTCACCAAGCCCCACACAATGGAAAGTTAAATCTTAAATAACTTCTGTGTTTATTGTCCGATCCTATTGAAAAATGGGGCAAGCAATTGTCGATAATATGTGTGACCAAACCAAATTGCAAGGTCGTACCTTCAAAAATGCGTTTTTTGAACTTTTGGGGGTTTGGGGGGTGGTATCCAAAAAGTGATTTGTTATTTGTGTATGATATTCGAGATTATACATGCCAAATTTGGGGCCTCTAGCTCTTATAACTTTGAAGTTATGTCCCAAAAACGCTAGTCTGAAAACGAAATTGATCGATAACTCTTAAACGGTACGAGTTATCGATAAAATGAAATAAACTTGATCTGTCCCGGGATTAGGAGAACTTATATTCCAAATATGAAGTCTGTAGCTCTTGTAGTCTCTGATATCCGTGTGCTCATACAGACAGACAGACGGACGGACAGACGGACATGGCTAGATCGACTCGGCTGTTTATACTGATCAATAATATATGTACTTTATATGGTCGGAGATGCTTCCTTATGCCTGTTACATACTTTTGCACAACTTCATTATACCCTTTTTACCCATTTTTAATGTGTTCAGGGTATAATTAACGGGAATGTCTTAAGTATCAGATTTACATACAAACGACAATAGCTAATCTTCAACTCAGATAGACGCAAATAAATTCTATAATTTTCTTTATTGGCCTTAAGTTATATGTAGGTATCATATAGGTATCATATCATATAGGTATCATATATATCATAGGTTTGTCATGTACCCACAGCTAAGCGTTCGCACTTGTTGCCCATTTAAAATTTTGCGTAACTATGTAAGAAACATCTGAAAGGGATGCATAGAAACCATCTGAATTTTAATAAAGGTGTTTGGGTATTATGGGTGTATTAAAAGTGTTTTAGTCAGGTTTGCGAAAGATTATTATTTAAATTGCTGATTGTTTGATTAATGATAATGATGTATGTGGAACTTGGTAACAGAGTAAAATGTAATATTGAGAAAGGTGAGCAAAACGCATTTTTTCTTCTTATCCAAACAAATTCTGAATTATGTACATTGTAAGAAATTAAAACGCTATGAAAGCCTACTCTAAGTAGGTATAATAAAATGGAATGATTTATACTAATTGGCTGATATAGTATAAACTACTTGTTTTCGGGGGCTGTTCTCAATTTTAAATTAAAGTTTGACATGCGTTCGAGTTTACTTTGGTAACTTTATCGACAGTTTCTTCAGATCATTTATTTTATTTAATGTAATAGAATTGTTTAGTTGTTGTTGAATTGCTTAAATTTCATATATAATGTTAGACTCTAGTCTATTCTGACTGTCATCATCGATATTTGAAACTCATGCTGCAAGGCAAAAGTTCACCGATCTGAATTTATACGAATAAATTGGTAAAGGTAAAACGTATATGTAATAAATATATTGCACATAATTTGCAGTTGGTAATTTTACGATCGTGTATGTAGTATATAAAAGTTATAATTAAAGTGGATAATTAATGTGGTATGAAAACTGCTAAAAAGTAAAAAAGTACTTAAAATCAAATATAAATAAGTAGCAATGCTCTAGCCGAAAGCGCTCGACTAGAAGATACCCTGTACCCGGATGGAAAGAATCATTTTCGAATTTTAGTTTCTTTATAAGCTCATAAGATTATTATATTACTCCTTGTCCGTTCTTAGATCTTTATCATGAAAAGGTACAGGGTATACAGCTGTATATAAAATCATAAGAGTATATCGCTTATGCCAAAATGACATTGTCCGTGTACCTGTAATCGTTAGTTTGCATGACCATTTAGATGTTCCCTCAACAGTTGCGTGCTCAGCCTGCTCTAATGAATCTATGTGTGTATCTGGATCCACACCGAATGTCATCCTTGAATTGAATCGAATTGAATTGATTTGCAGATATGTATGATAATAGCTATGTATGTAAGTATAGTATTTTACAACCATTCAATAACTTAACGCTTAAGTTATCATCCGTTTTTATTTATTTTTTTTGGTTTTTAGTAGAGTTGGGCTGGTGCGCTAACAATCATCCATAGTCAACTTAGTCAATTTATAGTCTGCATATCTGTATAGATGTGGTGGGAGCAGATAGCTTATACAAACAAAAAAATATAATGATAGTCTATTGTTGTTACAAAAGTTAAACTAGGGCCAGAGATTCTCAAAGCATAGCTGAAGTTTTACTCAGAATCCCACTGTTCATTATATTATAAGTTCAAACTGTCCCAATTAAATAAGTTGGTAAGTTTCTCAAAACCCGTTGTCGTTAGGTAGTGCTTGTGTTGCTCAGTTTCGAGCTGTGACTTGTATATTTTTGAGTAAGAACAAAGTATATGTACGTATAGATCCGTACTTACACTATAGATAATGTAATAATCAAATTGCACATCACAGAAAGTAAGTGTCCATACATCAACGTATCAGTAACTCTAGACTGCGCGACTGATGACAACTTATTATGCATTGACGAAATAAATCCACATATATGTACATACATATGTATGTTATATTTAATAATTACTGGTACGTTTCTTATCTAATATTAGCGTTGTTGCAGATATTTAAGATAGCTAAGTCTCCTCCTGCTGGTTGTGTTTGTATTTGTAGTAGTAGAATGTGTGTACGTATAAGTTTACAAGCATTCATACATGCGTACATACCATTAATGTTACATTCACACATATACATACATACATATATATATATGCCTATACATATGTAAATATATGCAGGTAGATATTTAGTATATTAGACATAGACAGATATGTAAATTAGTGTAACACATTATGCGATCAAAAATTGAAATTGCAGCAAATACATACATTCATATACATACATGATTAGTTAGTTAGGTATGATTCAAATTGCAAAAGCACGACATATTCTGTTTCGCGACATATTAAGTTGCAAACCTGTGATTGCTATCTTCGCCGACCATTTACTGGTGCCGTCCAGAACGCTTTGCTTTACAGCCTTCATGTGGCCGGTATGGCTTTTCTCTTCAATGCTGAATACGGCTCTAAATACAATACATAGTACATAGGCATGGTAAAGTTAAAGGTAAATGTCAACTTAGGGCACATTTCACTGATAATGATTTTGGCTAAATATTTGGTATTGATCGAAAATGAATGGTTAAAAAAAGGACTTGTACCTTAGCATACATGAATAGGTAATATCAGGTATCCGGCTTTCAGACATTATATTATGCAAAACTAGAGCCTTAAGAGCTCCACTTATTTACATACATACATAGTACGTAAGTGAGTATGAATATCCGCACCAGCCAAAGAACCACTATTGAGCACAGCGCATTACCTGATCAATTCAAAGATTTCGGGCTTCTCACGTTCCCGTTGCTTCATGCGCTCCTTCATGGCGGTAATGATCGAATTGGCCTTGTCCTCGGCCCCATGTTTTGAGCTCTTTTCAGCGGCCCCTATGCAACGCAAAAGAAACAATATTTTAAGCCGCAGAACAACAGAAGCGGAAGTGGGGCAGGAGCAGGAGCAGCAGTTAACTTACGCTGTAAACAGTCAGCATTTAATAAATCCTTGCACTTCTCGTGACACTTAACGCCGCACTCAGTGCATCGCACGCCCTGGCGAGCAATGCCCCAAAGCAGGCCCTCGCACTCATAGCAGTAGGTTGGCGAGGTGGCGGTCCAAAGCACAAAGTTATGGGGTGTTGTCGATGATATTGGGTAGATGAGTGCTTGCAGTGCTTTCTTGTACACGTGCATTTTCTAAAAAGCAACAAAAATGGACATGATATACGCATATAAAGCCCAGATCGAGAAAGTCTCTCTCTCTCTCTCTTACCAGTTCTTCATCATTAAGTGTCGCACGGGGCACTGCCGACGTCAGTCCGGCGTTGCGTTTTGTTGCTGCCATTGTCTTTAGTTGCACAGATTAAAAACAAACGAAAACCAATTATTAAACTATTGCAGGATGGGTACATCGGAAAGTTGTACGTAATGGCATTCAGAACAAAGTACATTACTTAGGCAATTTAATCGAGCTTTATTATTTGTAAATGGGTAGAAAATATGCAGCGATTCAAGCAAAATATTAGATTAGACAAAAGCAAACAAAGTCATTATACATTCATTGCAAGAATACCTACTATATATGTATGTATCTATATCGGTAAGCAGTGCATGTAAACGATGTACAAATGAATTTATCGAATCAATTATGGGGTAAGTACTTCGATTCAATAAGTCAATCGCAATTCCAGTATTTACTTTTCTACACCTTGTACTCACAAAATACAGGTATACCAACCAATTATAGGTGTATACCCTAGAAAGCTAATGATGCCTAATATGAGTTAAGCACGTACAATTATAATGTATGCCAAATTCAGTGTGCGCAGTTTAAAAATTTAGTCAGTTTTGTTGGTTCTTTGTGGCGCATATGCGGTAATCGAAAATATTAAATCATAGGTAATTAACATTACCAAAAAGAGTATATGTAGTGAAGTATAAATATAAGCCAAAATAAACTGCTATGAACTAACACTTATGTAAGTATGTATGTAAGAATACAAAGCATTATAAATGTAACACTGCATATAGTATTTAACAGTTCTAGCAGGTAAATAACATAAACTAACTAGTGTGCTTTAATATATGTAACTTATTGAAACGCCCTTCAAATACATCGGGTCCAGAAGTTTATGCATTAAATTATGTGTCCGCCAGGATTCAATAACAATTTGAAACAAGTGGGAAAGAATTATCTTCGGCGTGCCGAAGACTTTATACTCTTTTCGAACCTTTAGACAATTTTCACTCTGCCAACTGCAGCCTTTTCATATGCTGTCAAAGTTCGTTTTATCGCGTGGCATTTATTTTTTTGTTCTAAGAATTGATATCATATGAATTTAAATATTTCTTTTGAAATATTAAATTTATTTCCAGTTGTATTGCAGCTGTTAGATATAGTAGCCTGATCCAGCCAGCTCCATTCAATGTGCTGTAATTTTGAATAATAAGTATCTGTGCAAAGTTTCATCGCGATTGCTTAAAAAACATGGGATTTATGGCTTAAACCGACTGCCAGTTGTATGGGAGCTATAGGATATAGTGTTCCGATCCGGCCGGTTCCGACCAATGTGCTGTCCCTTTGAATAATAAGTCTCTGTGCAAAGTTTTATCACGATAGCTCAAAAACTGAGGGACTATTTTGCATACATACAGACAGACAGACGGACATGGCTAGATCAATTTGTTTTGTCATTCTAAGCATACTGGTTGTATTTTTTGGGGGTCTCCGACGCTTCCTTCTATGCGTTACACACTTCAGCACAAACTTAATATACTATTTTCTTCGAAAAGAGTATAATGCGGTTTCCTTGTGTGTTTTGAATTTTAAAATTATTTCATAAACCCAACAATATTTTCATATTTAAATTGCGTTTTTCATTTTTAACATTTGCATGTTGCATTTTTTATAATAGATCAGCTAATCTATGTTTATTAAAATTTTCATGCAAATTATGTGAAGAATGTTGAAAAAATCAACAAAAACAATATTATTTATTATGAGCTGCAAGAATAATTGTATAACAAAATAAAGTAAAAACAAGTGAGGAAAGATTATCTTTGGCGTACCGGAGATTTTATACTCTTTTCGAACCTTAAGCAACTTTCACTCTGCCAACTGCACTGAAATTTCATATGCTGTGAAAAATCGATTTATCGCGCGGCATTTATTTTTTTTGTTCTTAGAATATTTAATTCATTGCCAGTTGTATGGCAGCTATGAGATATAGTGGTCCGATCCGGCTGGTTCCGACCAATGTGCTGTACACTTGAATAATAAGTGTCTGTGCCAAGTTACATCGCGATAGCTCAAAATCTGTGGGACTAGATCCCATACATACAGACAGACAGACGGACATGGCTAGATCAATTTGTTTTGTCATTCTAAGCATACTGGCAGTATTTTTGGGGGATTTCCGATGCTTCCTTCTATGCGTTACAAGCTTCAGCACAAGCTTAATATACTATTTTCTTCGAAAAGAGTATAATTAGATGATCTCCATATCTTTGTATAAAATGTTTTTAAATATATTATTTCAACTTGTCTAATAACGCATGTTATCAATCCTCTAATTGATAAATGCTGTTCTTGGGCGAACAGTTATATATGTGATCGCTTCCTACTAAAGAGTTATGTGTACTACAATTCGAAAAAAAAATTAAAACGTTGCAGAATACGAACACTAAGTAGAGTTTGAAAAAGTTGTTAACATAATTGTTTACATAGAACTGTGAGACTAAGGTGAATTTAAATAATTTAATTTTAAATGTGTGAATGAAATCGACAATCGTTCTATACCTTGAGCACCTGCAGTCCATTAAGTCATTTTCGTTGTACAAAAGAAAATAAACGTTGAACATCGTATAAACGTCATAAGTATGTAATATTAAATGTGTCTATCATAATACAACGTACATACATATGTACATATCATATATGTATGCATGTGCTCGATGTTAATGTGTGTGTGTGCGTGTGATGTACGATCAAATGATACGATTATGGGAAATCGTAAATTAAGACAAAAGAGGATAGATAGGTGTGTACAGAACAGGCGAAATTGATAATGTATCGAAAAAACTTACCAGTTCAGAGACAAGGGGAATAGATTTACGCCTCGGACGAATGTCCGGCATGCTGTCAATATTGCTGTAAAACGGATTATCACCAGGGTGGCCATTGGAGCGCAGACCAACATCACCTGTGCCGGTACCATTCTGAAAGTAAATTAATATATTAATTTTGGTGTAGTACGTTATACATATATTAATAGTATCTATCATATATCATATATTTCGCTGTTTATTTGACAATGTGACGAACATTCATTTGAACAAAGAATGCAATCTGAACAAAGAAACTAACTGAATTTACCTTTTCCTTATCTTTGGCCAGCTCTTCTTCCTTCATTTTATCCTGATTATTTTTCTCCTCAATTTTACGCTCTTTCAATGTTTTCAGCAATTTCCACTTACTACTGCCAAAATTTACGCCCGCGCCATTTGCCGTACCCGCCACCTGGGATCCTTCAACACTCGAGTCCTGACTGATTAATTTCAAGGGCCTCCCCGGCGTATTATATGTGCCATTAGATGTGACTGCATTTTTAACTGTCACCTTGCTTACATCGACCGTTGGATCCGTCGGATCCGTCTGTGGCAACTCGCTTGTGGCCTGCTGTGACTCAGCTGCTTCGTTGGCTAAGCAGTTTAGTTTATCTATGGACTCAACAGAATGCACTGCATTGTCTGTATGTTCCAAGATCGGACTGCGATCTGCGTACTCATCCAAGTCCATATCCTCACTCAGGGCTGCAGGCGTATCTGGTCCTGAAGTGGCACTCGATGATGACTCTCGACGCACTATGTCTGATTCCAAACGTTGGTCTAACAAGTTCTGCTCTCGTTGCTTTTGGTTGCATTCGTATTCATCCTCCGATGTGTATGAGGAACTTGACTCCAATGGGGGATCGATAGGAACGTTGTCCGCATCGACAATATGATGATTTGGGCCCTTTGCCCGTTCGCGCCGTTTTTTTTTTAGGCGTTTCAGTTGCTTTTCCGAGACCAGCGCGTCTGCTGGGGGGACAACGGGTACTGTTGGTACATGGTTCTGTAGATCCCTGTAAATATCTAAGTCATCTCCGATGGAGTCCTGATCGGAGCTGGCTAGCTGAAATTCACTATTGACAACGTCCTGCCAAGCGCTGTGCATATCCGAGACTTGAACCAACTTTTCACTTGCACGTAAATGTTTTTGACGGCTCAAAAGCTCATATTCACTTGCCTCATCCGCGGCTGGAGCACTAGCTCGACATGATGTATCAGGCTCGAGCTTAACTACGCACCTGAGCTCGTTCAGCACTTGAGACATCTTATGCTTAACGCCCTCATCCGGCACATAGTCGATCTGAGCAGGATAATAGCAGCTGTCCGCGTCCGCGTTCGCGTCTGCGTCTGCGCCACTCATAGCCAACTGACCAATTTGTGAGAATAATACTTCGTTGTCTGTTTCTGCCAGTGGCTGCGACTCAGTTTCTGTTTCTGTTTCTGCCGCAGCCTCTGCTTCTGCTTCTGTCTCTGCTGCTCGCACTGCCTCAGCAGAGCGCTGCTGCTCGAGCTCCTCAAGTTGGCGCAGCTCGTAGCAAAAGTACTCGTCGTCCGTGTCGATGCTGTCCTCGGTGCTCTGGCGACGTGACGATGAGAATGTGCGCCCCGAATGCTGACTGCGATTGTCGTCGTCCTCCCTGGAGCCATAGCCAAGACTGCTTGGAATGTCTAACGATTGCTGTGCGGCCCAAACAGCGCCCCGACTTTGATGCTGCAGCCCATTGACATGGGTCGTTATTATGGCACTGCTAGTAGTTGCTGTTGGCTTCTCTACAGTCTCTATAGTCATTGAGGGTATTGCTGCTGCTATTGTATTACACACTTTGGCATCGCAAGTCGCTGGCGGTGGCGGTTCTTGAGGCGGCTCAGTGCCGGCAGGATGGGAACAGTCTTCGTCATTGACATCCACAGCGACTTCGTGAACTAAGTTGGTATTAACAGCGGCGACACATGAAAATGCTAGTGGCATACGTGCTTGCGTGCTCTGTATTTCATTGTCCACAAATATCTCGGGAACTTGGTCAAGTTTGTTGAATTGACGCTGCATTGCATCGAAATGCTGCTCTAATTTCGGTTCGGGAACAATTTGGGGTCTCTTTAGGTCCCCAACAACGGCGAATAAATTATTATTTTCTTGATTTACTGCTTGTCGTTCCTGCTTGCTGGCACCATTTACAGCATCTTCACAATACGATTCATCATCTTCCTGCATATTTTGCCGATTAGCGCCACTTTCATTATAATCCCAATCTCGATTCGCTTCTAGCGCCCTTGCCTTATGCCAACTATAATCAACATCTATACTACCATCAAGCTCATTGCTATCCGAATGGACTGTTGAGCGTTCGGTGAAGTCATCGGTGGACTGCTGACTGACCTCGAATTCACTATCGTTATCTGATGAGGTAAATGTCGGCATATCGATTTCGGGATCTGAGATGCTAGATCCGGGGCGCAGGCCAAAGCTGTGCCGTTTGTACGTTTTTGCTTTTTGCATTAAACTATTCATTTTGGTCGAAAACGAGCGCTTCTTATGCTTGTGTCCTCGGACTGGATCAGAACGATCTGGCGAGCTCCTCCTTCGCTGTTCTGAGTGAGTAGACGTCGCCCGTTGTATAATTCGCATTGGCAACTTTTGAATACGCTTTGACAGATCCAAGTTACTATGAACTATATTGCTGCGTTTATAAGTAGTAGTTGCATTAGTAGTAGTATTAGCAGCTGTAACTAACGGATACGAGCCTGCCTGGCCACGCATTTGCATCTGGGAGCCCGGTTTTGGCACATCACCGCTAGGCAACGACTGGGAGCGGCTGTGCCTAATCGAACGTTTCAGTTTTAAATTTTCTGGTAGTAAGTTAGTAAGTTTGTTCCATACTTTCGGTGTTTTTGATTGGGTAACCTGCAAAGTTGGCATTTGCTGGGGCTCGTCGCTATAACCATTAATCGATCCGATCGACTGCGATTGCGATTGAGATGTAGATTGGAATTTGTCAATTGCACGAGTGCTCAGGGACTGTGAATGTGCCGATAGACCTTCTACATTTGTGATGCGGCAGCGTTCATACTGTTCACATCCCAAATAGTCCAAATTGTTGCTACTGATGTAGTCGACGAGACCGTTTGCCGAGGGATAATAAACGAGTCTATCTGTTAAGTAGGACTGACGAGCTTCATCCATATCAATATCTGTTTCCATATAGCCACTCCGATGCTGAGTTGCGGACGCTGCGAAGTTTTTTGTTGACTTCTCCATTTTCGCAGATGGGCTTTCCATTTTATTCTTCAAGAGATCAGGCATGCGGTTTGCATTGCTGTTCAATTTTGTTGAATTCATGATCGTATTATCGGCAAATCGATGAGCTTTATTCGCTCGCCGTCCTGATGTTTCGGGCCGCTGCTGTTGATGTTGGTGTTGGTGTTGGTCCCATTCTAGCATTTCGTCGATTGTGCAAATTGTGTCGTTATCGTTTTGAGTCGCTTTCGAAGACAGCACTTTAAATATCGATTTATTTTCATATGCAGAACAAATCGGTATATTTTTCGACAGCTCATGTATATAATTTAGGTTTTCCTCGGACAATATATATTCACTGGCCATCTTGGATTGTGTCCTTTGTTGTTGTTGCTCAAATATATTGATGTTAGACTCCACATCGACATTGATAAGTTCTTCGGGGATCAATTTCGCGGATGTTTCGTTGGCGTCTTCACCTGTTCGCAGGTCCATCATCATCTGAACCATTTCCATGGTGATGTTCTGATATTTATCATAGGGTGTGTTCTCGTTTAGCATATTCAGGGTAATGGGTGAGTTTGGTGACCAACCACTCATTGACGATAGCCCTGAGTCTGATTTGGCCTGTCGTTGCTGCTGCTGCTGCTGCAGCTGTAAGATTTGTTGTGCACCGAAAGGATTCATCGATATATCCCCTCCATTGTCTAGTATATCCTCGATCAAATTGTCATTGGGCGCTGGTGGTGGAGGACTTGTGCCACTTGGTCCTAGTAAAATGTCATCCATGTCTGTTGCAACTTTGTGTTTCTCTGGATTTTGGAGGTGCAGCAGAAACAACATACTATTGTGGCGCTCCAAGCTTTTCTTCAAGGATCTGATGTACTCATCCTGGTTGTAAATATTTGTTGAGCTCGAGATATGCTCGGCCCCATCAAGGCTATGCTTTTGGCCAGAACTGGCCGTGGGACTATGAAAACTGCACGGATACTCAATTTTCAAGCTCAAAAAATCATCAGCTTTCAATCCGTGACTGTTTGTTATTTGTTCGATATTTTTTTTTCGATTTATTTCAATCTCTTGGGTCTCCAAAAGTTTCAGCTGTTCATCTAAATCCGAGTTATTGCGCAGCAGGTGGGCACTATAGTCATTTTGATTTGAAGATATCGTCAAGTTGACTTTGCTATCGTTATGGTGGCTTAAGTCCTTTGATGTTGATTTAATTATATTTGTATTGGAATTTGTATTTGTATTTGTATTTGTGATTGTACTTGTATTTGTGCTTGTGCTTGCATCTGTAATTGTATTTGTGCTTATACTTGTGTTTATACTTATATTTAAATTTGTATTTGTATTTGTTTTTGTCAATCTGTTTGCATTTGAATTTGTCATCTTATATTCTTCAAACGAGTTGCCCACCAATTTCTTAAGCGTATCGATGTTTTTATCAAATTTCTTCATGACAAGATCGAACTTTTCGTCAACTTCCATGACGCGTAGTCGTCGCAGCTCTTCAGCCATAGTGACGGGATTTAACAGTAAGAGTGTCAGATTCTTGTCAACTTGGTTCAATTTCTCGAAAAACGTCTGCTCGGACCGTATTGTTTGGCGAAGTTTGAGTATTTGAGCAGCAGATAATGATTGTAGGTCGCTTATTTTATTTATTTCTCTTGTTATAACTTCAGTCATGCAATCTAATATTGCAATTTTCTCGTCATATAAACTGCTGCTATCTGCCGAAGATAAGGAGGCTGTCAACGTGGAACAACGATTATCTCTATTGGATAGCGTTTCTGGAAAGCGATTAGTGTTGCGATCGATAGAAAAATTAGTTTGCTTGGGCTTGTAAAAGTTACTATAATCATCATCAGTATTTGGGTCAATGGCCGTACTCGATGACTGAGCAAGTAGGCTCTTCAAATTGTTTATCATATCCATTTCGTTCTTATAATGCTTCTTTTTTCTGTGCTTTCGTGACTCTTTACACTTGTAGTTGCCCTCTGTTGTGGCTGTTGGTCTCTGTGTTCCTTCAGCTGCTATGTCAGAAGTTAAAATCGTCTCTGTAGCCCGATTCGAATCCGCAATAAAATGTATATTCTCCTCCTCATTACCCTCCTGAATCATCATCAGCGAAGATGTCGAGTGGGCAGCACTCAAGGGCAACGTGATGATATGTTCATGAGTAACTTCCGCCTGTTGCAGCAAACGCTCCATGTTGGATATTTCGGAAGTTAGATTATTTTCTCGATATGCTTCGTTTAAATTCTTGTAGAAGTTCTCATTCATTTCACAATCCTCCGTCTCGACAGTCTGTAAAATTATCTGCGTCCCTCCGGTATCCTCTATGGGCACTACCTCGTTCCCCCCTTGACCGGATTTAACGGCGGCTAACCGAAAAAACTTCACTTCTTCGATAAGCTCGTCTAACTTATTGGGCGTAATCAAGGCATTCGCTTCGGATTCTTTCTGTTCATGTCTAATACGTAAGCTACCGGAAGTAGGGACAGAGGCAGCAGCAGATTCGGCAGAAACAGCAGCAGAACTTGAAGCCACTTGTTGGAGCACCCGTTGCCCATTCAAAAACTCTTGCAAAAGCTCGGCACGCGCATTGTTCGCCATTATCTGCTGCTGCTCATACATTAGTAAGTCCGAGTCTGAGTAGTGCTTTGATCGATTGGGTCTCTTAGGATTTACAGGAACTGCGTCATTTATCAACCAGGCGCACTCATCCTCATCGATATCGAGCTGCTGATCAGCCCTGCTCTGATCTGGGTCAGTATCTTTTAAGACGGATGCGTTAGCGTAGTGCAGGAAAAGTTCATCGTTGTTATCGTTATCACCACCCAGTGTATAAGCTGTCTCATCCATGAAAAGATCGCCAGCAATCGTATGTCCATGCTCATGTCCATCCATAGCCAACTCCAGGCTGCTCATGTGATTCTCTGCCTCATGACAGCGCTTTAATTCCTCAAGAACGCGGCGAAAGTCTTGCTTTTGGGGTTTTGGCTCCAGCATGGTATCCAGGTCACTGCTGGCATTCATTTCCAGTTCCATTGGCAACAGTTGATTGTCTTCCAAAAAGGCCGCAAATGGATGCTGAATGTTCATGTCCACTTGTTGCTGTTGTTGTTGTTGCTTCGCCGCCGCAATCAGTCCCATTAAATTGCTAACCACTGACTGCTGCTCCACCGATATATTCTCCAATTTCTCGAGCCTAGTCCAAATTTTGCCGTACTCATTGGAAAGCAAATCGAGCGCTCGCCATGCGAACTTCAACTCCGTCTCAAGCAAGCTAATACGCGTCGCTATTTTATCCATATAATCCGAAATGATATAGTCCGAGTGCTGCTGTGAGTTATACAGCTGGCACAGCTGCTGCTCGCTCCGAATGGACGCCATGCTACCGTTGTTTAGGTTCGATCTGGACATAGACATCGACATCGACATCGACATGTTGTCGCTGACTAAGCTCAGTTGCGATTTATTATTTTTCCGCTGGCCAAAAGACTTGTTACCCAGTTGACGATGATGCTCCTGATAATCCAGTGAATGCGGCTGACCATGCTGCTGGTGTCGGCTCAGCACCTCTGTCTGCTCCTGGGCCTGTGCTGACTGCTGTTGTTGCTTCAGCTGTTGTTTGATTTTAAACTGGCTGTGCAGTGCATTGGCGGCAACGATGTAAGGTTGCTGCTGATGTTGCTGTTGCAGTTGCGGCTCAACATTGGATTCGCCTCTTATGTTCATTGCTGACTGGATGCCCTGTTTGTGGTTGTGCAAATATTCGTGCAGGACCTCCGTATGGGTATCGGCAAATGACGCTGCTTGTGACAAGGCAGTAGGCATGGACTCTGCGAAGATAGGCGTGGGCGTTGCTGATGGTGACGCAACTATGGACATTGCGGCCCTTGACATTGCTCTTTACAAACTGTTGTAGGAAATTATATTCACTTGATCTAAATGTATTTTACTTTCCAATTACATATGTTTACAGAACCTTGATGCATACATACATACATACAAATAATTTCCGCGAAATTACGTCAACTTGTTGGTGGTCACAATAATAACAAATCGTAATCAATCCAGTAAAGACCTAAGGTACCGCTGCATTAACATATACTTATACTTTAAATTTTGAGTAGAAAATTTAATTAATTACAACCATTTCTCCAACTCATACAAAAACACCACCAAGCGAAAGACTAGCCTTTTGCTTGGATAAATATAATGTAATAAAGTTATTTTCATTTACATTCGATTAGATTACGGCATTAGAAGAACAACTACTGAACGACACCTAGTCTACCTGCACCCGGAAGAACCAAATTAGAATCTTTTTTATGAATATTGGCAGGCTCTATCCTCGGCACATCGAAGATCACATACCCCTGCAGTCTGTGGTCAAGTTGCTCATTTTCAAATTTAGTTTTTAGATTTATAATATTAAAAAACCGATAATTTCCTTAAAATCGAAAACTAGTAGATTTTTCACTAAAAATACTGCCATCTGAAAGCACTTTATTTAGTGTAAAAGTGGCAAGATTTAAATTTTGCTGCCATATCTTATAACTTTGAAGTAATGACTAAAAAACTATTGTCGATGAGTATTTTGTCGATAACGCGGGAATACAAGGAAATATAAAGGCTCTAGCTCTTGGTCTTTGAGATCCACGTGTGTCTTAAAACTGTATTATTATGTATGTATGTATTTAAACTAGATCGACTCGGCTGACTCCTCATCAAGAATACATACACTGTATGGGTTCGAAGATACTTCCTTATGCCTGCCTGCTATACTAATTTGCACAACTACAATATAACCCCTTAGACATTTTTAATGGGATCAGGGCTTACAAATAAACAATATAAACGGACATTGTCTTATGGACTCGACTATTAATATTAGTTAATATGCATATCCTTTATGGGGGTATAAGGATAAGGATATCTCAAAGCGCTACACAGCTTGTGTCAAAATTAAAATACATTCTACAAAGCTATAATGGTGATGCTCGATAAACTGTGCTTTATACAACTTGAAGCAACTCCTATACATATGTGTCAGTACAATTCAAATAACTATAAGATGTTAGCTAGTAAGTTGCAAAGTATATTCACGTACTTCATCTAAGCACATATGAACATGTCTGCATTTGTCGCTGTCGGGTAAAAGCAACAGCCCATTGGCAATAATAATACCGACTTGGTATAGGCATAAAATCATATGTATTTAAGCCAAAGGAACACACACATAAATGAACATATGAATGTAAAATTATCCTTTCCGCAGCCAAAAAAAATATTGAAACTTAGCCCTTCGTATGTTGGCGTAGTCTACCATGTGACACAATTCTTCAATTTAATACACACACATGCACATGTGTATGTGTATGTATAAAATTGTGTATACATATTCTGTTTCATTTAGTTCGTTCGTTTTGGTTTCCATTAATTCATTTTCTAGCTCCGTTCTAATATGTTTGCTTCAATTGTTTCAGTTTCCTTTCTAATATTTTGTTCCTATTAATGCCGTTTTTCTATCTACAAACACTTTCGAATGCAATTCGAATTTAATATCGCAAAATCTACACTTTTGAACAATGCAGCCGCGGAATTGGTGTGAATTGAAAAGCGCTGAAAAGTATACTACATCTTGGCAAACTTTGCTGCTCTGTGGGCACTACATACATATATTTGCTCTCTTCAAACTGTAAGCGTATGTGTATTATTTGGTGGTGTGCTGGTGTTAGTGAGATTCCCTCAGAACTTTTGATAAGTTGTCCACAGGCACAACGACAGCGGCAGGGTAAAAAGTCATTCGTAATCAACGGAATATTTGGAATTGAAGAGAGAAAATGTGAGAGCCGCACTTGGGAATCGAATCACTACTGCGCATGCCTCGGACCAAAAAGCTTACAATTGTTGCGCGGGAGTTGCTTTCATTCACTGTATAGGCTTTCAGAAGCTTTTCACAACAAGACAACGTCATAGGCAAATAAAAGAGAAATTGTAAATTTGACTCCGAGCTTTTATTACAGTTCATATTTCTGTCCTTAGCCGATCGGCTCGGTAGGGAAAAAAGCAAAAGCAAAACAAAGTCAAGCACACTTCCCAAATTATACAAAGCGCTTGCTTTGTCTTTAAACCTAAGACTTGGACCATCGTGAGTGCAAGAGATTGAGACAACAGTGCCCATCGGCACTGCCTCTGTGGGGCTATTGCTTTCTACGTATGTTTTAATCGCCAGCGAAATGTTCAAATTGTAAAAGTCGACAAGCAGCATGGAAATTGAAACTTAGCACAGTAGCAGCAGAGCTGCTTATATAAACTTGAGCTTAGTCTGCATTATGTGCTTACGAGCCTTAGACGGTCACTGCGTATTTTGAATAAAAGGCATTTGTTAATGCCACACCTACATAGACACCACTTTGTACGGCAGTCCAAGGCAACTAGCGACAGTCTGTTTTGATCAGATCGAGCTATATACCGATCGAAAGATATTAGTTAAGATATGTACATAAAGGGTCCCTAGGTAATTTTATGTGTACAAAGGCTTGTATGGGGTTGGCGCATATATTTGTTGCATAGTCTTTGTTAATATAAAACAAGTAAGAACGTTGCAGTCGGGCGTAGCCGTACTAGCCGTAGCGTACTAGTGGGCGTGGCCGATAAGCCAAGGATCCAATTTTTAGGGGAGGTCCCCGGCAAATTTAATGACTTTATCGATTTGTATCGACATGTTATCGACTTGCCAGCCTCCCAGTGAGCGTGGCACAAATTTTGAACAAATTTGATCTGAAGCAGATAGCTACAAGTATGACACAACAAATTTCAAGCCCCTATCGTATACAGTTTCGGAAATACGTGCGTTCATCCAGACAGACAGGTGGACGGCCTGACGGACATTCGACAAACCCAATATACTGTGACTACCTTCGGTATCAGAGTATAAAAATGAGAGTTCAAAAGAGTTCAAAAAGCCTTCCAAAATAGTTTGCTTTCAATAACATATGGATATTCTGTACTGTGTATTTGAGTAAATCAATATAATTCACCGATTGCACTTACGCAAGAAACGACACTTTCGCGTTGGTGCTTGAGCAGGCAGCTAAACTTGCGGGTGCGTTCTGCCCCAGATGGAGATGGAACCATAAGCTGCTGACTACCAATCGGCTTTAGCGATTTGTCTTGACATTTTCCATCATCAACAGAACGCTGTCCGAGGCGATCACTAAACAGCCCGAATAACAAGTTCATTGTAACGATCCACGCAAGCACGCGAAGCAACTCGACATATAACCAAAATGCAAAGAAAGAAATTGTTGGACCTACAATTTGTATGTTTATACCAACATACACTTACATATGTGCTTTGCAATAGATACATACATTAGTGCCACAAAAGCAGCTAATTAACGACTATGCAAATGTGTTGGCTTATCAGTGATATGTGAGTACGCTTCGCTCCGACCGTCAAGCATATTAATCGTACTATTGTGCTCAACAACACTGACTACTATTTTATCTAAGAAGCCAGAGTCATATGTAACTGCATTTATTTTTTATTTTTATTTTTATTATTCTTAGCTATAGTTAATCATAGCAGTATTCGCTTTAATACAAACAGTTGGGTCCCAACCTTTCGAGTATTTCGAGTCTAACAAAATGTGCATTTTCCAATATGTACTGGTATTTGCAAAATAGAGACAAAGTCAGTAGTATTAACAAGTGAGAACGTTGCAGTCGGGCGGATCCGACTGCGTAATACTCTGATACCATTTTAAGAACAGCTGAAAGCAAGTGAACAGAAAATTTTTGCTGGTGTTTGGGTGACCCGAAATCGGCATTCCAAGTTTTTGGGAACGGGAGGGGCATGGTCGATCTTAAGAGGGGGTGACCAGAAGTCTATCTACCAATTTTGGTGACTCTAGCTCTAAAACTGTGGAAGATATAAGCTTTCGCGATTTTTGGGGGCGGGAAGGGGCGTGGCCCCAAAAAATTTGGCCGATCTTTAGAGGGAGTGACAAGAAGTCTATTTTACAAATTTCTTGACTCTAGCTCTAAAACTGTGGAAGATATACATTTTCGCGATTTTTGGGGGCGGGAGGGGGCGTGGCCCCAATTTTTTTTGCCGATATTTAGGGGGGCTGACAATAAGTCTATCCTCCAATTTTGGTGACTCTAGCTCTAAAACTGTGGAAGATATAAATTTTCGCGATTTTTGGGGGCGGGAGGGGGCGTGGCCCCAAAATTTTTTGCCGATATTTAGGGGGCTGACAATAAGTCTATCCTCCAATTTTGGTGACTCTAGCTCTAAAACTGTGGAAGATATAAATTTTCGCGATTTTTGGGGGCGGGAGGGGGCGTGGCCCCAAAATTTTTTGCCGATATTTAGGGGGGCTGACAATAAGTCTATCCTCCAATTTTGGTGGCCCTAGCTCTTAAACTGTGCGAGATATAGGCTTCCGTGTTTCGTGGGGGCGGGGTGGCTGGGGGGCGTTCTAGTGGGCGTGGCCGGAAAATCCAGGACGCAATCTTTTGGGCTGGTCAGCCCTAGTCTAAATTCCAAATTTGGGGACTCTAGCTTCAAAATTGCGGGAAATATACACGTGTTATCGAATTGTGCATTGATGTATATCGATTTTCGCGATTACGGGGGCGGGAGTGGGCGTGGTCGAAATTTTGTTTCTGTAATCTGTAGAGGACGTCACCAGTAATATATATTCCAAATATGGTGACTTTAGCTCTAAAACTGCGGGAGATATAAGCATTTCAAATTAATTTTGGAGGGGGGCTGGTGGGCGTAATAATGGGCGTGGCCGATTAACCTAGGATCCAATTTTTCGGGAGGTCACCAGCAATATACCTACCAAATTTGATTACTCTAGCTTCAAAATTGTGGGAGTTATTCACGTTTAATCGATTTGTGATTTGAGGTGTATCGACATGTTATCGATTTGCCAGCCTCCCAGTGGGCGTGGCATAAATTTGGAATAAACTTGATCTGAAGCAGATAGCTATAATCATAACGCAAAAGATTTGAAGAGTCTATCTAATATCGTTTCGGAAATACGCGCGTTCATCCAGACAGACAGACGGACAGACGGACAGACGGACGGCCTGACGGACATTCGACAAAACCAATATACTATGAGTACCTTCGGTATCAGAGTATAATAAATAATAAATGTAACAAGTAAGAGTGCTCTAGTCGGGAGTGCCCGACTACAAGATACCCTGAACCCAGTCCTTACAATCATTCGTACTAACACACACATGCTGCAGTACAAGCAGTACAAGCAGTGCAAGCGGTTTAAGCAGTTAGCTTGCTTTTTCGCTGAGCCCCACACAATGGAAAGTTAAATCTTAAATACCTTCTGTGTTTATTGTCCGATCTTATTGAAATTTTTTGGTGCAAACAATTGTCAATAATATGTGTGACCAAACCAAATTGGAAGGTCGTACCTTCAAAAATGCGTTTTTTGAACTTTTGGTGGGGTTGGGGTTGGTATGCTATTCGAGATTATACATGCCAAATTTTGAGCCTCTAGCTCTTATAACTTTGAAGTTATGTCCCAAAAACGCTAGTATAAAATCGAAATTTATCGATAACTCTTAAACGGTATGAGCTATCGATAAATCGAAATAAACTTGATCTTACCCGGGATTAGGAGAACTTATATTTCAAATATGAAGTCTCTAGCTCTTGTAGTCTCTGATATCCGTGTGTTCATACAGATAGACGGACTGACAGACGGACAGACAAACGGACATGGCTAGATCGACTCGGCTGTTGATACTGATCAATAATATATATACTTTATATGGTCAGAGATGCTTCCTTATGCCTGTTACATACTTTTGCACAACTTCATTATACCCTTTTTATCCATTTTTAATGGGTTCAGGGTATAAACAGGAAGATACAAGTAACAGTGCTCTAGTCGGGAGTGGCCGACTACGAGATACCCTGAACCCAGTCCTTACAATCATTCGTACTAATCTAAACACACACATGCTGCAGTACAAGTAGTGCGAGCAGTGCAAGCAGTCTAAGCAGTAAGCTTGATTCTTTACTGAGCTCCACACAATGGAAAGTTAAATCCTTAAAAACGTCTGTGTTTATCACCCGATCTTATTGAAATTTGTTGGGGACAGACTGGGCAATAAAATAACTTTTGAACGGGATGAGTTATCGATAAAATTTAATAAACTTGATCTGTCTCGGCCTACGAGAACTTATATATATATATCTAGCTCTTGTAGTCTCTGATATCCGCGTGTTCATACAGACGGACGGACGGACAGACAGACGGACATGGCTAAATCGACTTGGCTGTTGATACTGATCAAGAATATATATACTTTATATGGTCAGAGATGCTTCCTTATGCCTGTTACATACTTTTGCACAAAACCATCATACCCTTTTTACCCATTTTTAATGGGTTCAGGGTATAAAAAGTACAATGGCTGTTCTAGAATATGTAATAATAAATATTTATATATAAAAAGCTGTACTTACGTTCAGCTGCATGATAATTTTGTTGTAGGCCCAGTGCCATCGTTGCTTGGCCGTAATCTCTGGTTTCCGTAATATTTGCATATGACCGCTCACGACTTCCTCAGTCTCACCTCGCATCAGGACATTCTTCCTCTTCTGGGACCGTGAGGGTAACAAATCAGCCAGCTGATCATCATCGTCAGCGTCCATTTCGGGTGATCCTTGTTCGTTTTGTGCTCCAACCAGACTTGATTGCGCCTCATCTATAATAATGCTGTCCTGCTTCTTGATTTGATGGTGACCTCCAGTCAAATGCAGCGGTATGTTCGCAGTCGGAGTTGTACGCAGCGGATGTTCAGAGGAGACGATGGTAGTAGCCGTACTCATACTTATGCCGGTGCTCGTGGTCGTCACCGTTATGAAACCGCTACCTTCCGTTTGTGGCTTACGGCCTTCAGCAATACCAACACTACCACTCGAGCTTTCGTCTAGATAATTGCCACAGTCCTCATCACTATGATAGGTCTCGTTCAAGAAGTCATCGTTTTGTCTATCGTCCATATACTCTAATGAGGATTGATTTTGGTTGAGCAGCATTTTTTGCGTTTGGTGTTGATATTGCAGATGCTGCTGTTGCTGTTGCTGTTGACTTTGTTGCTCAAGATACTTATATTCATCCTCCTCATTGAAGAAATCCTCTCGATAATCATAACCAGTACTGACGTGTTCATAATAATCGTTTGCCCCTCGACTTGACGGTGTCGTCTGCTGATGGTCCATGTAGTAATCATCCTGCTCACTATCGATGCAATAACTCGGATCATGGTCAACTGCCTTATCGGTATGCAGGATAAAATCGTCAATGATATCTTCATCGGATTCATCATCGAAGATTTCAGTTGGCTGTTGCTTAATCAGCAGCCCCGATTTAGCATTAATGGTGGGCAGCTTTTTGCCGGTGGATCCCGCTGACGGCACCGTCGGCAGCAGCTTTTGAGACTGGACTACTGCTGCGTCTTTCGCATCATTGAGCTGGCTCTGATTATCATCTGAATAGTACATAGAGTATGCCTTATTGCCAAGGACATTAGTCAACGCCATTGACGTTGACATGTCGTAACCAAGCATATGAGTGTTGCTATTCTCGTAATCATCGCCAATTGTTTCATAGCTTGACAAGGTGTCCTGGTTAGTCACTAGCTCGATATAGTCTCTGTCCATAATAATGTTAAATCCAGCTGCACCCGATATCGGAACTATTGCCGGCTGTGCGTCTGAAGGTGCCATTGTATTGGAAGACGTCATGGCTGGCATATCTCGAGATTTGCCATGGCCAGCTGATGTGGATGGCACCGATGTCTTTTGAGCCACAGCCGAGGCAACAGAGGAAGCACCCTGATTCACAGCCTGCGTGGCTGACTGAACGGCTGCTGCGGCCTTACCAAAAATGGAGCCAAGCATTCCTCCGGTGCTGCTCGCGCTGCTATTTGTGCTCTTTTTTTGCACATTTGGCTTTAGAGCGTCCGGTTGAGACTTATGAGATTCGTTTTCGGTTTCGCTCACAGCTTCAGTTTTAGACAAAAAAGACTTATTTACGGCTGGCACATTAGTGCCAGGCATTGAACTTTGATATTGCGTAAGCGGACTGGCTGTATCAATCATTATCATGTTTGATCCCGGTTTCATCTCGTTAATCGCAGTTACGTTATATGGGTCTGTGTAACTGTACGCATTGTCACCGTAGCCCTCCGCTGAAATTTGATAAGATGCCGGATATTCACTGTAGCTATAGTCTTCTTCAAATGTTAAGCCCTCCATCCTCGAATTATTACCGCTCTGTACATCTTCATCATTGCTATCGAGGTAGTCAAAGTCTGGAATTGACTTGGTGTTCGGTCCATTGCCAGAGACAGAACCATTATTTCCGCCCAGGTAATCAATCGTTGGGGTTACCATCGTACTCGTATGCGCTGGGAATTGATCGTATTCATATGTGTAATCATATGTACTTTTGGCAAGGAGTAAAGTTGGGTTAGTGTCCGGTATTGTCGTTAGCTTATTAACTGCGCCAGTCGCTGGCTCTGATTCCTGCTGATCTTGCTTGTTGGATGAACTGGAGAGTAGTCCACCGACACTGGGAACAAGCTTCGATGCCAAGCCGAATCCAAAACCTTTTTTATTGTCATTAGTCACTGCATGCTGTTTAGTTGCTTCCATCGTCGAACTAACACCACTGAGCACTCCATCTAATCCGCCCTTGATGCCCTTAGATAGACCTCCCAGGACACTAGTAGCTGCCGACGCAACCACCTTGGCTTTCTGTGGCGTTAGTGAATGTATGTCCGTCACACTCGGCGTCTGCTGTTTCTGAGGTGGCTTATAATAGCCGCCCTGGCCACAGCTCGAGCTCTCGTCCAACTCGTTGGAATAACTGAAAATTGAGGTATCAGTGGCCAGATTATTCACAGTCTCCTTGATGTTTGGCCTAAAAGCTGGAGTTGAGCATGTCTCACTTTCAATATGCGCTATCGTTGCAGTAAGCGCCGTCAGATCGACATTGAAACTATCGTAGAAGCTGTCATCGAATGCTGAAGTTGTGCACACAGATGGTGAGGTTTGGTTTGGTAAAGAATGTGCTGGTGCTTCAACTATTTCCGCTTGTGACTCAATCAGTGAAGATCTGCCAAGTTTTTCTTCTGTTGACTGGATAATATTAGCAGTAATTGAAACAGAATTCAACGGATTTATAGTTGGAGGCCACGAAGAAAGTTCGTTTGGATATTGATTAGGCTCATAGCTTTGTACCTTGAATTCTGTACACTCGTGCTGTATGTTCGATTCTGTGATATGAGTATGGGATGGCGTTGCCATTGTACTTGTGATTGTGTTTGTGTCCGTATCCGCAAATCCACTAGTACTGAATTTCCGAATTGTGCTTGCAGTAGTCGTCATGATTTCAGCCGTCACATTTGTTGATGGCATTTCATTGCTACAAATATCGAGAATGGGCGGCAGTTCTGGTAGCTCAAACTTCTTCATATAATCAACGTAGGATAGCGATGGTGAAGAAGCTGCCGCTGGACTAGTGGCGCAAGTGGTGGTGACAATTGTAGAAGGACTTGACGCAATAACAGTTGTGAACACGTCTAAGTGACTAAGGGTTGTGACTGTATCGTGAGAAACACTTGTCACCGCTAATTGGTCATACTTTGTATGCTCCATAGTCAACGTGGTTGCTTGTTTTATCGGTTTACTTAATAGATATGACAAAGTCGATGAGGAATCACTTAACGGCGTTGTTACCATTTCGGATTTGGACGCCGAAGACACGGCGGCAACAGCATCACCACTTAGCAATGACGTTTTAATATTGATGGGGCTAGTCGTCCAAGTGGTAATCGAATTTGGCATGTGGGATTCCAAAAATTTAAATGAGTCCAATGATGAGTCCTCCCTGACGCTTGCGTATGAATCATGTATATCTCTTGTGCTAGTGGTGATTATTATGGGGTCATCGTTTTGTTCTTCGGTTGTAAATTTAAGTAAATCAAATGTATAAGGTTTTAGGTATTCAGAAATGTCAAATAATGATGCCTTAGCTTCGCTCAATGCGGCAGTTGTTGCTGTGATGGACGATTGGTTATGGTTTGATATCAATGTTGGCACCGCTTGGGTTAAAGATGATTCTAACACTACCTTGGAATCAGCTGATGTCTTTTTAATGGGTGAGCTAGGTACTGATGACGTCGGCTTACTTTTCTCGCCAGCCCATTCAATAGTAGACAATGATGGCGAGTCTGGTAGTGTTGAAGATGGGGACCAAGATCTAAATGATTCGCTCTGATGGCTTTGATGGGATTGAATTCCGCTAAAATGTCTATTAAATGTCTGATCCTCATCCAAATGGCCAAAATTGTTGGCACCATCAACAGCTACCATAGTTGTCGTTTCCGTCAGAAAAGAACTTAAAGCTATAGAGCTTATTATACGATCATCGGCATCAGTAACAGCGGGCAATATCTCTGGCGATGCACGAGAAGAGACTGTTGCTGCTTGCCGCTCGATATACCTGTCGTCGCAACTAATAGGAACTGGAATCGCATTAGACTTTGCTTTGGAAATGGGCAACTTTGGCAGTTGCTTTGTACGATGGATTTTCTCGGGCTGCGTCTGCGGAGTGCTTGAGGCATTGGTGAATGAGTACGGTTGATATTGCAATGGGATTGCGGGTATTGAAGCGACAGTCGTATGCGTTGACGATTTGTAATGAGGTGACGGCAGACGTTTTGGCAATTTTCTAGTTGTAGTTGTAGTCGTAGTCAGCGTTGTTGTTGAAGTTGCTGTTGTCATAGCGTCTGATTTAGACCAGCGTGTTGAAGCTATCGCAGTAGCGTTGGTGAAGGCATTCGAGGAAGCGGTTGAACAAATGTTGATATTTGTTTCGCCGCATGGAACTGTAGCCGATGCTGTATAATTTTCCGTGCTCCAAGGGGTTTGCTGCACCGGTACTCTGGTTTCCCCCGATGCTATCACAGAAGCTGTTGTCATTGCCATCATAAGTGAGAGTTTGCGCTGCTGCTGAAGCTTTTGCTGAGCATTATTCATGGGCGGCGTGTCACTGTACGCCGACAAGTTGTCCGAGTTGCAGCCGTACTCAGAGTAGTCGGTGTAGTCTAGCGGCAGCATCGATGTGTAGGGTCGAGCCATTTGGCAGAAGACGTCATAGGTGCTAGTCCCTCGGACTGCAGCGGGTGCCCCGGTGCCCGATGTGCTGATGCTTAAGCTGCTGCTGTTCAGAAAGTCGCTATCGTACACTATTTTGTTTCCTGCGGCGTCTGTCTTGAAGTTGTCATCTTCAAATAGTTGATGTGATGAGCGAGGTCGTTGTTGAGGTTCGGGTAGCATCCGCAATGGCGCCGCCGGCAAACTAATGAAACTGCCTATTCTCTCGTCAATCAAACCGGCATTCGGTGCATAGCCGGAATGTCCATTCAGATTATTATGAGCGTGAACATTCTGGTAAGCAGCCGCTTGCGGCAACATGCGATATTTGCAGTTGTTATCCACTCTCATCGTCGACGACGCAGGTGCGGCTGGCAAGCGGACACCAAAGCGACTGCCTCTTCTCGCGTACGTACCTTCAATTGGCATCTCATCTGTGATGGGATTTCTGACTGACGGGCCAGAACACCCGTTCTGTATCGCCGGGGCTGGTGGCAGCATTTTGGCCGTTGCGCCATATCCGGCATAACCACCTCCATATTCACTTTGAGCGCTGGTGTTCTCCTCCCAATATTCGCCATCATCAGTTGCTACATCTAAGACAGACACATTCCTGTCATCTAAGCAATAGCCGTCCGTATAGTGCGGGTAGTTCTGGTTAAAGGTTCTATCGCTAAGGATATGCACATCACCTCGTGCCCACTCCCTATCCGCATTGGCGAACTCTTCTGCAACGCCATATTCGTCATAGGCATATGCTCCCGGTTTCTCCTCATCATAGTTGAGGTTGGATAAGGCATCGTTTTTAATATTATGAAAGCATTCGTCCTGTGCATAATGCTGTAACAAATCATTTGTGTTTTTTTAAGAATTATTACTCAACTAATAGCTCTAGATCATAACTCACCGTCATGTTTTATCTTGTACTTGTACCCTTATTGAAACGCTAAGGCAGAGCCAGATATTTGATGCTGTGCTCGCATTGAAGTCATGCAAAATTATCTGATTTGATTTCAGACTCTTCTTCAGACTGAAATAATGAAGAATGTATGGCATCTTATTGCCTCCTCGACATCAGAAAACTTTCTGTGGAAATTCATCAATTTAGCAATGACTACTTGAGTGCAATTGTAGTTAAGTACGTAATTCTATTAAGCATAATTATATTCACTAGTACATAAATAATAATTATTTATTAAATTTAGATACAATCGGTCTGCAAGGATATGTAACCTGCTCTTTCTTGTAAAAGTAACTATTTCCAACTGCAACGGTTCAAAAATACAAAAAAACAAAATAAATTATCTTCGGAGTATCAAACATTTACCATTCACGACCTACGGTATATGCACAATGAATATTTTGTCAACGGTATGCTACTTGGATTGAACATACGTCATGTAATTACGCTGCGTGGCTCTCTTACAAACAGAAGCAAACAAAACACGATGTATTTTGAATTGTTTCACACACATGTATCGAAAATGCTGTGTATGATTTGTTATATGAAAAGACACAACATACTAAAAAATACCAAAAGTCCTTGGCCCAATACACTCATGTTGATGTATGTACATACATATGTATATAGTTATTTGCAAACATGGTTATCCCTTTTACTGATTGTCGACGGAAGAAACACAGCGTGCACAACTCTTAAAATGCAAACATCTTGTAAAATACCTAAATATACATACAAACATATGCATGTATATCTGCTATCTACAAATATTCTATTCGTTTACCGTGTACATCAAATATAGTACATATTTGTGCGTATCGATGCATGTATAAATATTTAAACGAATATTAAGCACATAATATACATATAATAACATACATATTTTATCATCTCATTAAAATGATCATGTTTGTATCACTTTTACTTTTGATTATTTTTTATCGACCCGCTTGTAAAGTGTGCCAAAAGCGCTCCACACAATTTTGCAATTGTTTTGTTGCTTTAGCTAGCTCACTATTCTGGATAGAAATTAAGATTGCTTAACTGCAGTTTACCGAGACTGTTACCGTTATCGTTACCGTATGACGATATTGAGCATCATTTAAAGTTAACTATGCTTAATTTCACTTAATTTAGGTGTTTTGCATTATTACACTACTAAGTTTTGTTGTTTGCAATGTTAACAATTCTTAATTTGTACTTCACTTGCTCGGAACGGATGAAAAAACTTATTTTGTATTGTATAATTTTTAATGTGTGAGTATAAAGCACTGAGCACGCGCAGAAAAAACGCAGTTCGAGAGTCTTACAACTGACAGTTACTTTTGAGCTGCCAGATCATTTTACAAATAACAGTTTATACGATACTATCATTACTATCTGCTTACCTTGAAGACTTTATTATACCTCAAAGTATACTTGCATTTAGTTCAAAAATATAAAATTACTTAAGGCCCGCACAACCTTATGGTACGAATGTATGGAACTGTGTGTACACTCACACAGATACATCTGTCCTAACAGAGTTAACCAATCTAAAAGGTGTTTAATATTTCTGAAGCACGAAATAAGTGAAGCATTGGGTTGGTATAGTTAATATACGTCCATATATGGCCTTTTCGAAGATTTTCGTCGCGAACACGATCAGCTTGATAGAATATACGAAATGTATCGATGTTTCAATTAGGTCGATAGCATCAGCTCGATAAATAAACATCAGCTCTGATCAGAGCTGCGGTAGCTAAATCGAAGAATTACCAATGATTACTTGCAACTAAATATCGCCTTATATTTTTCCGATACTTAGATACTTTATGCCACCACTAGTGTCGATGACAAACATTTTTGTGAGAAAAAACCTGAGCCAAGCGGAGCATTAAAAATAACAGTAAAATCTTTAAAATAGTTTATAAAATGATTATCACTGTAAAGAATCTTCAACAACAAACCTTCACAATTGACTTTGACCCGGAAAAAACGGTATGTTGCATTTGTAAACGCATTGATACTACTGTGTGTCGTTCATGCTTATGTACATGTGTGCATGTGTATACAATCATATTAATATCTCCTCTGTAGGTTTTGGAACTGAAAAAAACTATTTTTAATGAACGTGGAGCGGAATACTTTGTGGAGAAACAAAAATTGATTTATGCTGGTACGAATTATTTAAATATATATTTTTCAACTTAAAATCAAAGTACACATGCGAACATACATATGTATGTATGTACATACATATGCATTTTCGCCAATTTTTTTCTTAAGGCGTCATATTGACAGATGAGCGGACAATAAGCTCATACAAAGTCGATGAAAAAAAGTTCATTGTAGTAATGCTAACGCGAGATATTAGTGGAGCTACCAGTAGCAGCACCAGCAGCAACACCAACACAGACGCAGTTTCCTCGCGGAAACAGGAAACAACAGGCAGCTCGAAAGGTGATGAGCACCTGGTGGAAAGTAAGCCGGTGGAAAAACCAAATGAATCTTCAATTGCAAAGGGAACAAAGACTAACAAACGGCCGAGCGATGCTGCAGTTGAAGTTTCTACTGGAGCTCTGCATTCATCCTCGGCTACAGCATCCTCGGCTACAGGCAGCGGTACAGGCGCCGCAAGTGTGGACTATTCAAGCATCGACTTAGTTGGTGAACTGGCTAATGCCTCGTTGCAAACACGTGCAGAATCCAATTTGCTGATGGGCGAGGAATACAATCGCACTGTTGCCTCAATGGTTGAAATGGGCTATCCCCGCGAGCAAGTGGAACGCGCGATGGCAGCCAGTTTTAATAATCCTGAGCGCGCTGTAGAGTATTTGATCACCGGCATTCCGCAGGAGGACAACCTATTTAATCCAGGTGATGATGAGGAACCTTCGAGAGCATCTAATTTACAGCAGGGCACTGCAAGTGATTTGCCAACTGAATCGGCAGCTGGTAATTACAATATCGCATTTTATATTTGTCGTAAATAACCTTCGAATTTCAGACCCATTTGAGTTTTTACGCAGTCAACCACAATTCCTACAGATGCGTTCTCTGATATATCAGAATCCACACCTTTTGCATGCTGTTTTGCAACAGGTAGGCTTAACAAATAAATGAGAAATGTTTCCCATTTAAATATTTACTTTTTAGATTGGACAAACAAACCCAGCTCTACTACAACTTATTTCTGAGAACCAAGATGCGTTTCTCAATATGTTAAACCAGCCTCTCGAAGGTGAGGTGGGCGACAACGCTCAACGTATAGGTCGAGCACAGACAAATCCAAGGCAAATTGAAACGCTAATATCATCTGCAGTCCAGGAGGGATCGGCGGAGGTCCAACGTTCCGCTGCTGGGTCAGAAAATCAGCCAACAACAATCGCCTCAGAGGTGTCAGATGGTGTCAGTACAGTTACAGCAGAAAGGAATATACAGCCAGAAAGCCTGGCCACTATTCGTCTGACTCCGCAAGATCAAGATGCTATAGAGCGGGTGCGTAGAGCAAAGGTTCCAAAACGGACTATTAATTGATCCATATAAATAAATATGATTGATCCATTTTATTTCTATTTTGCAGCTCAAGGCGCTGGGATTTCCAGAAGCCCTCGTTTTGCAAGCTTATTTTGCATGTGAAAAAGATGAGGAATTAGCCGCAAATTTCTTGCTTTCATCTAGTTTCGATGATTAAATCAGCCGATTGCTGATATGTTGCACATATGTATAACCATATGCAAAAGTCGTTACAATAAAATAAGAGGTTACTGAACAACCATACCTAAAAAACTACAATTGCTATTATGTTGCATATATATATTTAGTATGTTATGTATATTAATCTTGCGCTTTTAGCTCTGCGTTACGAATTTCTCTTTTACTGGCTTTCATGCGCTTTGAACATTGGTACATTTTTTTAATTGACAAGCCTTTTAAATTCCAAGCAACTGCTGAATATGTACAATGTAAACATAAGCAGATATACAATTAGTTGAATTATTCTTCACATTTTATGTTCATTAATATATTGTATACATGTTCTAGTGCATAACTAGACATTTGTCTTAAATCGCTTTATTGCCTCTGGCGGAATTATCCCCACTTTTGGAAGAGGCCCATGCGCTGGCATCGGCAGTTGCTGCCCCACAAATTGCACCTACAAGAACTACTGAAACAGCAGTCACTCGGGCGATTGTCGCATGCACCATTACGACGAATACATCCCTTCCTGTACGCATAGCTGTTTGGCGAGGAGCGACGTCTGAGAATTTGTAACGTTACTTCGTTATTGTGAGAAAATTACTAGAGTATACAGCCATACATACTTAGCGATTGAATCAGCATATGTTGGAGCAAATGTCTTTGCAGAAGCTCCCTGATATTTTAGGCGCTGCAAGGCCCCTGGGGAGACGAATAAACAAATGTACGATACAAACATATATATTATTCGAATGCGAGTGTTATATTTTACAAACCCAAAAAGCTGTTCAAGCTTTCAACATTTGCCGTATGTTCGCGATCTAGATGCCCACTATTTAAGCTAAAGTTCTGTCTGCCACCGTGCACTTTTCCGCCAACCACTTGTTGCAACATAACTGTTAAAATTGAGATAATGGCTACAGCCTTAGATATCGATCGTAGTCGTTTCAAAGCCCAGTTCATTTTGAATGGACAATTGAATTCACAGCTAATCAAATAATATATTGTATTTAAAATAGCTATTGGCCTTAAACACCCAGTCGTGTGGCCGCAGCTAGTTACTCAATACTGGTGCGAGCTTTTTTCTTTCTTTTACTTCGTTTGTCAATCGCGTCTGCGCCGCTCGGTCGCACATCCCTTATGTTTGCGTGGGCCGTAAAGACGTCCACTTTTCCACGTACATCTTCAATTTATCAACAACGAGAATATACGTCTTTGTACACAAATTTTTCTAAATTTGCAGTCACATCACGTATTGCTGAAGCAATATTATACGAAAGTTTCCGTAAACAAACTGGACTAACAGGGACACACCCAGTTGTGCATTTCAGCTATGATTCGATATACATGAAATAAATAATACAATTTATAAAGGCTGCATTAGTTATTTTAATGTTAAACAATAGTCTACATATGTATGTATATATAAATATTTTACGTCTATGTTTTAAATATGGTTTACACTGTTATTGAATTAAATGTAAATACTTGTATGTACACCGATATTTGAATTGATTTTAAGAAATTTATATTTATTCGTTAAATCAATGGAAATCAAATTGAACAACTAAAAATTACTAGGTAATGTTTCACCGTTTACAACAATGTCATATATGTATATGTAATAATTCCCCGAAAATTGTATGTCCTGATCTCAGCTGAATTGCTTTGTTTCCTTTTAAGAGCCACGTTTCATTGTGACAAATAAAGTGTGGTGCCAATTTAAATTTTAATAATAAAATATTCACGAAGCTACCGTGCCGCCGCCGCAATAATGCGCTATGTTGTTTCATAGCTGGTCAACAAGGCTGCGTCGACAGGCTCCAGGCAACTGGGACAAGTGAGGCTTCTCATCAGCCAGTCGTCAATGCAGTGGACGTGGTAAATGTGCATACACGGCAGATAACGCACAGCCTCGTCCACACAAAATTCCACCATGCAAATGACGCATTCACGAGCTTTCTTCGAGTTGCCGTCGTAGGTGCCAATAGGCAAGTGTTGGACGAGCCCGATACGTTTGGCTATTTTGATCTGATCCTCCTCGGACATGTGAGTGGCAGTCGCTGTGTTGCTAACAGAAGACGTTGGGTAGAACAGCTGCGGCAACGGTTCCTGCTAGATGATAATAAATGTATACTTTCTTATAAATTCCGCCAATAATCGATGCATCAACTTATATTTACCTGGTAAATTGGCATCGGTCCGCTATCCTGTCCGCTAATACTTTCGGTGCCTCGCAAGAGTGAGATGTCATCAGAACTGCTCATTTTCAGACAATTACCCATTGTACATATACCTTCAGGGAGAGCAAAATATAAGGAGTAACTGTAGAAGCATTATTTGCATTAGTAAATAATTATAATATATACACAACTCTTTTTAATCTATGGATACACACACACACGCGAATATAAACACACATGTACATGTGTGTAGACGTTTGTAAATATTAATTATATTTCTTGCCACTTAATAAAACTTATGCATATACACATGCCCATGCATACGTACAAAAGTATATGTAGAACAATCCCAATACATGATCAACAATTGTAACATTTTATTTTTCCGAACAGCTATTAAAATAACGAGAAATGTAAATAAATACATATGTATGTACATACATACAAAACTACACACACATATTTATATATTGTACATACATACATGAGAGTATATATATTTATAAAGTGCAATTATTTCTGCGTTGTGATATACATATTACTATTTGCACATACACACTATTTTAAACGTATTTTCTAAATTTACTGTCTTATCTACGATTTACCTTCTTAATTTGCTTAACTTTTGTTAATGACAATAAAATTTTAAAACATCGATATTAACATCGACAACACTTCATTGTTTTTTTGCCATCGATGGTAGACCTTATTGGAGTATTCACGATAGAGATGACACTATGTGACTTGGTAAAGTCACCAATCAATATTGTGAGTCGCCTGGTTTCGACACATACAAATATTTTGTATACATAACAATTAGAAATTTATCTGTAAATTGCGTCCCACGTGACATTCGTCGCTGCGAAGAATAGTTCACAGTAATAAAAATTGTCCACGGAAACAGCGTGACTGCACGGACCAAGCAATAAAATACCAATTTTCTTGTTAATAAAAATACTAAGCTTGGACTTAGGATTTTGGGATAACAAAGTGCTATAGCTTAAAAATTACCATTTCATTGTCTCAGTGGCTAAAAATTTTTCTGCACGGCATCGCGTTTTCTCTTAAAACGAGAAAACAGCACAGTTTAGAAGCTGTCATGGTATATTTTGGTAAGCAAACTGGTATATTTGTGATCCCAAGATTCGGTCACGCTGTTGTTGAGTTGGCAAACACAAACAGAATCGCAATTGAAATATGGCTGAGGAGACGATTATCCTTGTTTTGTTGGTGGTTGTTATGCTAGTTGGGTCATACCTATCAGGAAGCATACCTTTGGTCATGAAATTAAGTGAGGTATGCGTATTATACTTACTTATGTATATACATATAAAATCCAGCAATTGCAACATCTAGGAAAAACTGAAATTTGTCACGGTACTAGGAGCTGGTTTGTTGGTGGGAACAGCCTTGACAGTTATTATACCAGAGGGCATACGATCCCTATATATGGACAGCAGGCATACTCATACTCAAACACAAGAAAATACAGATACAGCCACGGCATCCAAATTATCAGCAGGCATCGAGCCGCACGATTATTCGCGAACAATTGGGCTATCCCTTGTGCTGGGTTTTGTTTTTATGATGCTCATAGACCAGGTGTCCCAGCGAAAAACCAACAACGGTCTTGAAAGTGACAAGAACATTACAGCCACTCTCGGATTAGTGGTGCATGCTGCAGGTAGCTCGAATTTGTTTGTTCAATTTGTAATATATTTGAGTGATGATTTGTTTTGTAATTTGGTGATAGCTGATGGAGTGGCCTTGGGCGCAGCGGCAACGACTAGCCATCAGGACGTTGAAATAATCGTATTTTTGGCCATAATGCTACATAAGGCGCCTGCTGCATTTGGCTTGGTAAGCTTCTTGCTGCACGAGAAAGTTGAGCGCCAACAGATACGGAGGCACCTTGGCATATTCTCATTGTCTGCGCCACTGTTGACACTGCTTACCTACTTCGGTATTGGACAGGAACAAAAGGAGACACTTAATTCAGTAAACGCAACCGGAATCGCTATGCTATTTTCAGCTGGAACCTTTTTGTACGTTGCAACGGTTCACGTGTTACCCGAGTTAACTCAGGGTGGACATCAGAGTGGACATCATCGCAAAGGCGTACCCGGTCAGTATGAGTATCATGCTCTAGAGGAATCTCGAGAGACCGCTTCCAATGAGCCAAATGTTATTGCCCCGACTCAGTCCCACAACAAGCAAGGCCTACGATACAGCGAGCTTATTATTATGATATGTGGCGCCTTACTGCCACTCGTTATCACATTTGGGCATCAGCATTAGTGAATTGCATTGCAAGAGGCTTTCAAAACTAAAGATAATCACCTTGAACTTAACACATGAGTACATAAGTAGCATTCCTAACAGCTCATTCATAGTTTGTAAATAAGATTTAGGGCTTGCGCGCAATATATATTTAAATTAAATAATAGGCTTGAATGTATACAATCTATGTATGTAGGTTCCAAATGTAGATACATAAATGCTTAATGTCTATGTATGCGACGGAGCTATTGAGAGATATTAGTATGTATATTAAATGGTTAATTTTGTGGATATTATTGTTATTGCATTTACTTTGTTCCCCTCCATTGTACAAATAATACAAACTATAAAATTAATTTTTGATCTTTTATTTGTTATATGTATGTATGTAATAATAATATTAATGACTTGAGTATAGGCGACTTGGCTTTAACGCAGTTGGTTTGTAATCGTCTGTGTTAGGATGTGTATGGGGAGTAATGGTCATGTGACATCATGTAAGTATACATATATAGGTTTTACAATGTATCTCTATAATAATTATTTCAACTTGCATAATTTTGAGGCCACTCGAATTAAGTTATGTCCCTTACATGGGTCTGTTTGTGTATTATTCATATTACTTTTATTGTAAATAAGTATGTAACCATGAATTAGTACAGTGCGCGGATGCACCATATTTCTTATCATAAATAAAGTCCTTGTGGCAGAATTCAAGCGTTCTTACTTATTCTCCCACAGCCACATACACACACAAAATCAAACACATAAGTACACATGAGTTTACTATGCAATGCATACATACAAACGTTAATACATACATGTATAATTCAAAGATATGATTTTGAAACACTAACTAACTAGAAAAATCCAACTTTTCATCCCACAGTAATAGAAGCCGCAATCCGCTTGGCCAAACGCTGAAGTATGAATTAACAGATGTACATATGTACATACATACGTATGCAGTATCATTTTGACAATTATTTTGTGACTTAAGTCAAACTGTGTTCGCTAGTTGGACCTATTTTTAAATGTAAGAATTTTAAATATTGTATTGCATTCTATCTTCTAGAAAAGTTACAGTGTTACATTTAAGTGGTAGTATTTAAGTTCAAATTGTACACATGTATTGATCCGTGTATTTACGAGTATGCATATGAATGAATGTATGTATGTATGTTAGTTCGAAAGGTAGATAAGTTTGAATGCATGTATGTATGTGGCTGAGTGAGTGACTGGTAGCTGGTTGGCTTTAAACAGCTGTTTCGGTGTGACTGTGGGATGACAACCGCTCAACATCGATTTCGGGTATGGTCAGCTCATCGGGTATATTATCGGCATAATCAATGGATGATGTCTCCGATAGGCGTTTGCTCAGCGAAGTCTGCTTGCGCAGGACCTCGGCCAGCGAAGTATTGGTGTGCTCACCGTAACGGGCGTCAAGACCTTGCCGGAAGGCGTTCACCACACGAATCTAGGCGCAAGTCAAGTAGAAAGAAAAGAACAACACCGAGAACAGTGACAAGATAGACAGAAACAACAGTATAAGGAGATACAGTATTTATCAGTCAACTGAAAATATCAAATGCAAACACATATATGTACATAAGACATATGGTAAACGAAATAAATATGATTGATTCAACACAAACACAGCGATGAATACATATAATATGTAATGTCTGATGTTCAAAAAAAGCGGAAAAATATCAATGTAGTTTGAGCATTTGATATATGTTTATCATATTTAAGCTCGCACTCAAATTGACCACATGCGGTTTATTGATAGATGTCTTGTGAACTTATGTATGTACATATGTATGTATGTCTGTACAATTGTATATACAAAAAACGTGATCAATGGTTGAATGCAAAATTGAAATGTGGGCAACGCATGCGAGATACGGACGGACATAAAAAGTGAAAGATTGATAGCCACTTCATGCAAATTATAGTTAACAGCGCATTTTATGGATAAGCAGCATTCAATATTTGCAGATAAAAGCACAACAAAACATTCGAAAAAAGATTTAAAACAAAAATAAAGAATCAACAAGAGTGCCAAGTTTAACACGCTTCACTTTTCGAATCAAAGACATAGATGCAGTCCAAATTGCAATACGTTTAACGTTTATACCGGCTGTTTGACACTAAAATCCGATATTGGCTTACATACATACATATGCATGAAAATGTATATATACATACATATGTATGTATGTAGATCATAGACAATATTTTGGCAACTGAACAGCATGCAAAGCGAAGAGCCTTTGTGTCTTACACTATGGATTCAGGGATATCTAATCCCGCCATGCCATACAATTACATCTAATTTATATCTTAAACAATTTGCAATGCTAATAAGGCGTGTTAATTACTTTAAAACAAGCTAAGAGAGGAATTATGGTACACATAGGTACCGCTTCGGCACGCCGAGAACATCTCTACACTTCCCGTCAATTACAACATTTCTCATATATTTATTATTATTATTATTACTACCCCGTATTTGAGAGGGATAGCAGAAACTATGCGTACCAGGGGTATTGATTGTTTTTAATACTTTTTTTTATAAAAAAAAGTAAGTAAAATGAAATGGATTTTATTTTTCCTTTCCACACGCGGACGTGTTTTAAATTGGTTTTCACTGCGCACTTGTTTTAAGGAATTTGGCTCTCATATAAAAAGGATAAACAGTACATTCAATGTCCTTCTGGATGTCTGTTCGTATGCCGTAATTTATTAGAGACCATATTTGAACCGGACATGTATGTATATGCGTATATTTCTCACACTTTCCCCCCGCGAATCTGTTAACTGAATGTCACTTGCAATTCATGGAATTTCGTCAGCGAACGATGTATCTAAATGTCAGTTATGAAGTCTGCTTTTCTAGCTGTTACTGTACAGTGGGAGCATTGCATAGTCGGTTACGCCCGACTGCAACGTTCTTACTTGTTAGGCTATACGTTGTCTTGGCATAGTGTAAATTAATTTAAGTAAAATGAAGAAAGGCTTACAGCTTGATCAGTGTTGCTCTTGCTATATGGAACCGGTATCAAGCGTTCTTGCAACTCGCCGCCTATTACCTTTAAAATTGAAGAGAGAAAGTAAAATGGAAAACAATAAGTGGGAAGAGAAACACAGGTTGAAGTCAGTTAAGTGTGGCTGTGATAAAAGTTTCTACAAGGATTTAATCAATATCATAATAATACTTACATGCATATATATATATGTACAATATGTATGCATGTTAGTATTTTTGAAAATAAGTATTATAAGTAAATTACATTAGAGCAATAGTATAGTTTATGGTATGTATACAGCATATAACGCGTAAGTAAAGTACAAATATATACGTTTTTTTTAAATTTAAGTACGTTTCAAATACAGCTGACTGTAAAATGTACTCATTTATATTAGCGATGTACCAAGCTGTGATTATGACATGATTATATGTAATTGACCAACTAATAGTTATCAATTCAGTGTAATCAGAAAATCACTGTTTTAATGGCATCACTACTACAAATATAATATTAGCATACACACATATAGACATTTGTATACATAACACAACTGTAAAAGAGGTAGAGGTATGGATTGTTAGGGATAATAGGTATTTTTTTACGGAAATAAACCAGAAACTGATTGGCGAAAAAAATAAATATCTAATAGATAAACTTTCGAATTCGAAGAAAAGCGCCGTTATGACATATGTACATATGTATATGAAAGTGTTCGTATGTATAACGTGTGTATAATATAATGCAAGTATATATGTATGTGTAAAATATCAGTTTGGACATAACGTCACATTCCTATGTATTGTTGTATATTCATATTTATAAGCATGTACATACTACAGAAATGATTATGAAAACTATACATATTTAATTATATGTATGTATATGCAAGTTGATGCTGCAAGTGTTACCCCACCAAAAAAAACAAGATAATACGTACGTATTGTATTAACATAAATGTGGGACTAAAAATATGTTTATCTTCCCTACGCTATGAAACACTTGGGAACTATTCATCAGAAGTATATGAATAAATTTACCCGTAAGCACGTAATTAAATTTTTATAGATAAATATGAATATGCATACATACAATACATGCATATATACTCGTATCTGCTATATACGTACTTATATGTTCCAATGTATGTACGATCAAAGGCAAGTGCCATGCAATAATGCATTTATGTACATACTATACTTTGCATAGTATATTGGTATTCATACTCTCCATTTCCTTTACCGATTGAATACTTGTGTGTACTTATGTATGTGTTGAAGTTTTCAGGTGTCCATAAATGTGTGATGATAGGCATACATACTTACATACATACTAAGGTAAGTATGCGCATAGCATATATCCCTAGCTCAATTGTTGATACCGAGTTATTTTTGCGACATTATCTTAAATCACGAATACGAATATATTTTAAATTTGTTAGCAAGCAGATACTTTCAATTTATCAGCGTCACTATTTATTACAACAACAGCTACATATGAGAAGTTGTGATCAAGTGATTTTAAAAAAGTCTAATTTGTTGGCGAAAAGCTTTCGATATTATAATTAATCTTTAGGCCGTTGCGTGTGATTTGATTACCATTTTAAAAGAGTTTATGTAAATTACGTATGCATATGTAAATGGGCACAAATTGCAGGAATATACAAATTTTTGAAAAAGAAAATTGAATGGTGATTTCATTATAATTGTTTCTCTTTATGTTATAACAAAATAAACAAACAAAAAATAATAAACAAATTTAAGTTCGTACCCAAGCGTTGTGCATATTGTAATTAATTCATCCTGCCTATCATTCACATAAATATATTTGCTATGCGTACATATGTATATTACTTATTTAGGTACTTGCCATAGCTTCGGATTCCACATCCACCCTAGAGTACTGTGTTCTTACGATATGCAAATAAGCATAAGGTCTAATCCATTAGCTCATTCATACGCACACACTCACCAGTCAAATAAAGATGCAAGTTTGTTTTCATATAGTTAGTAATACGAGTACCACAATAGTAATATTAATTTTATACAAAAAATTATAAGGTTAAATATATAAAAAATCATGCGTTTAAATAACATTTGCTAAGCGTTAATCGTTAGGTATCTTATTACAGTACATAATTATCGGGATACGGCAAACACGGTAATTCTCTGCATTTAGTTTTCTATAAATGTATGTTTGTAACGTATGCATTATGAATACATATATGTACATATGGGTGAATCTCATTATCATATGCGATGATAATATGTACGTATGCATATCTGCATGTAGGTTGTTTGCTAGAAGATTGTCATTGCCAGGTGGTATTGCATCGTTATCCTGATCAGCCCGGTCAGTGTAGATATCAAAATTATGAACATAGCAGCACATAACAGCAGACATAAGTACATATCTACATTCATACATTTTTTCTGATTTTGCCGAATTGAGGCCACTGACTTAAATTCGTGTTTCGTTCTGTCCATTTTTCTGCTGATGCTCATTTAGCTGTTGCAAATTGTGGACGACATCAGAGAAGCCGCCACCAGTAGATCGAATGGACGACGAGTGTGATGTTAAATGTGAAACGGATGCGGGTGTGGATGTGGTTGTGGCTGTGGCTGTGGATGCTGAGGTAGTGCATCCGTTTTGTAAGTTGCGATGATGCTGTGGATCTTCGTCTATGTAAGATATGTCGGCAGGCAGAGTTGCATTTGATACATGCTGCGGTTGCTGCTGATGCGGCGATGGCTGCTGATGCGTATGTGGCTGCTGCTGCTTGCTGCTACTGCTGTAATTGGGGCTCAACAGATTTAAATTGTAGAGCGGGTGAAGACCACTGCCTGTTGGCATGCCCGTCCGAGGGGTGCGCAAGCTATGCAGACTGTGCATCGAGCGCCGTTCGTTTAGGTCTTCCAGGGTCGAGCGGAATGCACGAATCACGCGCAACTGAAACACAACGAAATTAGACAACAAACGAACAGAAACGGGAACATAATAAACAAACAAGAAGCATAATAAAAATTAGCATAATAACACTCACTATTTACAGACTACATACAAGCATGCATACACATATACATTATACATATGTACATACAAATATGTACACACACTCATATAAATATATGCATGTGCTCATCACAAAAATAAATATGAATGTGCATATGTACATACTTACATACATATGTATTTGTAGCACATGTGCATGTACACATGTATGTAGAAATTCAGAAATCAAATTATAAATACATATCTTTAAATCAAGCCACTTTTAATTTAACGAAATTAATAATTAATCAAAACAAACGGGTCAATCAAGTGTTTATAGCAATGCAGTCAGTCCCCCCAGGACGCGGGAATGGTTAAGCTCGCTTTTGTTAATACGTAGCATGCAAGTTTAGTGGACACCTCCAAAAAAGGGAATGTGGAATTTGGAACGGATGACATAGAATTGAGATACGGGCACATTCGACAGCTTTGAAACTTAGCAACTTTGATTAGTACAAAGGATCTTTTGAATAAATTCAATGCATTAAATAATAAGAGGAAATCAGGAAATTCTTCAGATTTCAAGAAAGCAAAGCCATAAGCGCAAGTGAGTCAATAAGAAATGGAATCCATAAAGCCTATGTGCATTCATAGATAAAGACAAGAGAAGAAATTTCGAATGCAATTATAATTTCTGTACATATGTACATACAAACATATATTCTATTATATACTACATGCGAATAGGGTAAAGAGTATAGCAAAGCATCTCGTATAGTATATATATTTATATATACATATATATATATATATATATATATATATATATATAATGTATCTTTAGCGGTATTTACATATGTCCATGCTCATGTGTGTACATATGAACATCAATTTTTGGCATACGATTTCACTTGCATTCATTACTGTTAGTGCCAAGCGAGGATTGTCAGTGTGTAAGTACTAGTAATGAGCACGTATTTAAAGTGCCAACTGAGTGACATACATACAAACATATATGCTACGCTTCTACGACAAACAAAATATGCAACAACATAACAAAAGTTTGTAAGTCGAATATCAATACAAGCAAAAGTACATAATAAAATAACACATTTAATACATACATCAGTGTCACTATTCGCTTACCAGCACACGCAGTAGATATTATTATATTTATTTATTCTCTCATTCGTACACACACACATTGTAAGCCTTTCTCATTTTGCATTGACATGAAGTGACATTTGACATTTGAAAAGAATCGGTATCATAGGCAAAAACACATACATAGGTAGAATGTATGTAGCTTCCAAGATACGTAAGTACATAATGTATCGCATATATACATATACATGTGTACATCACGAACTTACGATGGCTAAATAATAATCTTACCACATAATCATAATAATAAAAACACTAAGAGCATATTCTAAATTGTAATTGCTCAAAGATGAAAGCTAGCATATATTAGCATACATCTTGATCTATGTACAAATATATGTAGCATTTTCAAGTTTTATTTTGATGAACGTACTCATATAAAAAGCTGCTGCAAATTGCATCCTTGAATCCCATGTGTTATTTATCTTAGGCATCACAAATTAATTGCCTGATCTACGTAATAGTTGTGTCGTTGTCACGAAGCATTTACTTGATATGACTAGTTGTCGATTTCAATGCTAATATACTAGTATGTGAATGTCAATTTCGTGCTGATGACAAAAACAAAAAAACCGGATATATGTTGGTTTGTGGCCGAAATATTTTACGCACTATGCTCAGCATATTTAACTAATGCAGCAACAAATGGGTTCAAGGTATAAAAAAAGGTTAATAACTTTACAACATACATACATAGCAAATACATATGTCAACGTTATTACTGTGATCATGCTGCGATGTTAATGGAACAAATGACACTACTTTATAGCTAGCTAGTCCGATTCCGAGCACCTGATAGTTGTTTTTTATTTTTCAAGGTATTGTTTCATTTATATACTTTATAATTAATATATTATATTTTGGGATATTGCAAACATATCAGTAATATAAAATACTTTGTCGAAATCGGCTTTTTCAATTAGATTTTAGTGTACCCTATTTGACGGTTCTATTAAGACGGTTCGAGTCAAAAATATGATTATATTTAGAAAGACCTGTCAGCTATTTTATTCAATTTGAGTACATTTCCAAAACTTGCCGGATACTTAGAAAAAACCAAAAAACAAAAAAAGACGAAGTTATCATAATGTTAACTAGATTTTTAGTTTAGTCTATTTGTACATAAACACCTGTGCTTAAAATTTAAGAAGGTTTGAGTAAACAATCGATTATATTAGAAATACATGTTAGGTGTATTGTTTATTTTGATTGCATTTGCGAAACTAGCCTGACACTATACATACAAAACAACTAGTTATCAAATGTTCGGGATCGCAATAATTTCAGAATTTGAAAACTTTTTCCGTTAGTAATGATAAAGACCGTACATTTCAAAAATTTAAAATTTAACAAATAATAGATTGGAAATAATCAATTATAATAAAAAAAAACATCTGTTTAGAATGGAGGTGGGCAATCACTGCTAAATACGATATGTATGCATATTACTTTCACGTGCACATTATGCTTGTTTGTTGTCTACCTTGAAAGGGTGGTTTTGGATTTGTATAAAAATTCATAAATTCAAATTACATACGTTTCAATGCTCGTTAGAAGTGTTGTTGATAGTAGTAGTAGTAGTTGTAGAATATAAGATATAGCAGATAGTAGTAGAAAGAAGAAGACCTTGTATTGTTGATGCTGTTGTTGTTTTCGATTGTTATAATTGTTGTTTTATTTTTTCTTGATCTTGATCTTGATGATGTTGTTTTTGCCGATGTAGGATTGTTGTTAGCAGATATTGATCAAGATTTATCATGGTCGCTGACTAACAATTGATGGATCGTGTCATTTGCTATTCTAAGCTTCAATTTTAGTTCTTGTTGCCTTTCGAGTAATTGCCACTTGAATTTTGTTTTGTGTTTTTTTGTGTATTGATGTTGTGTATGTTTGTGATATATGTTTGCATGCCTAATCCACTGCACCCTAGAACGCTTCTGCGTATGATTCTTATACAATATCTTATTTTTTGTATTTTTTACTTTGTATTTATTACTTGGGGTATTACGGCGTTTCGATAAAAAGCCTTGCTTCAAATATTCTCTATTCAGCATGAAAATCTACATACATTGATTGCAAGAATTTATACACATGTACTATATGAACATAGTAGTATATGCGATGTGTAAATGTATTTGTATGAGCAAGTGTCACAAAGTTACATATGTTACACAGTCGAACGTCTCTAACTCGAGCTTCCATCCTTTTTTATTGAAAAGCTATAGAGAAATTCGAGTTATAGAATTGTATAGAATTTTTACTCTAAACGCTACTGCCACTCAAATTGGTGTGACTTTTGGAAGTTCGAGTTAGTTGGTATTATTTCTATTTTTTTCAATGTGCTCAGAAACAAGTTCACCAGGTGTTCAAAAATAATAATTTACATTCGATTTATTATTTATTTCAAGTATTATGGAGTCTATCATTTAACGCACCGTAAATATCAAAAGTAATTGGTAATAAAATACAATCATTTTTTTGGGAGCAAAGTATAAACATAGTATGTGTCATTAATGGCGTCTGTTCGTTTGTCGCATTGATACATACATATGTACATACCTACATACACATATTGTAAGGTATCATTAATAGTGGTTAAATCCTAACTACAAAAGTTCTTAACATTATGCGTATCTCCATATTCGAAATTATACTTATAATCCATAGATTATAATGTACATATGTACGTAGATACATACGTAGATCTGTGTAGTTTCTGGTTGCACTATATGTACATATGTATATAAAACGGCTAACGCCTCTTCTTTAATGCCTGCACGACTCAATTAGATGAATTTCAGTTTTGATTTCGTTTGTTTCGTATGTAATATCTATGTATGCATGCGTCTTGCTTATTTTATTATAAGGTGTTTTTTTTTAACCATTTAAGTAGTATTTATTATGTATGTAGTTATGTATGTACCATATGCACTTTGTGTATTGGTGGGTGTGTGGCTATGTATGTTGAGTGTATATGTATGTGTTTGTTTAAATTCATTTGTGAGCGTTTGTGAATGTGTGTATGTGCATGTGTGTGTGTGTAAGTGTAAGACTAAGTATTTGTATGAGTATTATATCATTACATATACATAAGTACTTGATGCTTATTATTGCAAATGTTAATTACACTTCAGTCTCTCGTATTGGTTCCGCCGGCTTAAAAATTACAAAAATTAACATATATCTGATAATTACTTTTGTAATAATTAAATAAAATTGAAAGCTAAATATGTATTGTATTGATATGCCACCAAAGCAAAATAATGAAATTCTGTTATGTAATATAAATTAGAAGGTATAAAACCGTATGAATGTATATATATTAACAAAATATGTATAATTAAATGTACAATAAAGGACATTATGAAGCAGAAGGTATTGAAATGTATTTGGGCACTGCAACAATGAATATAAATTAAAAAATGTCTATCCACCAACTATAATGAAAATTGGTAATTGGGTTTTTCCCTTTTTCCTTTTCTGTTTTTGTAACGCATAGAAGGAGACATCTGTGACCCCATAAAGTATATATACTTGATCAGGATCACCGTGTTGTCCCTTTTTTCTCTATCTATGCTTACTAACCCTGAGTTTAAGGCCTATGGTGAAAATGGCTGAAAAACAACACCTTTTTGTTTTCTGAACTATTGTTTCATGGGACGTGTGTGTCACATGTAGATATAAAATTAAATACAGAGTCTGTTTTTTAATCCAAGCAGACAGACGCGTTTTTACTGAATATGACATTTATTTATCCATATTTATCCAGACCAAACTCACCAGTTACGTGTGATATTGAGCTCCTGATAATTTGGAAGAAAAAACTGATCTACATCTGACTAAGATGCAGTCTACAAGGGTATGCAATCTTCGGCTCGCCGAAGATAACCGTTATTTCTTGTGTTACATTAAACAGTTAAAGTATCTTAATGCAAAACATAAAAAATGCGAGACTACAAAAAATATTAAACATTCAACCAAAAGGAAAGAGTCCTCTCTAATGAATATTCACAACGATTTTTATGAATTGCCTACTAGCTACTATAAGGATGTATAAGCGTTTGCATATTTTTGAATTTTATATCTGTTTGCATAGAAGCTATGTAATAAAAAAGGCCACACTGAAAATGGATTCACAGCTGAGTTCAGGGGAATACTGGGGTGGGGTTAGCAAAGAAGAATATACTAAATTAAACTGATAATAATTGTGACATGAATCTATTCACAAAATATTATAAAAGGTTGAAGATGAAAGAAGGTTTAGCTTTAAAATAAAAATTAATTTTTAAATGTGCAAATCTAAAATATGAAAAATCACTTAATCTTTTAGTTATGTGATATTTTAAATCAATTAAAATAGAATTCACTTCGTTTTCAATAAAGGACATGCTTAGTTTAATATATATGTAGAACTGATGGAAAATGGAATCTATCTCTCTCTGATATTCAATAACAAAATGATGAAAACTATCGTTGTCAACGAATAACCATTTCACTCATTGAAAAATATAGCTGGTTCAGCTAGACACAATTTTGTAAGCCCTTTAAGTTTTTCGGTTGTCTTTAAGAGTATATATCCACTATATACATAAGAACGTAGATCGAATCGAATATAAGAATGTATCGAAACAATAATTATTAACGACTACACATAAAAAAAACAATATGTATACAAAAATGTAAGATACTAGGATCAAGGAAATATGATAAAATTAGTTTAGTCTTTATCGTCTTTCTACCTATCTATCGAAATTATCAACATTTGCGATATACTTAATCTGTTAGCTTAGTCAAACAACTTAAAACCAAACCGAGGACTCAAACCAAACCAAAACCAGTATGCACACACACACACATACACACACACACACACACACATGTCTATCTTGTAATTAAACCGAATTGGAATTCTTTCAGTCTCAAATTGAAATACGGTATGACAAATTAACAAGGTGCACATGTTATGTTCATTTGTATATAATTACGATTAGCGCAAGGAACTACATACATACATTCAATAAAACAAATTACAGCGAAATTGTAAGTAGGTTACATAGAATATATGTATTTAACATACTTGGCGTAAAACGGAAATAATTATTTAGTTAAATATAGTCAATAACACAATGCTGTTAATGATCCAATTCACACATTTATTTTGATCGCCTTTTTATAATCATCGACCATCGTACATAATACATGTACATGTATGTATACAAGTATATTATATCCATGTATGTATACACCATTATGTATGCACGAATTATTTTCGAATAAGCTTGTGCGAGATAAAATTTTTGAAATTTATATTGAATAAATACAATGCATCATTAACGTCTTGCAATTGTGTATCTGTATTTTAATTTATTTTCAGAGCTTTTATGTTTGTACAAACGTATACTTTTATTTATATACATATGTATAAAGATTCATATGCATACATATATTTTGTATGTAAACGTGACAAAGCGTATAGAACTACCCGGAAGAAATAAACAATACCAAACAAAAATTCAAGTGAATAGAACTGTCTCTTGAAGAGGGAGGTGGGGAAGGGTTGGGGTTGGAAATTGGAATGTGAGAACTGGAGACATAACAAAACATCGTCTAATTGCCAATAAATAAATTAATATACACTTTCTTACCGGTACTGAAATCTGGAGGTGAGTTGAGAATTTGCGCGTAATACATAAATTGGGTTTTTGGCATTTTAGATTGGTTTAATTTGAATTTAAATTTGTAATTTATATTTGTTTAATTTATATTGTGGCGTATTACGTCAATTATTCATTCAATCAATCGTTCGGGATTGGTTTTAAGCATATTAAAAGGAGGACGAAAAATATGAAATGAGTATTACAAATTTTATAATATATTTAAAGTTATTACATGTGGAAACTGAATCTGTTTCTGTTACGTTAAGCTTTTGGATTCTACATTTGTACTGTAGCATACTCTTTAAACTATATTTGATCCTTTAAAAAAACGATGCTGGGTTTTCACATTTTATATAATTTATTGTGTTATTGATAATAATATAAATTATTGTATTGGGCAAGCTTTATCATTCTCATATTATTATAAAGGCAATGTAACAATGAGTCTTTTAATAATTATGAATATCACAATAGAATGTTTCCATAGTAATGGTTTTATTTTACATTTTTGTAGAGTTTGGGTTTATAACATTTTTTTGGTTTCCTTTTTTTATTATTTTTAACAAAACTACTAAAATAAAGATTTTTGAAAAAAATGTTGACTTTAAAATTGAGGGATTAGCACCAGGATCGTATAGATACGTTAATTTGGCGTCAACCTAGGTATCATTTGGCTCTACGGGTAAACGGTATAACAATTTATAGCTACATAAATATGTTTATGTATATAACTGTGTACAAAAATAATTAAATACCAACTTATTTGGCTAAGAAACAGTTACAGACATCTCGTTGCCTCACGATCGGATATATAAGGCAGTTATCGCTAGTAAGTTGCTTGACTTTAATCCCTATTATTCATAATTAAAGAGTATGTGTAACTTCGATAAGCCGAAGGAAGAGTAAACGCTTAGCTCATGTTAAAAAATATGAGAGTGCTTTTGTGTAGGCTTATACGTACGTGTGTATGTTATGATAATTTATATAGCGTGGGAGGGTATGTTAAAAGAAAACTACATTTCGTTGAAAACAGAGTTGATAAGCTTGTTATGGTTTACGACTCGCATGCAGAAAGAAAATATATATTCGAATATCAATTAGAAATAGAAACTGTTGGTAAAATATAAAAAATAAAAATAGAAAATGTAAATAGAATGCTATGGGTCTTAAGAACTTATAATAATGTATCAAAAAGAAAATTTTAATTTTCAAATGTGGGATTCTTCTCTTTTCATTGAAAACGCCATTTTGAGAAGGAGAAGAGAAATCATAGGAGTACAGAAATAGTAAAGTACACCTTGCTGAGCAAGAACTGTTTTTACGAATGTGTAGGGGTAGAGCTGTGACTTTGTGACCCAATTACACAAATATAAAATCCATAAATCAAACTCATTTATAACACTTTATAGACAAGTACTGTATATTGTGTCCACAACTTTGATTATATATTTTGTATGACAATGTTTCTAAGATGTATTCGCAAATGTCAATACTTACTTCGGTAGCACTCAAGTATAAAACTGTAAATTACGGACAACATATACATTTAAATTAAGCAATTTAAATGATTACAGAAATTTCCTTAGTTGTCTTTTATATAATATGTACTAAATCATTTACACCACTCAATAACAATTAGTTGGCTAAAGCCGAAATATCGGCATGTGGAACAAGTGAGTCCGTTTACAAAGAAAATATATATATATCCGGTTTGTATACGATTTGTTTGGAGTTTCGATAGTTTTACGTTTTTTGGTATTAATGAAAGTTACTGAGTGTTAACAGAGTTGATAATGTTACAAAAGGTATAGAAAAAGATCAATAATTTTGGTGTACCTGGTCAAACATTGTCAAATGGGCATATGCAGGATTCCACTCGACATACATCAAAATCTAGATTTATTATGTAAGCATTCAGTAAGATTTGAAATTTTTAAATCTAGACACAAATACGTTTGAAACTAGAAGCGACAAAATCGAAACATTGAAACGGAGTACAATGTCCAGATGTGGACTGAAGACATAAAAAGAGAGGAATTATAAGATATAGAGAGTCAGAGGAAGAGAGAGAGAGAGAGAGAGAGAGAGCGAAAAGAGAATGGAGAGAGTAGAAATGGTAAGGGTAGAATATGTGTGGGTTGTTACTACAACTTAAACCATTTCAAACTGCCAACTACAAGCCATAAATACTGCTAACTACTTGGAGCTTTTTAAAATTGTACAACAGTCGAAACTAAAGGGAATTTAGTTTGTCTTGAACGGCCTACCCATGTAGCGATCTATGCTCAACCCCTTTTCATTTGTGTACATGTACATATAAACATATTGTATATGTATGTAGTAAGTTTCCTTTCTATAACATGGTATTTATTTTTGGTTTTAATGATTTCAAGGCAATGAATGAAAATGTATTCAAGCCGATCAAATATAGGGTTGTACTGGTAATTTTGTTCTTCATAATTGGCATTGCATGCATATTATTTTGAGCTTGATTAAATTGAGTCACTTGATTATTTAGTATTCATAAGTACGTTAACCTACAATGATCAACAATTGAGAATAATTTGATTTGATTAGTTAATATTAGGATACGGACATTCCTATTACATACATACATACATACATACATATACATTTACATATACATACATATACATTTACATATACATAGATTTACAACTTTGCGATCTAAGCTTGCCTAAACTTGTTTAATTAAGTATTCAAATATGTTGCCTATTCGATTTATATCTTTTTCATGGAAAAGAGCCCACTAAACCGATCATAATGTATGTCACAGCTTGCCAGCACTGAGCAAACTTATATTTTGAATCTATCGTAGTATCATAATATTGAAAACGGAAACGTGGAAGACACAATGAGCAAAATGATAAGAATGCAAACCAAATGAACAAATATATTCCACAAATCGAAAATCAAATAAAAAATTTAACAATCTGTATACCCAACGTAATGAATGAAAACATTGTAATCAAATAATAGATATGTATGTCTTTCATTGGTGCATGCGAACGGCACAACTACACTCAAGGCGTCGTGGATACTCGTGTGCACTCATAGTATGTACATATGTATGCACATACGAGTAGAGTACACAAATTTATTAAAATAATTAAATATTTGAAATTCAGATATGAAATTCGGACCTTCTGATACCTACGTTCGCATGCGACCATTTGACGTAATGGTTGGGTTGACATGTCGCGGTGTATTGGCATATGTAGTTTGGAAGTAAGTCAGTACATACAGGTGGTATATATACTTGTTTACATATTGTATACATATGTCAATGTTATTGGGAAAAACTTAAGTAAACTACAAATCCTGCGTATCATTTTTGTATGGATTATGAATATGGGCATAACCACATACTTATGTATGCACGTTTACTATATATGTTGTTTACATACATTTTCCAGTATTATTTAAATTTGAAGAAAAATGTATGAATCAAATTAAATGAGAACTCATAATAAAAATAAAACAAAGAACTATTTGTTCTATACATATTTTTTTGGTACTGTATTTGTAATCAAAAGAAAAGAATGGCACTTTTTGGCTCGAGAAGGCGATCAAAAACTTACTTGAGTCTGCAGACGAGTGAGGCCACGTATCCAAAGAATTTGCCCAGCTCTTGGTTTCTTATCAGAGTCAATGGAGTCGAATCGCTCCTCACCTAAATTCATGGCGTCTGTGTACTCCTCTGGATGTCCGCGTCCCCACCTGAAAAGTAACATTAATATTGTAATTTACGAAGTTTAAAGCGAATGTATTAGTGTGGATGTAGGGAAAATGGAATAGAAAATTTGCACTGGGTACGGATGCAAGTATGATAAGAAATTATAGTTTTAAAGGGGCTGGCTTGATGTTCGAATTATAATTTTTGATTATGCTTTAATGTGTTTCAATATATGTTAAATTATGCAAATGTACAGTTTCAGGCGCACCCACATAGGTTTGTTTTTAATTCTTTACATGTTTCTTAAAATTTTATATTTCAATTATTATCGTAAATTAAACTGATGTATGAAAAATATTTTGTTATATAACTATTGTCCATTCGTTATAAAATTTGCAGTGCATAAATATGAGGTATAGAGCTGAACGATTGACACTCAACGCAGGGCCTAAACCATAAAGAGTTAGAAAGCCGAAAATCTAAGAGTAGCTTACTCTTATTACATAAGCGAGCACAAAGACGGGCTTTTGGAAAATTCAACTCATTTGCAAAGATAATTGGCTTTAAACTTATTTTCAAATCTCCACATAAAATAAATAATCTCCACATAATGAATACCTTGTGTATAGAATAATTTTCGACTGAATATATGTATACTTTATGGTGTTCTCTAACTCGAAGTCTTTATAAGTCGAACTTTTACTGTGGCAAATGGTACTTTGAGTATTGATATGCGTAAATAATACGTATGCTTACTTATTCTTATATTACATAGTGGAATATTATATGTATATATTTATAATATATTCGTTTGTTGCATTTTAATTACTTACATGCTCTTAAAATTGTATTTGGCCTTCAATGTCAACAATTAAACAATTTTGCAGCAATTATAGTTGGTGGAAACCAGTCTATAATTTGCATATGTTTCAATTATGCTTTTATTATACTATAGTTTTAAAGAGATAGAAATCTGCGACCCCATAAAGTATATTTGATTAGCATCAAAAGCGATGCCCGTCTGTCTTTATATTTCCAGCCCTAATGACATTCTATGTTGGAAGTTTGTGACAAGCAATAAAGTAAGCCGATTAATTTGATTTTAATATACTTAAATACATAAGTTAGTGAAAGTACATACTTATTAAACAACATGGGTCATATAAATTACTTGCATACAATTTAAAATTATTGTAAAGAACCTAAATATTTATAAAATAAAAGTACATTAATTTGCAATTAATATACATATGCATACATAATATTGATTATCTGTAGTTGTGTGTGTCTGCTGAGTGGATATGTGCGTGTGAGCTGCAAGCCAAAGGAATCAAGCGTTATACTCAGGAGCGCTAAGGAGGAGGCATAGGTGACATGAGTATTTGGACTGTAGCAGGCGCAAGAGCAAAGTTATGAATTACATTCAATTAATTGACAGGTCTAACAGCAACTATGACAACGATGTATTTATTTTATGGGCGTTTAGTGGTTGAACTTTTTGGTTGGCGGTCGTAGGCATAAATATATTTACTCACGATAGTATTTTTGGTAGTTTTCTTGTAGGCACTGAAGTGATTAATTGTCCCCAGACTAGTGTCCCAATTCCAAAGAATACGCACCATAGCCATTGCTCAAGTGACAAAGCTTTTGTTGAGAAAGCCATCTTACCATATTGGATAATTACAACCTAAAGCACACAAAATTATGAAATGTTAAGGACGTGTGCAGATTATTAAGCCCAAAACAGACCTGTGAAATCATTGTGAATATCCAAATAGTGTAAAATATAGGATTGGTGAAGAGACCCTCTATAACGTTACGCTGACCATGTATTTTCCTCGCGTTGATCTCATTGAAAAGTGTCATCATAACAAAGGTATTGAATATTATTGTAAAATGTTGAGTTGGTCCAGCGTTCAGATCTTGTCCGCGTCCAGACTCGATATCGAGTACTAAGTCACCTATTATATATAAAGTAAAAGATTATCACTAATACACTCTCCATCTTTATATATTTCAGATGCATCTATAGTCCATCACTTACCAACAAATAGAAGCGAAAATATGATTACCAACTGATATAGGGCTTGACCCAATATATTTTTCATCATTGTGCGCGATATAAGTGGCTTTGTGCGTCCATATGGCTTACGAAGCAATAGGTCGGGCGTCGGCACTTCCGTTGCTAAAGCAAGGGATGCTAGTGTATCCATAATAAGGTTGACCCATAACATTTGCACTGCCTGAGATAGAAAAATGGGTTGCGAAACAATGACAACAATAACATATATTTCTTAATTCCTTTTATGAATTATTCGTACGTTAGTTTGAAGCACTACTTACTTTAAGCGGAGAATCCTGAATCGCACAAGCACCAATAAATGCGACAATGACGGCAACGACATTCACTGTTAACTGAAACTGCAAGAACTTCGCTATGGAGTCATAAACATTGCGACCCCACATAACCGCCTTAACAATGCTGCTGAAATTGTCGTCGGTCAGAATGATATCGGAGGCCTCCTTGGCTACATCAGTGCCGGCTATGCCCATTGCAAATCCTACATCGGCTTTCTTCAAAGCTGGTCCATCATTGGTTCCATCACCTGTTACAGCAACCACTTCACGGTTATCGGTCACTGTACTGTCGATCATGCCTGCGGAACAGCAACAAATTTACTAAGAATATGAGGAGCATGCAAATGGGTTATTTTAGTTGGATGCTGCAAACCTTTAACCAGTGTGTACTTGTCGGTGGGCGACGAACGAGCAAGTACCCGCAGTTTTGGCCAAACCTTATCAAGTAGATGCTGTTGGACCTGTTGCATAACAAAACACACATTATGACGAAATAGCAATACAATTTTAACATTAATCAAGACTTACATCACCATTGCTGTCGCGAATGCGTCTATTAAACTCCTTGCCCTCAAGTATAAGAAAGTCGTCGTTCGGACGTAAAATGCCACATTTTCCGGCAATTGAACGGGCTGTGTTAATATTGTCTCCAGTGACCATGCGAACAGTGATGCCAGCTCGTTGGCACTTGCGTATGGCGTCGGGTACCTCAGGACGGACCGGATCCTCAATTCCAACAACGCACAGACAGGTCAGATTCGCCATTATATTCTCTTCATCGTCCCAATTGGGTTCCCCATCGATATGTACTTCATTTATGGCAGCTTTGCCAGGCACAAAGTCGCGGTAGGCAACGGAAATTGTACGTAGGCCATCGCACGCCATTGGCTCGATCACTTCACGTATTAGGCGCTCCTGCATGTCGCGTGTGAACTTTTCCAATGTGCCCTCATGCCCATAGATAAACGAACATCTGAAAAATGTTATAGCATTAATACAATTTAAAAGCAGAAAGAAAAACAAATTCTGAAGCGTGACCAACTTTTTCATTATTATCTCCGAAGCTCCTTTCGTGTACAATCGATATCCGCCATTAGGTCTAGGTATTACCGTCCCCATGCTTTTACGTACAGAGTTAAAGGTGTAAACTCGTGTAAATCTATCCTCTGGAATTTCATCGCGTATTGACTGATACTTGACGCCCAAACCCTGCACAAATCCCAAAAGAGAGCACTCTGTTTTGTTGCCTACTTGAATTGGTAAGTCACCAGGTTCGCCAGTCTGCAGCCGTTTAAAAAAGGTAAAGGTAAACAGCAAGAATACATTATTTAAATAATTATTGAAAGCTTACCATAATATTGGAGGTGTACGCGGAATTCACTGATATGCCCATTGTGATTAAGTTGCCGACATGCTGTGGTATATCATTAAGCGTGGGCAGGACCTTACATAATTTTTCGCATATGTACGATTGTACAACGGTCATACGATTGGTTGTTAGTGTCCCAGTCTTATCAGAACAAATGGCGGTGGCATTACCCATAGTTTCACAAGCATCTAAATGCCGCACTAAGTTATTATCCTTCATCATTTTCTGTTAGCCGATGCAGAGATAAAAATCATATATTAATTGCAAGAATCTTAGTTATGCAAAAGGGCATAAAAATTGTTGCTAAAATTAAAAGAAAAATACATTTCGTTTAACTAACCTTCACCGAATAGGCCAGAGATAGTGTAACGGCCAGTGGAAGGCCCTCAGGCACGGCTACCACCAATACTGTGACACCAATAATTAAATGTTTAACCAAGTTATTTGCATAGGTGTTCTTCCAGGGCTTTTCATCAATTACGAACGTCTTAATACAGAATTGAATAATCAGAATAATAACCGTGAGCACGGCTATGGTGGATCCAGCGTATCCAATTTGTATAGCCAACTTCGTCAACTTGGCCTGCAGCACAGATTTCTCCTTCTTGTGTCCCGTTTCAGCAGCGTTTGGCGTTGACGATTGTTGCACGTGATTACCGTCAGACTCCGACTTGACAGCTTCACTGGTATCTCTTGCCGGCGGGGCATGGGCAGTTGCTTTTATTGGGGTGCGGCCATCGTTTTCACCTGTTTAGCAAATTAGTATATATAAATCGACTTATATCGTATAGCTGTAAGGGTATTTAAATTACGAAATGTCTATAACATATTTTCTACGGCTCTTAAATTTCACTTTGTTCTATGAAGAATTTTAGCAAATTTAACAACTGGCAATATTCTTTTAGCACATAGCTTAATTGTGTAGTTTGTATGCATTTAGGTACTAGGAGTACTCACAAGAAATCTTTACTTGCGGTATTCCATTCCACTTCACAACATACATACATACAAGTTGCCAAGATATTTGAATATATAAAAGTCTATATGTGAGAGTTGCAAAATTACACAATTGGGTGTGTGGGACCTTTTAACAATACATTTAGGCAGAAGGAATGGAGGACCACAAAAGTCATTGGATGGGAGATTTTTATTTCGACATCTGCGTAGAAGTGATATAAGGTATTGAGTGAGTTCATTGTAAAGTGATATTTGTCATATATATATATATATATATATATATATTCCCAATTTGAACTAAATTCAGCTTTGCTCTTAAACCTAACTTGTCATCAAATTATATTTTGTACAATACAAGTATTATGTACGTTGACAATGAAATACCTTTCACAGGTTTTTAGTACTCAAGTCAATATTGCATTGAAACTGTTTTTAATTTTTCTTAAAACAACAATAGTTCTCGTTAGTGGTTGTATATAAACTGTACATATATATTATAGCTGTTAATTCATTTTGTTTATATTTCATTATGGTTAAAGACTAAATTGCAACTAACTATACACAAGTATTTTAACTGAATAAGTGATTCACCTGTCAGACTCTTGCTCTTTTGCTTGCCCGCCTTTTTAGCTTCTGAATTATCGAACATTTAATTCGGTGTTTCATTCAAGGTTTGATCCATTAACGTTGATATTGGTAATTATTTTAAAGCATTTAATTTTTCATTTGATTCGTTAATTTTTATTGTTTTGGTGTTTGGTAGTGGTGGTGGTGGTGGTTTGGTTGGTTGGTTGGTTGGTTGGTTGGTTGGTTGGTTGGTTGGTTGGTTGGTTGGTTGGTTGGTTGGTTGGTTGGTTGGTTGGTTGGTTGGTTGGTTGGTTGGTTGGTTGGTTGGTTGGTTGGTTGGTTGGTTGGTTGGTTGATTGGTTGATTGATTCATTTTGTTTTTTTGGTTGGTTTTTTTATTGAGGTAGATGAAGGAGTTCAAAGATGGGTCAATCAATTCACGTCATGCAATTCACGTATGAAAATTGGAAAAGGAAAAATAAAAATAGAACATAAACAATATAATTAAAGATTATCGGTACTTGAATTCTTATTATTATGTGTTTGAATGTATATGTGTATATATTTGAGTGACCATCATAGTTTTAACCAGCAAATTTGACTTTGTCTAATTTTAGTAAAATGTTCTATGATTGCTTAACAGGCACAATGTTAGCCCAGTCTACATAAAATATATGTTCATATCCATTGACATTTACTTCTAGCTTTTTTAACAGTGTAATAAATATGGGAATATTAGATATGATATTACTTAGTGTGTTTCGAGTAGGATGAAATTGAAAAAACACAGCACTAAATGCAAGTACATACCCTTTTTCATCTTCTTAATTTCGGCTTCCTGTTCGTCTACAGCGGCACCAAGCAGTGTGAAAATTATGCCGGCCTGAGAATTGACACCAACAGCAGTTACTACCATTTTGCCACTGCCCTCCATAACGTGCGTTCCAGATAGGACCATTGGATCTGCATCTGCGCCCTTTTTGACATGATCGGATTCTCCAGTCAGTGAAGACTCGTCCACCTAAATAGCCAAAATGAAAACATTAATAGTATGTGGACATAGAGCTGCAAGTAGACAGAACAGTGCAGAAAAGTGTAGTACTGTAAGAGGCTGTCAAGTGAGTTAGTGGATAAGTTAAGGCTTGAGCTTACCTTTAGGTCATTGCTTTGTATAAGGCAGCCATCGGCAGGTAGGAGGTCGCCATACTTGATCTGCGCAATGTCACCAACAAGTATATCCCCAACCGATATTTGGCATACTTCACCGCCACGAATAACGGAGAATTTGTGCTCGCCTTCAATACGATTCTGTAGGCCTCGGAATTGTCTCTCCTTTGAGTAATCATTAAAAGCTGTAACTATCACGACGACAATGACCGAAATGAGTATAGCCAGACCCTCAATCCATCCGTGATGCTCTTCTTCCTCTTGAAGTACAGCTGCCAGTAAATAAATAAATGTAAATGGAAAGTTACGAAAACTTTTATATTACTTACGCGCATCCTCATCGGCGGGCTTATAAAACGATAGACCAAGTGATACTAATGCAGCTACCTCTAAAATAATAAGTGTTACATCTTGAAGCGCCTCCCAGACTAGCGTTAGAAATGTTTTCGGAGGTTTCGGTGGTATTACATTGGAGCCGAACGTTTCACGTCTATGCTCCTCATCAGCTTTAGACCCGCTTAGACCTATATTGTATAGGTGTGTAAGTGAGAATCTTGAGTAAAGTTTGTTCGCAACACCATCCTTACCTTCATTTGGGGATGTGTACAATTTTTTACATATCTCATGAATGCCACCAAATTCAGTTATTTTCGCTACACCCTCCCTACCGCGAACCTCCATGAGCTCGCGTAATTGCTTAAGTGATATCCCATATTGCGCCGGTCTTCCATCGATTGTGGCCATTGGTTATAATAATATCTGTATGATAAAGTGTTAAAATATTTAGAATTTATATTTAAATGAATGAAACGAATACAATAGAAGATACTGTTCATTATAATCCAAAGAAATACTAATTTTAAGTTCTACATTATCCAGTAGAAATAAAACAGGCATGAGCAGCAACTGATAATCTTATCTAGTGTATCTTACTAGTGCTATAATATTTTGCGCTATCCGTTGTTCACCAGTCACCAATCTGTCAGGACAGACGCTTATATACACATAGACTTTGTATTTTCCAACCCCTCTCATGCAAACTTTAGAAATCATAATGTCAACATGGTTGCGTCTGTGTGAAGATCAACACAACGCAAATTCTTTTTGCATGTGTGGATTTGTGTGCATACACACACGTGAACATTAATATAATTAGATTTTTTTTCTAGAATTGTATGTTCCTGTGCCATTGTTGTCTGCACCCGAGCACGCGACTTTTGAACGATCATTTTGTAGCACATATGTAAATACATATACATATACATATACATACATACATATGTTCTCATTTACACACACACACACTCACTCACATAAACACAAAAAATATACACATACACACACACACACAGACTCAACGGCTCTGTTTAGTTTCAGAATGTACGCACACTTTTTTACGTTCATACAAACAGAAACAATATGTATGTACTTCGAAAATAAAACAACATCGCGCCTGGGCAAAATATGTTCGACGCCAACAACGAAAGTTTCGGTTGTGTTAAAGAGCGCATCATAATAATACAAGCTTCAGGGGATATTAATAAAAAGGGATATTTTGTATTGCCTAATGCTACAACATATCCATTAAAATTCAAACTAATAAATAACGTTCAAATATCAAAATCAAAATTTTAAATGGGACAAACTAACTTTATTTATTAAAATTTAAATTAATGGCAAATTTAAGGAATTTCTTATACAGAAATAATTTACATAAATACTAGTATGACTATTGTATATTGTACGAATAACGACATGTACATATGGACAAATGTACATATCACCGTGCGGTTTTGCGTCAGTCAAGATAAGTATATATTTTAACGTCTGACGAGGCAAGCAGTGACGTCTTTCAACAAGGTTATGACGCAAAGCAGTTCAGCCCAAAGTGGATCAAACCAGCTCCTGACCGGCCTTAAGAGCCCGCTTTTATTTAAAGAATATCGCTAGCGTCACTGATAACGATAACAATGTGTTCAATTGAAAATATATGACCAACAAATATCTGTAACAGCTCTCGATTAGCGTACATACTAAATATATGGATACATTCAAGTTATTTATGTAGATGTATGTAAATAAGTATGCATATCTATAAATATTACGTCATTCGATGTGGGCTTAAAGACCCTTAAGTTCATTGGTTGCGTCATCACCCGGACCTACTAAGTGCACATGATTGAGTAAATGGGAGAAAACTGGAGAAAGAAAAACTAAGAGAGTGATAGAAAAACTGAGAGTGAGTGTGAGAGAGGGCATTTGAATAGAGAAAGAGGGAAGTGCTTGTGAATAAAGAGAGAGAGAGAGAGAGAGACATAATGACAGAGTAAGAGAACAGAGAGAAAGGGAATTAACGAGCTTGTGAATAGCGAGAGAGAGTGTAGAGAGATAGATATAGAGACAGAGAGCACCATTGATAAACCAACCGTGGACAGAGACCATATGAAATGAGATAGAGAGATTTTGACATAGTAGGAGAACAGAGTGAAAGAGAAACTTTTAAGTCAGCACTACAATGCATCAGAAATTTAATGTATATTGAAGAAGTACAAGTGCTCTAGTCGAGACTGCCCGACTACGAAACAAAATGCAATCAATCTCGATCCATTTTGCGCGTTTTAGCCAATGACTGAGCTTCTATATCCAAATAATCATGGATATTAGAACGGAACGAGTTATCATCCAAATTAAATAATCTTAATCTGTCTTACTTATATTCCTCATTTGGTGTACTTAGCTCTTATACTGTCTGAAATCGCCGTGATCATACAGACGCCGTGTTAGGCATACCAACTTTGCGCATCGCAGTTACAAATAAACTCGGTCTACTCATGCATAATCTCGAATAGCATACACATATAACAAATATTTCACTTTTTGGATACCACCCCCAAACCCCCCAAAAGTTGAAAAAACGCATTTTTGAAGGTACGACCCTGCAATTTGTTTTGGTCACACATATTATTGACAATTGTATGTCCCAAAAATTTCAGTAAGATCAGACAATAAACACAGAAGTTATTTGAGATTTAACTTTGCACTGTATGGGGCTCAGCGAAAAGCAAGCTAACTGCTTAAACCGCATGCACTGCTGGCAGCATGTGTGTGTTTGTATGTATGCACACTATTAGGCAAGTATTAATGGAAGTCAGAACTGGGTTCAGGGTATCTCCTAGTCGGGCACTCCCGACTAGAGCACTCTTACTTGTTGTATGCACTCTTTATTGTTATCGACGGTTACATCTGTAATATGTAGGTATGTCTGGCATTCCGCAAAGGTTTGGCAGTAGCCCAAATAGCGCTAATGTGCGAGCAATAAAGACAATCACGGGAGAGCTAATACCTGGTACACCACACAGAACAGGAACACACGCACGCAGGCGGACCTGCGCTATATACACATGTACATACACATACACATATACATGCTGGGCATTACAAATTCCCCACACTGCTTGGCCAAAATTGAGAACGCATGCAATGTTAGCGTCTACTTGGTTGTGTTAATGCGCCGATCAAGTTTGCTTAAAATTTTAATACACACATGACTACCTCACCATATTTTCACTACACTCAGTTTTTAGCTTAGAGTACAAATTACGTCATACACATCAGAGATTTAATGCAGAAAGATTTATGTAGATATATGTACATATGTACATGCACACATGCACGTACGTATGTATGTATTGGCATTGGCATTCTAGAATTCTTTTGGCTGTCGGCTTCGTTTCTCAATTATACAAGGTAAATCAAATTGTAGTTTTAGTATTGCTCCATAGACATTACACACACTTGCACTTATGTAGACACACGCACACACACACACAAAATTACATTATTGATTTTGTTGTAAAACAAGCAGCGACACTGCTAAATTTCTATCTCCCTTCCAAGACGGCATACGAGTCAGCTGGTGGATAACACAGCGAAGTCTCAGTCCACGGGATGATATCACTTTTCTCCTACATATGTATGTACATGTATGTAATTATATACAGAACTGTGTATGTATCCATATATGTAGATTCTGCATGCTCATATATATTTGTATATAATGTTTATGTGAGCTTCTGTGAATATTAATTATTGCAGCAAACTGATATATGTATATTTGTTTTCACAAAACACGTGGAACATGTCATTTATTAAATTATTACTTATTTACCGAAGTTATATTGAGATTTTATTCAAAATGTTGGGTGGGTGTTGCCACGCTATTTAATAAATACACTGGTCAATGGCTGCAAGCCAACAAAACACACTGCGACATTGCAAGCCAACGCGGTAAAATGATAAATTATATTATATTAGATGTAAAGGATCGTTAACACTATCTGTATTATTATAAAGACAGTTCTTTTGTAACAAATTCGCAATGTACCTATTACCAGAAATGCTAGTATTTTTATTTCTGCCAACACAACGGAACTAGTATGGTATACACAATTCGACAGTGTGCCCAAACTCGATAAGCGACAAAAGCAGCATCGATACTAAGCGAAACGAAAAATATATTTGGTTTGCGATATTGTGTTTCCCAGCACATTTTTATTTTTGTGGTGCCAGATATTTGGAATTATTGCTTAATGTACAAAACATTACTATTTTTAACTTTGATTTCACTCTGTTATTTTTTTACTTTTGTATTTTACGTGTGAAATATTTATACCTTCCTTCCTGTTTTACACTAGTCCCAGTTTTGAGAACCTAATTACTACAATTACAATTTTAATGTCCTGTTTATACCCTGTTCAAAAAGAAATATCAGTATGTTCATTTTGTTCATGCAAATAGAAAAGAGTATGTTAGTTCTTAGCAATTTTTTTAATCGACATATATCTGCAGCTAGTTAACTATAGTCAATAATATAATAAGGTCTGCTTCAAAGAACATAGGTACATGTCTTATACTTTAAAAGTCACAGTTTAAAAACAAATTTTAACTTTGAGTTAATCAAGCCCCGGGAATAGAAAACGCATTCCGGAGATTCTTACTGAAATCTTTTAACTGGTTTTCAAATGTATGCATATGCTGAATGCACATATAACAAGTAAGAGTGCTGTAGTCGGGAGTGCCCGACTACGAGATACCCTGAACCCAGTCCTTACAATAATTCATACTAATCTAAGCACACACATGCTGCAGTATAAGCAGTATAAGCAGTGCAAGCGGTTTAAGCAGTTAGCTTGCTTTTTCGCTGAGCCCCACACAATGGAAAGTTAAATCTTAAATAACTTCTATGTTTATTGTCCGATCTCATTGAAATTTTTGGGGCAAGCAATTGTCCATAATATGTGTTACCAAACCAAATTGCAAGGTCGTACCTTCAAAAATGCATTTTTGAACTTTTGGGGGGTTTGGGGGGTGGTATCCAAAAAGTGAAATATTTGTTACATGTGTATGCTATTCGAGATTATACATGCCAAGTTTGGAGCCTCTATCTTTTATAACTTTGAAGTTATATCCCAAAAACGCAAGTCTGAAATCGAAATTTATCGATAACTTTTAAACGGTATGAGTTATCGATAAAATGAAATAAACTTGATCTGTCCCGGGATTAGGAGAACTTATGTTCCAAATATGAAGTCTCTAGCTCTTGTAGTCTCTGATATCTGTGTGTTCATACAGACAGACAGACGGACAGACGGACAGACGGACAGACGGTCAGACGGACAGACGGACAGACGGACAGACGGACAGACGGACAGACGGACAGACAGACGGACATGGCTAAATCGACTCGGCTGTTGATACTGATCAAGAATATATATACTTTATATGGTCGGAGATGCTTCCTTATGCCTGTTACATACTTTTGCACAAAACCATAATACCCTTTATACCCATTTTTAATGGGTTCAGGGTATAAAAATACAGAAAAAGTAATCTCAGGAGTGCATTATGTAGATAAATATGTACGCACGACTTTAAGTTTACCACCACTCACACTTTGAATATGTCTGATTTAATCACCTTTAAACCACCGCAGTTTAGACAGTAGCAAACAATGCTACATTCGCAGAATAAAACAGAATACTGTGCTCTGATTTGCAAGCCACTGTCCTATTTATAGCTTTCTGAAAATGTTAGGAATATGTACATACATATGTACGTATGTATATACATATCCGAAGTAACAGAACAGGTAGTCGAGATATTTGTCCTACTTATCGTAGTGCTGAAGTTATCAGTCGTGTGTTTGACTTGATTACGTTAGCACTGCGGCGTTGCCTCTACCTGAGCGATAAGCTCGTAAGAAATCATATCAAAATAACGATGCGTATAATCTTCTCAGATGTGTTTGCACCCATTGATGAATTCATCTTAAATTGGGAAATTAAAGCGGATGCAGGGGACATCTCATTGCCGATCATTTTTCACTACAGTACTTTAATGAGCTTATTTGTAAGGCTATTCAAGGGAATTTAATCCTCGTCTCGCCAAATATGTGATTTCAACTCTTATATAATTCAAACAAAATTATTTGAATCCTTTAATTTAAAATTATTCTTTACTTATTTCGGATTATTGTTGACGAAAAGCTGCTTTTTCAAGTCGTCCAGAGTATGGTACTGTTCGATAGTTTCAAGGAGCCTTACAATAGTATTACGTAACATTTATGAATGCAAACATATGTTTGAAAATATATAGTACAAAATCCGTTTAGTATCGAATAATAGTCCTATTTAATAATTTATTCGGCTGTATGATAGATTTGTGACTACCAAAGTGTTAAAAATTTGATTTGCATAAACGACACCCCACGTAAATTAATTTCTTGGTACAATCTCACTTCCCGGCATAAAAATATCAATCTTAGAGTTTTGCTCTCAGCATTATTTTATAAGCTTTCTACTTTTATTACTGAATGAAAATGTAGAGCTCTTATCCGAATGCACTTTTAACTAATAGCATACTTTGAGGCATACGAAAAATCGATTGCAATTACCAAGATTTTGTTTGTGCCTATAAAGTTTGCTTTACGTAAACGAATTCAAACGATATATCGATTGTTTTTAAATTAACTAAAACTTAGATGTTGTAATAAAAATAGGTTACAAACTGCGTATTATTCTGTTCTCAGCTGAATACAGGTAAAGCCATAATGATAAACAAAAATATATTACCTACAGTTATTCATATTTTAGAAACTATTACACGCCCAATTTATAGTTTGTTTCATACCGCTTCTATTAGCTTGGCCGTATCGATATATCGATATTTACAAAAGCAACCGTCATCATAGCATCCCTCATTGTGCACTCCGATCCAGTTCGGTTCCCTTCTTGAGACAGTTTCCTATGTGTGCGTCGTTGTCGTTTTCTTCGGCTTTTTTTTGCACATTGTGTATTGTGAGTGTGCTGCATTAAATTTATTGACTTAAATAAGATTTTGAACAACGCTACTGTTGCTTATACGGTAAGATTGTATAATACAAAAAAAGCTAAGTTCGTTTTCAACAAACTTATATTTGTGATAAAATGGCACTAAAATTTGATATATTTGTAGAGCGTCCATTGGCAGCATTGCCAGGTCAACATAAATTTGTGAGCGTACATGTACATATACAGTGTGCAATAAAAGTTATTTTAGTTAGCTTTCTTGACGTCTATTCAAAATATTTTTTTTTAACATTTGTACAATGAAACATTCAAATATTTTCATTTGCTTGCAGATTTGGCAAAAAAAGATGAATTCATGCTTCGGCTCGGCTAAGATTGCAAATTGTAAACAAATACAATCGAATTGAAACCTTTGCAATTTCTCTCGATAATCATTTGTATAAACGGACGGCACGGGAGATATATAAACCGTAATATGGAAAGTACAGAGTTCGCTGGACCCAACAGTTCGTTAAGCGTTGGAGTAGCTGACGAGCTCAACTGCGAACAGATTGTAAGGTCTGACGGCCAAATGCCAGGCACCAACTGCTTAGCACGCATTGATATGGACTTGGACGCCTACCAAACCGATGGCTCGAACAATAACCTGGCTAACAGTCAATCGGGCTTTCGATGGAAGCGCGTCCTTAATCCTACCGGTCCCCAGCCACGTCCGCGCCACGGTCACCGCGCAATAAATATAAAGGAGCTCATGGTTGTCTTTGGTGGCGGTAACGAGGGTATTGTGGATGAGCTACACGTTTATAATACAGGTAATATTAAGTTATGTTCAAAAATTGGTTAATTGTACTCTTATTGTCGTTGAATATTTTAAAGTATAAATACATAATTTGTTATTATGTGTACATATGTGTGTAGCTATCAACACTTACGCTTTTTTTTTGCTGTCATCCTTTAGTTACGAATCAATGGTATGTGCCAGTGCTGAAAGGAGATGTGCCAAACGGATGCGCTGCTTATGGGTTTGTCGTTGAGGGCACCCGGATGTTTGTTTTCGGTGGCATGATTGAGTATGGCAAATATTCAAATGAGCTCTATGAGCTGCAAGCAACTAAATGGGAGTGGAGGAAAATGTATCCGGAGACTCCAGATAATGGAGTGTCACCTTGTCCCCGCTTGGGTCACAGTTTCACGATGGTGGGTGAGAAGATATTTCTCTTTGGCGGCTTGGCAAATGAATCGGATGACCCAAAAAATAATATTCCAAAGTAGGTAGCAAACAAATGATGGCAAGTGTCTTTTCTTTACACTCTATATAAATATGTTTCCGTACAGTTTTATGGTTTTGTTAGGACGTGTGTGTGTATGATAACATAAGACAAATTTTTTTATTTAATGTCGATTAAAAACAGGATGGTACAGAAAGTTTAATTGAGAGTTACATGATTAAAATAAAATTATGAACACAACAAAATATTAAGTTTAGAAATTAAAATTAAAAAGTTAAACAATTAAATAAAAGTAAAATATTTTTTTTAAATTTAGTAATGAGAGAAGCCGAGAGAAATATGATAGTGACAAGTTTCTGTCAAGGAAAGATATTTTTTTTATTTATTTATTTATTGTCGACTATTGACAGTCGACACAAAAGAATTTATATAAAATTATAAAACATTTAAAGGTATATTAAAAATGTACACAAAATTTAAAAAATTAAATTAAAGATAAAAAGTTAAAATTACGTTAAGTTCTGGGGATATCAATAACAAAATTAAAACATTGGTCCAACATTTGTTGCAAGGATTGGGGAAAACCCAGAAAAACCCAATCAAACCAAACATCAATAAAAAAAAAATATGTTCATCTGAGCTCAGTCAGATATCCCCCAAGATATTAAAGAATGTGAACTTGTATTATATTATCTCTGCTTAACAGCTATGTTAATTAGGCTGATGTTGACATTTTGCTCTTTATTCTTCGTCATATTATAGATATTTAATAATTGTGGCAAAGCCATGTCGATAAACCTGCAATTATATTTCATTGTGTTATACATTGTACATATTTTCAATGCAGACCATGTGTATTATAACTGTTTGCAATCAGATTTAGCTAACATGTAAATAAGAAAAGAACACCGAGTTAGACAGCATGTTAAAGTAAATGTTAAAACAAAACATATTACAATTATGATTATGATTACGATAGTGTTAATTTCTTACATTCCTATTTACATATATTATTATATGATATAATAAAAATTTGTTTGTTTTATTTAGATATCTGAACGATTTGTATATATTGGATACTCGAGGGGTGCACAGTCACAATGGAAAATGGATAATTCCCAAAACATTTGGAGACAGTCCTCCGCCTCGCGAGTCCCACACTGGAATTTCGTTTACGAGCAAAGATACAGGCAAATTAAGTTTACTTGTATACGGCGGAATGAGTGGCTGTCGTTTGGGCGACTTGTGGCTTCTTGACACAGGTATATTTTGAACATACATCAATATAAGTCTTCAATTTTTAAACATTTATTTGTTCTATCTAAATGGTAGATTCCATGACATGGGAAAAGCCACGTACTCGAGGACAAGCCCCACTGCCACGCTCTCTACATAGTTCGACAATGATTGCAAACAAGATGTATGTTTTTGGCGGATGGGTGCCATTGGTGATAAACGACTCAAAAGCTACCACGGAGCGTGAATGGAAATGTACAAACACACTGGCCGTTCTCGATTTAGGTACATGCAATAAAAATATACATTGTAATCTTTACAACATATCAATTTAATATTGTCGCCAACAATTTCTTCAACTATATATTTGCAGACACAATGACCTGGGAGAATGTCACCTTAGACACCGTAGAGGAGAACGTTCCAAGGGCCCGAGCCGGCCACTGCGCCGTTGGTATACAAAGTCGTCTGTATGTATGGTCTGGCCGAGACGGTTACCGCAAAGCTTGGAACAACCAGGTTAGGGTGAGATGATCTCCTGTTATAACAGTCTATAACCATATAAGTATCTACCTATAAGCCAAAGTTTGAAGTGGGTGTGTTGGGAGAGCTTTGGTCACATCGAGTGATGTCAAATGTAACTGGTGTACTAAAAAATAGCAAAAAGAGGTATGCATGCATCTGTATGATTGTAAGAGGTACACATATTATATAAGTTAAACAATTAAACTTATTACACCCAAATTATATTCGTTATTGAGTATCTTCGATATGTCCCCCATATATAAAATGATTAGTAATTCAATTATTTTCATCCCATAGGTGTGTTGTAAAGATCTCTGGTATTTGGAGGTGACGAAGCCACTTTATGCTGTCAAAGTAGCCCTGGTGCGTGCATCCACGCATGCCCTGGAGCTTTCTTGGACGGCTACAACTTTCGCTGCTGCCTATGTGCTGCAAATTCAGAAAATTGAGCAAGCGCCTGCAATCGGCACAAAACAGAATCAGAGTCAGAGTCTAGTACATCCGGGGTCCACCACCGCTAATGGATCTGAAAGCGCACCGTTGGTTGCGTCTGCTTTGAAATTCGAGAAGAGCCCGATTTCAGTGTTGCACCTCACCGGAGCCAATAGTTCGTCAATGGGCACTATTCAGCCCATGTCGAGCTTAGTCAAGCCAACGATAGTTGGCCAACCGCAGGCTGTCTTCATCGGCCAGTCCCAGTCGCAAAGCAGCCATGTTCAAGTGAAGGCTGCTACTTCTTCAGCAGTGTCTGCTACTGCAGCAACTACACCGACGATGCCGGCGACTGTTACAGTGCAGCCCCAATTATCCATAATAAGCAGCACGGCAACCGGTAACACGGTAATCAGCAGCAGCAGCAGCGGCGGTGGCAGCGGCATATTGCAAAAGTTTCGAACCAGTGCGTCGACCGCAAAGACGTCGGCAGTCGCATCCACATCCTCGTTGTCAACGTCAACGTCAACGACTTCTGCCATTGCTGCCCACATGGTTGAGAGTGGTGTCGTTGGGCAAAACGTGGCAGTTAGCGTAGCGAGCTCGGTGGCGCCTAGTAGCATTGTTCTTAGCACACAGTCATCGACAGGAGCGTTGCGTATTATTCCAGGCGTCACGACATCTGGCGGTCAGACATTGCGACTAGCCACGACATACAGCAATAGTGGCAGTGGCTCGACGACCACTACAATACTCAAAACGTCTCAGTCAAGCGCCACTGTGCAGCTGTCTAGCGGGGGCTCGCAGACAACCACTGCGGCATCGATTGGCGGCAAGCAATACTTCATACAGAAACCGCTCACCCTCGGCTCAAATGTCCAATTGCAATTTGTTAAGACTAGCAGTGGTGGGATGACCGTACAGACTATGCCAAAGGTCAACTTTAATCTTACGAAGAGCACTACTTCCCAGGGTCAGGCCATCTCAATTTGTAATCAACAGTTGACAGCCGGCTCGACACAGATTCAGGTAAGAGTACAATACTTGATCGGAAATTCGATTTTTTTTCTTGCCAATTTAATTGTAGAAACAGGGCCGTTATATTGGAAAGTTATGTATATCATGTGGGCAGGTGCCATTTGGAAACTTGTGTTTCGTGAAAGTGTAGTGCGAATAAAGTGGGTGCTTTAGGGCGACGTGTAGAAAGTTAAACTTCATTATTTGAAAACATTTTCTTTTGTTTTTTACACATTTGAAGCCAAAAATATATACGCACCAAAAGAGCTAAAAAATTATGAACAAAACACGTTCTTAAACCAAGAGTTAATATTTATGAGCGTCTACTGTACTTAGAAGTTAAGACGATAATCATTTACCGGCTAATATGTATAAAATATATTTGACAGATTGCATCTGGAAGCAGTAGTCTTCAGCCAAAGACAGTAATGGCAACGTCTACATCAGCGACAGCTCATCTACAGTCGCCAATGCAGCAGCAGCAGCATCATCACCACCACCAGCAGAAGCAAATAGTTGCCGGCAATGTTTTAAAGCTGGTATCACCACACACAGTATCGGGCGGCAAGCTGATCATGAAGAATTCAAACATACTGCAGATGGGCAAAGTCACACCCAATGTAATGGGCGGCAAGCCAGCGTTCGTCATCACCAACAAGCAGGGCGCTCAAATAGGCAACCAGCAGATCATTATCGTTACCACTGGCTCCAGTCTGCGCACAATGCCGGCTGGCTCTGTGATGAGCAGCGCCGGTAGCTCCACCGGCGGCACAAGCATTGTAAGTATTGTTGGCTCAACAGGGACAACGGCGACGCCATTGGCGGTTGGCGGTGCCCGCACTCTAATATCCAGTCAGAGCAATGTTAAGGTGGTGCGCAATATAACCGGTGCAGCTGGCATAGCCGGTCGACCCATCACACTGACCCTGCCCACATCGACGTCGTCCACGCAGCTGGCTGGTAGCGCTGGCCATCTGACAGCCCAGAAGCTGAATGCCAGTTCGTTGCAGCAGAAAACTGCTGTCTACATTGGCGGTAAGCCGGTGACTGTAATGAGCGCAAATTCCAGCATTGGTTCGCCGGGTGCCAGCTCCACTTGCGGCAATAAACTGGTCATGTTGCCCGGCGCCGCGGCTGCCAGGAAAGGCTTTGTGAACATATTCAATGCAGGTGTCAGTGGCATAAGTGGAGCGGGCGGCAGTCAACGCACATTGACATTGGCCACAAGAAGTGCTCCATTAAAGGCCAGTACAGTGCAGCTAAAGGAAAAGGACAACAGCGCCGTTGAGGCGGCCGTTACCATTGCCACGATTGCTGATATGGCTTGCAACGATGCCGATCCCATGGATGATATTATAGAGCAACTAGATGGAGCTGACGATCTGCTGAAGGCCCATACAAATGAAACACAAGAGCCAGAAGACGATGAAATTGATGATGACGATAACGATGTGGATGATCATGACGACGCCGCTGCTACATCAACGTCCACGCAGTCGGCAACGCCAGCCCCTGGAGCATTAGATAAACCGTCAGATGCACAGGACATGGCGAGGGAAAACAAAAAGGCGGAGACAACTGACGATATTTCCGGTGTGAGTAGCACTACTGACGTGCAGCAAACGGCAACTGCAGCCGGGGAAAAGTCAAGTGTCGCAATAGGCGAATGCTCCGCGGACAATACTGATTCAAATGTAAGAAACAAGAACATAATCATATTTAAACAATTTATATTATATCCATATTTGATTGCAGGTTAACTTCCCGGCAGCCGTAACGACAACTGCTTCGGAATGCAATCAACCGACCGCATCGGAGACTGAGGCCGCTAATATACTAACTACTATTAAGTCGGGTGAGACTTTGGGTGGCGGTGGCAGCATGCTCAAGGACACAACCATATCCACAACAAGTGAACCAGACGTAGACCAAAGCGACTTGCCAATACCCGTGCTACGGCAGCATCATCACCAAAACGGTTTGTTTCGCTCTAACTAGATGGCTGATAATTACCTGGCATTTTTAACAGTTTATTGTTCTGCCCTTTTCTTTCTCCACCTCCCCCTTCCCCGTCCTCATTGTAGTAGACGCCTCACAATTGGATGCCTTAGCGTCGGCAGCTGTGATGCAGGCCGCCACTGCTTCAGCGGATTCAAGTCAGTCGGCCCGAAGTCTGCTGGACAACTCGTCCGCCAGTATAAGCTATAAATCGAATGAGCAACCAAAAAGCTGCAACGACAACAATGTGAGTAATGAGATTAAATACTTCAAATTTGATGGTATATGGTTTCCACCTTAGCTCACTGTTACCGTTCCCAATGCAATTGACGAAAATGATAAATGGCACACGGTTGGCATATTCAAAGAACTGTCGCACACAGTAACCAGCTATATCGACTATAAGTACTTTAATGAGGCTCAGCATGAGAATTTTGACGCTGACCATCTACCGGACTTATCCCAATATCAGCGTATCAGTTTGGATCCTGGCACCGCCTATAGATTTCGTCTAGCTGCCCTGAATACATGCGGCCGTGGGGAATGGGGCGAGGTTTGTAATAACTCTAGTTTCAGATAGCGCTCTCATAATTTGTCATCGAATTGTATCTGTGCATCTATTAAATATGCTAATTTTGTAGATATCAAGCTTTAAAACGTGCTTACCTGGCTTCCCTGGCGCCCCATCCGCCATTAAAATATCCAAGGATATTAAAGAGGGTGCACACTTGACATGGGAGCCACCTCCAGCGCAGAAGACCAAGGAGATTGTAGAGTACTCGGTGTACCTTGCCGTAAAGCCCACCACGAAAGATAAGGTAGCATCGCCGCAGTTGGCCTTTGTGCGCGTATATGTTGGTGCGGCTAACCAATGTACAGTACCTAATGCATCGCTCTCAAACGCACATGTTGACTGTTCCAACAAGCCGGCTATTATCTTCCGCATCGCTGCGCGCAATCAGAAGGGCTATGGCCCGGCGACACAAGTGAGATGGCTCCAAGGTATAACTTTTCCTAATTGCAGCACAAAGCTAAATAACTAACAACAAAACTCGTAATTTCCTAGATCCGACTACAACCAAGCTACAAGGCGCTGCAAATGCGACTAACTTGAAACGTACCCAGGAAAAGACTAACGCCTCTTCTACAAGCACGTACAGCTCGCCGCAAAAGCGTGCCCGCAGTTCAGGCTTTCAGGGCAGTGAATGATTATCATCTAAATTTGGGAGCAAATTGGAAGATTAAATTGTACAGTGTCATCAGTAGCAGCTGCATTCAGTTGGAAATGCTGTTTTGATAAATGCTTCCTTTCGTAAATGATCGTCACCAGCGCCAATACGGAACAAGTAAAAACGTGGGCTTGATCGTATTAGTTTTAACTTAGTATATGCTTACATACAAAACAAAAACCAATATAATTTTAAGTCCAATGTCAAAAGCAACACATTTACCAACTAACGTACGCAATTTATCAATTTTATGAATGAATGAAGAGGATGTATCCATATGTACACCAATTAATTATTAAAAAAAAGGTAATAAATAAAAATAGTAAGCAATTAATTTTGTTTCCTAAAATTCCAATCTTATAATTTAGCAGGCAGAGTAAAAAGACGAGTGATTTTTAGCGATTTAATTACTTTATATACTTATAAGTATATACATATTTTTAATCTTATTGCTCTACCCTCTTTATACACTTTCAAAATGTTAGTTTTTATATATATTTGGAATGTCACTAGTTTTGTATAGTACAATGCAAACTAGAAATCTATTGCACATTTTGTGAACTGAATTTGGCCCATCTGCGATGTGATCTTGATTCAAATTACTTAGTTGAAAGATTCCAACTGGTTACCTGCCGGATCATTTTAAGTCACATCATGAATCTCAGCTAAGATGGTATTATTTAGATTCCATGTAATTGATGTACATACATATAGTATTCACATATGTATAGGTATAGCAGGCATATACTCTTCTTTTATGCATACATAGTGTGTGTATATGTATATGTATGTACATTTGTATTTATAACAGATGCTATCTAAATGACAAATAAAATACATTTTTAAAAATCATTGTGTGTAGATCGAATCTAAAATTAAACACTAGATTCACATATTTAGACCAGAATATACGCACAGTTGGCACAAAAATTTTATATTTAAAAAATAGGGTTCAAATAACATTTTGCGACAGTTTTCCGTTTGATTTCTAGGCGAAATCTTATCTAGCATTCTTTTTCGCATATGTATGTTTAGTTTTTATAAACAATAATGCATTACCAATGTTTTTTTAATCGTACGGCTTACGGTCTCTGCTAAGATTTTAAAATATTTGATTTTCGACTAATAAGTCTTGCAGAATTGAAAGAAACGAAATTGCAAACAATTTACATATCGATTTGTTTCTGATTTGTGATGTACATATGTATTTTCTAATACGGAAACTTGGGTGAAGTGCAAGCATTTTCATCGAGCCAGCATTCAAACTTATAAATATAATAAAATAAATTTGTTCGATCTCTCAAAACTTGTATATTGAGAGTATTCACTTAAAATACACAGCACATTATAAGTACTACATGCGTACAATAATATATTGTACATGGTGTTATTCGTTGGTATTTAGACTATGTGTATGTCTGTAGGTATATACAATGCATATGCATATATGCACGCATAAGTACATACATATTTACATATATTAGAGTATAGGGGCTATATTTATGGATTTTCTTAATCGGAGTCCTAAGTCTCATCCTGAAGCATTCATCTCCAAAAGATGCACGAGTGGGACTGCTCCTGCAGTTGTGTATGTAAGAAAATGTAAAATCACAGCAAAGACACAGATCCCGCTTACTGTACTGGCTGCTGCTGAAGGTCAAGCTAATATTTCAGTACTCGCATTGAGGCTACGGATGTGCGGATGCACTACGTCAATTCGCTTCGACTTCACGAGTTGTGGGAATGCGATTGCTCCTGTTGCGATTGCGGGTGCTGCGCTTGGCTCGTGCTCGATTGAAAACGATGCGGCGATGAGTGCGGCATATCACTGCCATTGATCTGTCGTTGTTGCTGTTGCTGCTGCTGCTGTTGGTGTGCCGATGATTCGATTTTGATAGCGCCGGCGCTGGTGGGCGCCGAACTGGCATTGGCCCCATTCGTGGCGGCCACCGAGGCGGCTAGCCGGAATGCCGCCTCTGTGTGGGAGCGCAGTATGGCCTCTGCCTGCTGATGCATGCGCAGTGCCGTCTCCGGATGGTGGCTGTGTTGGTGCGGATGGGACGCCGCCTGCTGCGAGCTGGGCGTCACGGCGTGTTGCGAGTAATTGGATGCTTGGTGGTGTTGGTGATGCAGCGCCTCCATTTGGTGCATGCCACCTAGGCCCGAGTCCAGGGAGCCGCGCATCATGCTCATCATAACGGACGAGGTGTCTGTCTGCATTTGCAGACTAGGAACGTTGATGGTCGGCGAACGCCGTGTACTGCTGGGGCTTTGATGCGTCTGTTGGCTGCCAAGCGGCGACAACAGCGGCAGATGCTGCAGCTGCTGTTGATGGTGCTGATGCTGTGTCTGCTGATGTTGCTGGTGCGGATGATTTTGCTGGTGCAGCTGGTGTTCGCCGGGCTAAAAGTGAACATGATTCTTTGTCAATATGGCGCAGAGTGTAACAGCAACGGGCCTCTTTCTCACCTGATGCTGCTGATGTGGATTAGCGGGATTGTTCATGCGAATGGCGGCAGCCAAGTTGACGACAGCAGCTTGCACAACGGCACTGCCTTGGCCGGCAGTGACCCCATCGATAGCGCTGTCCTGTGACCTGGAGCCAGCAGAAGCTGCGACAGCAGCTGCAGCGGCCGATGCAGCAGCCATCAGTGACATTCGATTGGCATGCAACTCGGCGTCCATGCTAAACTGGCTGGAACTGGGCAGTCGCAGCTCGTTCAAATTGAGTTTGCTTGAGCTGCAGATGTTGTTATTGTTAATGCTATTATTGTTGTTGTTTATGTTGCTAATGTTATTGTTCTGGCTGCTGTTTTCATTTTCGCTCAAGCCCTGGTCCTGATCTTGATCTGATGTGGACGACGAGGACAGTCGTCCGTTCGACGAACACTCCGAGTTCGCTGATGGCGACGGGCACAATGAGTTGGAGCCGCCAGCAGTTACGCCCAACGGCAGCATGCTCGCCGTCTCCCTAACACCGCTGCCCGCCGATGTGGCAGCGAGGGTCGCTGCCAATAGGGACTCCCGTTCCCGTTGCTCTGCAGCCGCTCGCGACTAAAAATGTGTATATATTTAAGGATATTGCTATAGAACACGTTCAGCACTAAGCATTTATATTAACATGTGTATACTGCATTCATAAGCAGCGCTGTTATCTGTACATACCAGAACATATTGTGCCGCAAACTGATGCTTGGGATCCATGCGCATGTGGTCCATATGGGTGAGAAGGCCTAGAATATAATAAAAGACCCGAAGACCATATGAGCTTCCCAATTAAATTGTTATGGATATATTAATAGACTATTCCGTCGTTCGACTTTGCTTATCAATATCGAAGACATGAGCAACCAAAGGGCAAGCTGATTTCGTTTTCGCAAAACTGTTGCTTTGGCGCGAACAGCTGATTATAACATCGCAATTCATTCAAATGTCGAAAAAAAGCCAAACACCTTTCACAAATGTGCATTAAAGCCCAAAGTGACCATAATATTTTATAATGTACATAATAACCATCCCGCTAATTGTTGAACCACGGAGCTGATGAGATTTCTGGGTGCGCAGAGTTTTTCGGAGTGCTGACCCTGTCGCATTGTTTTAATTTTGTTATGGAACAACTGATTGTACAGCTGTATGTACACCAATCAACATCAAAACAAAGTTAAGGAAATAAAAGAAAATCAGAGAGATTTGATATCGATTTCGTAAAGAAGCAATTCTGTTTGAAACTTAGCGCGAGCAGATGTTTATACCCTGAACCCATTAAAAATGGGTAAAAAGGGTATAATGGTTTTGTGCAAATGTATGTAACAGGCATAAGGAAGCATCTCCGACCATATAAAGTATATATATTATTGATCAGTATCAACAGCCGAGTCGATCTAGCCATGTCCGTCTGTCTGTCCGTCTGTCCGTCTGTATGAACACACAGATATCAGAGACTACAAGAGCTAGAGACTTCATATTTGGAACATAAGTTCTCCTAATCCCGGACAGATCAAGTTTATTAAAATTTATCGATAGCTCGTCCCGTTCAAAAGTTATCGATAAATTTCGATTTCAGACCAGCGTTTTTTGGATATAACTTACAAGTTATAAGAGCTAGAGGCCCCTAATTTGACATGTATAATCTCGAATAGCATACACATGTAACAAATATTTCACTTTTGGATACCACCCCCCAAACCCCCCAAAAGTTAAAAAACCCATTTTTGAAGGTACGACCTTGCAATTTGGTTTGGTAACACATATTATCGACAATTGTTTGCCCCAAAAATTTCAATATGATCGGACAATAAACACAGAAGTTATTTAAGATTTAACTTTCCATTGTGTGGGGCTCAGCGAAAGAGCAAGCTAACTGCTTAAACCGCTGGCACTGCTTGTACTGCTTGTACTGCAGCATGTGTGAGTTTAGAGTAGTACGAATGATTGTAAGGACTGGGTTCAGGGTATCTCGTAGTCGGGCACTCCCGACTAGAGCACTCTTACTTGTTTTGGTATGAGATTATGCCGCAATGTGTGAATATAAAACTTGTTTATTATGTTAACTGAAAAGATATTTTTTTTTTTTTAAATGCCGGTAGAAAGACGAAAGTCTTCTAAGATTGTAAGCAAAGCAATTAAATGATCTTACTAGTTTCTATATGAACAGTGTCCAAAGTTTTTCGGTTGAGCTCTCTCTCACTCATTAATAAAATCTTATATTCTTTTGTATTTACTGGACTTCCTGCCCGTGTTTAGTTAAATCTATTTTTCTTTTTCTTATCTGACTATATTTTCATTTTGCTTCTTTATTTATTTGTATTCTGTCTCTATCTTCTATTTCTCTTTTTATTTCTTCTTACTTACTTTAAATAAATATTGTTAGTAGTTTGATTTATGCCCAGGAATATATATATATATATACATATATCGATCGAAATTCCTGGGCATAAATCAAACTACGTATTCTTTCAACTTTTGAAAACCATTTACAATTTTTCAATCTTCTACGCCACTTGAATTATCACGCTCATCGAGAGTTGCCACATTGGCTTAAATTATTGTATATATATATATATATATATATATATATATAGGCAAATTTAAGCTATTATTATGCATACATATATAGAGAACAGTTGTGGGTAACAACTTACCGTTTTCGTGTGTAAAAACCGCCTGACAAACGGAACACGGCCACATGCGGAGACTGCTCGTCAGCTGAGACGTTTCGGCGTGACTGGCCAAGTGCTTGCGCAAGGAGCCCTCATTGACGTAGTGCTTGCCGCACACGGGGCAGGGGTGGTTCGCAGTTCTCCGCTTGCCGAGGTAGCTGTCATTCAGGCTAGATCCGCTGGTTGCTGATGGCTGAGCGCAGGTCAATTCGGAGGCGCACTGGGCTGCGAGTGCACAAGGACCAGGAGGTCCGACGCTGCCGCTACCACTATGCATGCCATCACCGAACTGAGGAGCTGCGAGTGAAAGCTTGAGTCAGGAACTGCTTCTGCTGGAGCTTGTTGGTAACTTACGTGGATCGCTTGGCGGTGGCGATTTTTCTTTGTGGACATGCTTCATGTGGTCCATGAGCGCCTCGGTGCCGAGGAAGAGCTTGTGGCATACCGGGCAGGACGTCGCATTGGGCCCGCCGATAAGTGCCGCATGCTGCTGCAAGACACCAAGATGCAGCTGTAGCTCCTGAGATGAGGCGTTGTGGGTATTCATGAGATGCCATTTTGCATTTTGGTGCGTGCATTAAAACAATTTATGGCGCAGATGGTAGTGCGTTTTTCAGCGGGGCGGAAGTACAAAAGAAATGGATGAGTTGAGTTTGGGGTTCTGAGTTGTGAGCGTTGTGCTTGGTGTTTGGTGTTTGTGTCGGGCTTGAAACTATACGATGCGTGTGCTGCTTGGAGAGATCGACATCCCTCAAGACTCACCTTGGATGTGTGCGTGCGCAAGCTGGACTCGGTAGCAAAGCCCTTTCCACAAATATTACAATGGAAGGGCCGATTCTTAGCGCGTTCTACCTGAGCATCGTGGTTTCGCAGATGCTGTTGCAGATTAGAAAGCTGTATGAAAGCTCGGCCGCAGTCCGGTAAATGACACTTGTATGGTCGCTCACCTGCAATATGACGTAAAATCAAATTGTGCTTTGCTCCACAGGTAACGCATCTACCGACTAATCGAATTTGAATGAATTAAAACAATAAGTCCTGTTGTCTCATGTCGCATGAAAATTGTTACACATTGGTGAAAGTAGTTCAAAAGAAAAGAACTTAATTACGAAATCAGAGGTATAAGACACTCAATAAAGGGACAGAGTACAATTAAATATTTAAGGAATCCCATTGTTTATAAGGGTAACAAATTTAATAAATTTAATTTAATAAACAGTTTATTATACCCATAGCCGAGTCTATCTAGCCATGTCTATATGTCTGCCTGTCTGTAAAAGCAAGAGACCTCATATTTAGCATATAAGTTCTCGTAATCCCTGGTCCCATCAAGTTTATTTCATTTTATCGATAGCTCGTCCCGATCAAAAGATATCGAAAAAATTCATTTTCAGGCCAGTGTTTTTAATGTGTAAACAAAAATTTAACAAAATGAATTCGGACAAGATAAAGTAACAACTGTATGCGTAAAGGAAGATGAGAAAACTGCCCTAAAAGTTTTCCATCTGTCTGCCCGTCCATATCGGATAGCATATCATATATGTATCAGGCATATATGTATTTGAGTATGCGTATATGTATATGTATGATGACAGACACTTGGATGCGTTAACGTCTTGAACGTTTAGCTAGAGAGGCACGGAGATGGAGCTGTAATTGACTGATTGACTTCATTTTAACAAGATTAAAAAATAAGCGCTTGAAAATGATGTCGCAGACAGAGGCAGTCGGAGGGAATACTTTCCGGGTCGCATCGCATCGCGTCGCGTCGGTCTTGGTCCTTTAAATAGCAAGCCGTTGAAAAGTTGCAGCTATGCAGCAATTACGTGTTTCAGATTTGCTGGAAAATTAATTTCATTTGAACGCGCAATTAAATGAAAAAGTGGAAGGTCAGTGACGCGAGACGGTCAGAAAGGTACAGCAGGACGCAACTTGGCAGCACCGAAAAGGACTAAACCGTTTAAGCTACTTACAGTCACTTTGCTTGCCAGCGACACCTACCAGTAAATGCAAATAAATAGCTATAGAGTGCAGTCGAGTAGACGAAGCTGCGGTCGCGAGCGCCTTAGCATTCCTTCCAATCCCTTTGGAGCCCCAGCTCCACACCCGCGAGGCCAGCTGCAGCAGCACTTCACACCTAGCAGCACGAAGTCGCCGCGCCTCTCTATGTACTCGGCAACTTTAAGCGCCTTAAAGTATGCAACGGTTACGTGCTTGCCTCGGTATTTCGTGACTGCTGCCTGCTGCGTGCTGACTGCTACCTCAAAGCTGTTTCTCTGCGGCATTCGCCTATGCAGTGAATGGGTGGACAAGTGGAAGTGGCCGGCTGCTTAATAGCCTCTCCATTATCTGCGTTGTTGATGTTGTCGCTGATGCTGATGCTGACGCTGATGTTGCTTGCCTGTTTAGCCTTTTGGATCGCTGTGCGACAACGGAACGGTACCATTGCATTGTCTAATTAGCCAAGCCAAGCCAAGCCCAAGCCCCGAGCCCAAAAGCAAAACAGCACCACGACGAGTAACGACACTACCTACATACAGATACACACATACAGATGTATCTAGCTGAAGGTCGTCAGGTTGCTTTGCCGTTGCCGTTGCCGCTGTTCCTGCCGCTGCCGGTTATTGTGGGGCGCAAACGGGTTTTTAATTAAAGCGTATTTGATTTCTTTTTCACCATTTGTTGGCATTAAGAAAAGCAAAGAAATGAATGCAAAAAAAGAAACACGAAACTATGAATAAAGCCAGCAAAAAAAATGTTAATTGTAATGTTTCAATCAGGTGTGAATATAATTCGCCTCAACAGAATAAGAAGTTAAAAAAAAAAATGGATTTCAATGCACCTAATGACGTTGAAAAATTTCCGCGTTGAACAGGCCAACCCTATTCCCATCCCGACCTAGAGTTTTATTGCTACTACTGTTCCCATAGGTATTTTTACCCCACTGCAGTCGCAGCTGGCGCCGACCGGAAAAGTCGCGACGAAAAGCACTCAAAGTTTATTTAATTATCATTGTCATTTCGGCATTTTGGCATTTTGTCATTGGTACACCCAAACTCGCAGATAAGTAAGACGAGTCCTGCAAACTGTTTTCGTAATAAAAATATTTGTCGTACGCTGCAAATGCAATGCAGATAACTTCTTGACTGAGTGATACTGGAGTACAGAAGTACAGGAAAGCGAGCGAGATGAGCGATAACGATGTAGTACAGTAGTAGAAATCAATAATTTATGTTTTACACTTAAGGACGCATTTCAAGGACAATATTTCGAATATTTGAATATAATTTTCAATTTTATTTGATATAATATATCATAGGGCTGCTCAAAATCATACTAAGTAACCATAAATAAGAAAAGAAGATATTTTTCAAACAGTATCATTAGATCTCTACAATAGCATTGAGCTTTTCATCGGATCAAATTTATTCATTCAATTTACTAAAATATTAAAAATAATTTTTAAGAAAAATGAAAAATTTAAATGACGCAGGAAAATAAATTTGTCCCACAATACAATCTTCGCTGAAGTGGGCAGCCGTTTTAATTTGTCACAAGTACTGAGAGCTTTCATCAGCTTTGTAATTACGAGGACAAGCAGCAGAAAAATGATAAGTAATAAGCACATAATAAGAAATCAAGCTTGGACTAGAGAAAGTACAAATTGTAATTAGAAAGAGTGGAGATTGGATAGAAATTGTGAAATTGAGGTGCCTACTCTAAAGACGAACCTTTAATATGAGTAGCTCCGTGCGGCGTGACGATGATTTTTGGAATTTTGGGCAAATTTCACTAGCTTATATTCTACGCATATGCCTATAGAATATTCAAAAACGTCTTATTTATTTTACCCTCAACACCTGTATCTTTCCAAATTGTTTATGACGCAGATATTCGATATTATTGACTCAATCGTTTTGAAATTTTAAACATTAATGATAAATTAAGGATATTCAAATGTAGGTGGTTATTAAAGGCGATAGCTCACGAAATATGCGAGATATGACTAGAACCGACTTCCGACTTATATGGCAGCTGACAAATGTGTAGTATCTTTGAATATAAAGTCTCTGAGGTACTAGCTACATACAGACCGACAGACAAACGGACATGACCAGATTAATTTGCATCATCCTTACCATACTAGAGGTAACTATTGGGGGTCACCGGCGATTCCATTACAAACTTCAGCACAAAAAAAATATACTATTTCCTTCGAAAAGAGTTCAATTAGATACATACTGAGAATAAATAATTTGCCTTAATCTGTATAATTTTTATACCCTGAACCCATTAAAAATGGGTAAAAAGGGTATTATGGTTTTGTGCAAATGTATGTAACAGGCATAAGGAAGCATCTCCGACCATATAAAGTGTAAATATTCTTGATCAGTATCAATGGCCGAGTCGATCTAGCCATGTCCGTCTGTCTGTCCGTCCGTCTGTCTGTCCGTCTTACTGTATGAACACGCTAATATCAGAGACTAGAAGAGCTAGAAACTTCATATTTTTCATCTCGATTTCAGACTATCGTTTTTGGGACATAACTTCAAAGTTATAAGAGCTAGGGGCCCCAAATTTGGCATGTATAATCTCGAATAGCATACACATGTAACAAATAAACAATAACTGATTAAACTGCTTGTTCTGCTAGCAGCATGTGTGTGTTTGTATGTATATACACTGATAGGTTAATATAAAAAAATTTTAGGACTGGGTTCAAGGTATTTCTTAGTTGGGCAATCCCGACTAGAGCACTCTTACTTGTTTGTAGTAGTTATAATCTTTTGTGCTAATACGGACGTCTAATTACCTCCTTCGCTTACCTCCATAATCCGCTCTTTTATTTTTTCTTATAGAAAATCGAGTTAGAAAAGTTCGACTGTATATTAGTGTATATATTATGTAATATACGTTTATATGTCACGTATTTTTACGTACACTAAGAAAACAAGTAAGAGTGCTCTAGTCGGGAGTGCCCGACTAGGAGATACCCTGAACCCAGTTCTGACTTCCATTAATACTTGCCTAATAGTGTGCTTGTATAAGCACACACATACTGCAAGCAGTGCATGCGGTTTAAGCAGTTAGCTTGCTTTTCGCTGAGCCCCATACAATGGAAAGTTAAGTCTCAAATAACTTCTGTGTTTATTGTCCGATCTTACTGAAATTTTTGGGACATACAATTGTCAATAATATGTGTGACCAAAACAAATTGCAGGGTCGTACCTTCAAAAATGCGTTTTTTCAACTTTTGGGGGTATTTGGGGGTGGTATCCAAAAGTCAAATATTTGTTACATGTGTGCTATTCGAGACTATGCATGCTATGTCCCAAAAACGATAATCTAAAATCGAAATTTATCGATAGCTTTTGAATGCGACGAGTTATCGAACAAATGAAATAAACTTGATCTGTCCCGGGACTAGGAGAACTTATATTCCAAATATGAAGTCTCTAGCTCTTATAGTCTCTGATATCTGCGTGTTCATACAGACAGGCGTACAGACGGACAGACGGACGGACAGACAGACGGACATGGCTAGATCGACTCGGCTGTTGATACTGATCAAGAATATATATACTTTATATGGTCGGAGATGCTTCCTTATGCCTGTTACATACTTTTGCACAACTCCATAATACCCTTTTTACCCATTTTTAATGGGTACAGGGTATAAAACTCAGGAATAACGTACGAAAATAAAGACAAGTGGTATTCTTATTACTATAGTATTTTGTTCATCGATTGTTGTTCATATTAGTTTACCAATTGGTATTAAGATTTTGACATCATTATTAAGTATATGTTAAAGTTAAACTGTCGATTGGTTTAGAGAAACTGTAGCTTTGTTTGAGCTATCTGCAAACGAAAATCGCTGGTTTTGAACAGCATCAAAGTTGTAAGTTTTTTATACCCTGAACCCATTAAAAATGGGTAAAAAGGGTATTATGGTTTTGTGCAAAAGTATGTAACAGGCATAAGGAAGCATCTCCGACCATATAAAGTATATATATTCTTGATCAGTATCAACAGTCGAGTCGATTTAGCCATGTCCGTCTGTCTGTCTGTCCGTCCGTCCGTCCGTCCGTCTGTCTGTATGAACACGCGGATATCAGAGACTACAAGAGCTAGAGACTTCATATTTGGAATATAAGTTCTCGTAATCCCGGGACAGATCAAGTTTATTAAAATTTATCGATAACTCCTCCCATTCAAAAGTTATCGATAAATTTCGATTTCAGACCAGCGTTTTTGGGCTATAACTTACAAGTTATGAGAGCTGGAGGCCCCTATTTTGGCATGTATAATCTCGAATAGCATACACATGTAACAAATTTTTCACTTTTTGGATACCACCCCCAATTCGCTCAAAAATTCAAAAAACTCATTTTTGAATATATGACCTTGCAATTTGGTTTGGTCACACATTTTATAGCCAATGTTATGTCCTACAAATTTTAAAAAGATCGGAAAATAAACACAGAAGTTATTTAAGATTTTACTTTCCATTGTGTGGGGCTCAGTGAAAAAGCAAGATAACTGCTTAAACCGTTTTCACAGCTTGCAGTAATGTGTGGTGTGTTTGTATGTATGCACACTATTAGGCAAGTATGAATGGATGTCAGAACTGGGTTCAGGGTATCTCCTAGTCGGGCAGTCCCGACTAGAGCACTCTTACTTGTTCATATTAAACTTGATTTGTAAACTCTCTTAAATGTAAAATGCTTATGTTCAATGCTTTTGTATTTTATTAATTGCAAAGCAATTAAGCTCAAAAAGTGCTTATATCAGGGAAGAAATGTTTGTAAAATAAGGCCAAATATTCTTGTTGTGAATAAAAAATGGTACTCAAAACTTAAACAATTTGTTGATATTTTGTATTTAAAAGGAGAAGAAACCGTTCTTGAACTAGGAACAAAACGTTCTCGAAATTGGAAGCGTTCTAAAAACAAGAACTCCATACTTAGTACAATATACACAAGTAAAACGCACTTGCGCTACTCTTGATATCGAATGTTCTTTTCCTTATTCGATGCACATGTTGTTCCGCTAAAAACGATTGGTTCTTCCTCCGTGTACTTAGTGTGAACTTACCGGTGTGGAGCCGCGTGTGCTGCTGGACGTGGGATAGCTGCTTAAATCTACGATCACAGTAGGAGCATTTGTAGGGCTTTTCCCCGGTATGGACGCGAATGTGCTGCACCAGCTGATGGTTGCTGGAGAAGCTCTTCATGCACTGCTGGCACTGGTGAGGCTTCGTCTCTGCGCCCGGCGTTGTTCCGCCGCCCATGCTAGCCGTGCTGGCCACTCCGTGCGCCCCCAGCCCGACACGAGGAATCTGCTGTTGGATCTGCTGCATGGCGCTCTTGTGCATAAACAGCTGGAAAGTGGAAGAGGACGAGCATATTGGTTACAAACTATCGATCAATATCGAGGCGACTATCACTATGATATATTTGTACATATGTAAGACTATATATGATGTACACAAGCTCATTGTTGTGTATATGTATGTATGTATGTATGTATGTATGTATGAATGTCTGTGTTTTACTTCTCACCGAACACGTACGGCATATGCTGCTATTATCATTCAGCTTAGTTACATTTTATTCGCGGTCGCTTATGGTTTCATTTCGATTGGGTGCTCTACTTAATACAAAGTTTTGCCTATGTCAAGGTTAAGCCCCGATGCGATTGATAATCATCTATGTATCTAGGTATGAACGGGAATATGTGTGCACTAGATGAGAATAATATATGGACTTTCATTTAATATCTTCACGCACAAACTGCTGTCGCGACTATCATACTAGGGTCATTTATAGATTGTCGAAACGCTTTAACCCAACAAAGTGAATAGCATTACTTTTTATACATACCCGCTCTTTCTTATTTTTTTCATAAATATTATTATAAAAATATGTATAGTTGCATGTCGTACAAGTCGAAAACAAGTCAGCAAAACGCAATTTTGTTTTTTTAGTGACTTTTTACTTATAATATTTTTTTTATGCAAACGTAAATGTTAAAGACTATATGTATGCATATATGCATTTACATATAAAACGCAGAACGAAAAATTAAAAATTGTATGTACATATGTATGTTAATGGGCATTTTGGTTCAGACCAACAAAAACTGGGCACATTTTTGCTGATTTTTACAAAAAATTGGTTGATGACTGAGAAAAGAAATATAGAAAATATGCTAAAATAAACGGAAGACCTTCGTTTCACTCCGCCGCTAAAGGTCGCGGATGGAATCTTCCTAAAATGAATTAAGATCAAGTAAGAGTACTCTAAAGGGGAGTGTCCGACTCAGATATACCCCAGATATACACACTTACACTCTCACACATAAAAACACATGCTGCATACTGAGAGATTTTGGCAATAAGTGTGCTCGTTTATCCTTTAAGAACATTTAATCTTTTATATGTTATGTGATTATTGTCCGATCGGCATGATGAAATAAAGTGTGTGAATTCATGAAATTTGGGCTGATGGGTCAAATACCATTCTATGATATTTGAAATTATTCGTACCTAATTAAATCCCACTTTAATATGACAATTTTTTTTTCGGGTTTCTGCTATACAGTCGAATTACTCTATATCTAACTTCTATAAGTCGAATTTTCTGTTACTCTAGTCAAATTGAGTGGAAATAGTTAAAAATTGTAAGCCTATAAGTCGAACTTTCGTGTGGCACATGGATGTCCGAGTCAGGAAATGCAATGCGGCCTTATAATCAGGCACTCGCGGGATCAATCTTTTTATTTATATGTGTAAATGATATTTATTTTATGAAGTGAAAGCATATGAAAAGCATATGATACAAACACGCTTACAAAGTGCAAGCTAGTATATTGAGGCATGACCAGGAGCCAAATACTCGTACACCGATACAGATATACACCTCCATAATCCACAAGAAATATGGGAGTAGGTGCTAGCCGAGTACGAGTACGAGTACGAGTACGAGGACGAAGATGATGGCGAAAGCGGTGGCAAGGAATACAGACACAGAGACAGGCAACCAGACAGTCAAGCAGGCAGGCAGGCAGGCGGGCAGCAAGCAGGCGGGCAGCAAGCAGGAGGCAGCAAGCAGGCGGGCAGCAAGCAGCAGGCAACTCGCGTGCGGTGTTGGTGTTCTCTGGTTGGTTGGTCGCCAACGGTTTGTTTGCACTGCCGCCGATTCGCTGCTGCCGCTCGTCATTTGGCCGAGACTCTTTGCCACTGCAGTTTTTATTCATTTGGCGAGCGCAGCCAGGGAACAGGCCCCTGTCCTGTGCTGTTCCTTTGCTGCCTGCCTCGCTGCTTCGTCCTCATTCTTCGCAACGCATAAAAATGGCGAGCACTACAAGCGGCGCAGTCCAGCCACTAGCCAGCCAACGGCAATTCTGCGAATCGCCGGCAAATGAGATTGCGATAATAGGACGGACAGACGGACGGCCGGACGGACGGACGCTTGGTTGTGTGAACGAGTGTGTATGGGTATGAGTAGGGGTGCGGAAGGGGTAAAGTGGACGTGGGTCAGTGGCTGTGTGTTGCACAGGGGAAGTGCGACTAGCCGAGCACAGAATCCTTAAAAGTAGACACACATACTAAGAACGGGACATGCACACCAACCTGAGCATATAAGAATATACTGTTTAAGCACATATTTATGTACATGCAGTTGTGAATCCTTTCGGCATCTGCGCCCTTACATTTTTTTCAACCTTTATCTATTTTACGAAGAAAATGCATTGCATTCTTTTTTCCCAGACATTTAATATAAAAATATACATACATACATATAATAAAAATAAAATTGTTAGAATGCTTTGTCGAGAGTGCAGGAATTCTATGATACTATAGCTTATGAATAGCCTTCTTTACACCGAATAGTTTCTCGAATAAAAATGGGTAAGAAATATAAGTGCTAGAGACTTCATATTCGGAATATAAGTTCACGTATTCCCTGGTGAAGTTGATTTCATTTGATGTGTGCTCAGTATGTGTGTTTGTTGAATGTTAGAACTGAGTTCAGAGTATCACCCAGTCAAGTACTAGCGACTAGAGGACTCTTACTTGGTTTTATGTTGCCATTCTTGCATTTTTTTTTTATAAGAAATAAATCGTAGGGAAAATCAGTGAAATTAAATATAATCAGTCAAAATGTATTTGTGAAAAATTGGTTTTTTTAATTCTGTGTCTTTAAAACTGCAATACTCAGAGCTCCCTCCAATATACTATGTACAATGAAACTATACATTTAATTATATGTAAATAGAAATGTATCCGACAAATGAGTTCACATACATATGCATTTGTACATAATCTCATATACAGTCAATGTGCATAAGTGTGCACATCGTTTTTCTAAACTTTCTTTCACACACTTTTAGCTGTTCTCTTTCACTGTTTTTTCCGTAGATATATTTTTTCTAATTCTTCAACACACATGAAGGATGGAGGGATGGTGGCAGGGTGGCAGGGTCCTTGCGCCAATGAATATCTACTGTTGCTCTCGTCCTGCTGCTGCGGTGTCTGTGGCTGTGTGTTGCCAGTTGGTTGTGTAACTCACACACGTTGCTTGAGGGTAAGATATAGAACACCCCGTAGGGGAAGAACGACAGGAGGAGGTACCAGTAACCGTATGGCGCTAAAAATACAAAAAAAAATAAAAAAAAATAGAAAGGGGAAAAAACGACAGTGGTCGAAGGCGAGCAATATGAAAATGGTCGCAAAGCAGTTTTTTGAATGAGGGGGTGAACGAAACAAAATGAGTGTGCTTCTACTTTGGTTATTTTTCCTATTCCTGAGAATGTCGAGGGTGGAACAATCCCAGACATACTACACACACACACACACACACACATACACACACACACAAGCAGGTAATTCGTTCCTTCGCCATGTGTGTGCGTCCTTCGGCATCTTCATGGGCAATACTAAAAACACATGCACCTTTCTGTCTGTGTGTGTGTGTGTGTGACAGTGTACTGCTATATTACATATATATGCACAACTGCATGCACATGTATGTGCATACATTCGTATGTCTGCATTTCAGTTTGTTTTCGTTAACAATTTGGAATTGTCTTGGAATGGCGTCTTGACACTGTTGCTAAGCTCGCTCGCAACCTGAGTGTCTGTGTCTTTGCCTTTGTCTGTGTCTGTCGACATACATACATATGTACATATTATATATGATTGTGTGTGCGTCTTAGAGTCGGTTGTCTTCTGTGTTTTTATACCCTGAACCCATTAAAAATGGGTAAAAAGGGTATAATGGTTTTGTGCAAAAGTATGTAACAGGCATAAGGAAGCATTTTCGACCATATAAAGTATAGATATTCTTGATCAGTATCAACAGCCGAGTCGATCTAGCCATGTCCGTATGTCTGTCCGTCTGTCCGTCCTTCTGTATGAACACGCAGATATCAGAGACTATAAGAGCTAGAGTCTTCATATTTGGAATATAAGTTCTCGTAGTCCCGGGACAGTACAAGTTTGTTTCATTTTATCTATAACTCGTTCTGTTTAAAAGTTATCAATAAATTTCGATTTCAGACCAGTGTTTTTGGGCCATACCTTGAAAGGTTTAATAGCCAGAGGCATGTATGTATTGTCTCGAATATCATACATATCTAACAAATTTTTCACTCTTTGGATACCGTACCCCCATCTCCCCAAAAGTGAAAAACACTACTTTTTCAAGGTACGACCTTGCAATTTGGTTTGATAACACATTCTATAGCCAATGTTATGTCTTGAAAATTTCATAAAGATCGGGCACTAAACGCAGAAGTTATTTAAGATTTACATTTCCTAAGTGTGGGGCCTTGCGAAGAAGTTAGTCTGCTTAAACTGCTTGCAGTATATGTGTGTTTGTATGGATGTGCATTGATTGGTAAGTATGAATGGATGTTAGGGTATGTTAGGGTATCTCCTAGTCGGGTACTCCCGACTAGAGCACTCTTACTTGTTTATATATGCATACCCTTTGCCCACTTTATATTGAATGAAAGGTCTCTTATAATATACGTATATCAGTTTTATATCAAATCGGTACTCGAGACTCTGTTCTTACAAAAATCAATAAGTGTGTTAGCAAAGAATTATTTAAATGTTGCTGAACTAAAAAAAATCAATTCTTAACTTTTTATAATGTTAAAAAAAACATTAAAGTCTAAATTGAGTAACAATGGCAAAATCGTAAGCATAATGGCACAAGAGAGCGCGTGAGAGAAAGAGAGAGAGAGAGAGAGAGAGAGAGAGAGAGAGAGAGAGAGAGAGAGAGAGAGAGAGAGAGAGAGAGAGAGAGAGAGAGTGGACCTTTAATCGTTAAAGAAACAAAAATAATAGGAATAATAAGAAGAATAATTGAAGAGAGATTTGGCATTTTGGTGTGGGAGTCTTACACAGCAAACGGCCACTCAACCTAGAGCTAAAAATTGAAAATACCATAAAATGAAAATACCCTTTAATTTTTTAAAATAATATGGAAAAATTTACCAACAACAAACAGGTTTTATTACGATTGTTTAGTACATAGAGGTAGAGAATTAAGAAAAAAATGTTCACAAATTAATTTGACTGATTATATTTAATGTCACTGATTTTCCCCACGATTTATGTTTTATAAAGAAGCATGAAAGAACGGCAACATAAAATAAAACCAAGTAAGAGTGCTCTAGTCGGTAGTACATGACTAGGTGATACTCTGAACTCAGTTCTAACATTCAACAAACACACATACTGAACAAACATAAAATGAAGTAAACTTGACCACGGAATACGTGAACTTATATTCCGAATATGAATATATAGTCTCTAAGATCAGCGTCTTCATATATACAGACGGATAGAAAGACAGACGGACAGACAGACAGACGAACAAACAGACGGACATATTAATAGGGATAAAGAATATATATATGCTTTATATGGTTGGAGATGATTCCTTTTGCATATTACATTCTTTTGCTCAGCTTTATTATACCCCTTTTACACATTTTTAATGGGTTCAGGGTGTAAAAGCATTGCCAAATTATAAGGTGTGGTTAGCACATTTGTCAGAATGCCTTATGGGGTCGGGTCGGGTATGGCTATATATTTTTTGGAGTAATATCAAATAATTACCGTTTACACTGAATATCCTTGTTACTGTTCAAATTGATCGAGTTATAAACAGCGAAGATATGCCGTATGAACTATTTTGATGAAACCGATGTACAGGGATAGCTGCAAATTAAATAGGGCGCGGAATATTCTGTAGGCATAGGCGTAAAATATAATCTGGTGAGATCTGTCCACATATTCGAAAAGAGGGTCTAAAATCTTCGGCACGCCGATGATACTTATTCTCCTTTTTTTCCTGATAAAACAAATAACTATAAACTAATAAAATATGCTTATATATAAATTTTTATATTTGTATGTGTGCTAGTTTTAATAAAAATAATTGCATGAATTTAATGAAAAAAATAGTTTGTTGTTGCTATTCCATTCCTTGTAATGAGAAGCAGGCACAGCTTCTTGTCTTTTGTTTTTGTTTTGTGTAAGAAACATAAGCACTAATTAATAAAATATGCGTACATACCATATTAAAAAAATGTTTTTTGGCTTTGCTAATAAGTGGTAATATAAAATAATTGAATCTTCTGCTGATGTGGAGAATGAAAGTTGAAAGTGTTAATGAGTTGATTTTTCGCATTATACTTTCATTTCTTATATGTACATATACATACGTACATAGCAACGATTTTGGGTGCTGTTATAGGGTATTTCTAAATCGGGCGGGCACTCTCAACTAGAGACCTTTTTACATAATAACTTCACTGTGAACTTACCACCGACATATCAAAGTAAGGCAATAAATACCAAAATATAAGACTGAAAAATTAAAACAAGTAAACAAAACATTTGATATGCATTAAACCAAATAACGTTTATTGATCACAAAGAATAGTGGGAGGCATTAAAAATCGCGCGTGGATATAAAATCATGCGGATCGAAAACCGAAATTTATAAAATACGATTAAATTACTTAACATAAAGCCGTATAAACTTAAGTTCATAATTTCAACTTAAAATAATAATGTGTATGTATTCTTACGTTTTTTGGTCTTTAGAGCAGAGAAGGACCAACAGATGATGAGGTTTTTTAAGCGTTGTTCAAAAAACGAGAAAAACCCCAAGTAATATATTTACTGACACAATACCTTTATATTAAAGATATATACATATATATATATACATATGTATATACATTTATATCAATTTATAGCTCGTAGAGCAAGGGTTGAAAACTAATGTTAAAGATGAAATAAAAATATCAGTCATTTTGACTACTCTAACAACACTCAAATAAGCTGAGCGCATTATAGTATATCCCATTATTATTACGTATTACATATGTACTTACAAAATATATATGTGTATGGTAAATCTGCTTATGTTCCGATTTGGACTTAATTAAACTTCTTTAAGAATTCACTTTTCATGTAACTCGATTAAAAATCTGAGGATGCGTAACTTCTTTTCTTGTGATGAATTCAAATCGTGTGGATTGGTGTCGATGTAAGTGTAAAGTGGAAAGTGTGTGTGTGTGTGTGTGTGTGTGTGTGTGTGTGTGTGTGTGTGTGTGTGTGTGTGTGGGTGTGTGTGTATGGATGGATGTGTGAATGTCAAAATGATACGAATGCCTCTAAAAATCAAAACAGACTAGCAGGCTTCGGTTAGCGGGTGCCTTTGTGCTGTTAGCTTCCTTATGTTGTTAACTTAGATTGTTCAGTTGCTGTGTGCTGAGTGAATGATGTGTTGGAAAGTGTGTTATGTTTATGTGAATGTACTTATAGTAGTATGAGTATGTGGAAATAGTATGTGCATGTACATGTGCAATTTTAGTTTGTGTTTGTGTTTGTATTTGTGATTGTGTTTGTGTCTTCAACGTGGAAGAGTACTATACACAACGGAAGAGATGCCAACTCACTCGTTGCAGGGTCGACCAACATTCTTCAAGCGTACGTTCACTGATCGCGGCTGCACTGCTGGACCTGGAGAGCTGGAGCTGCAACGATATAGGCAGAATATGTAATATGTGATAAGTGATATGTGATATGTAATATGTGATATGTAATCAGGGCGATTGGCAAACTACTAGCAATATTCAAAAGATATATGCTTCGAGATTCAATAATAAGCCAATAATAAATATGTGCATACATATGTACTTATGTATTTGCAGACCTGTACATAAATTCAAAATCTATAATGATAATTTGTTAGTAGGAAAGTAAAATGACGTAAACCTGTTGAATACATTGCAACTAAGCAAGATTGTGATTTTAATACAGGCCTACTATATTTGATCTTTCGAGAGTATTCCATAAATCTCCAATTGAATGAATTTTAATGTGTATATTATAAGCATTATAGCTATCTGCCAATCGAGTACTCTCGACTTTTTTGTCCAACATGCTTTACTGAGAGATTTCAGAAATGGCTCTTTACAGATTTGGTGTAATTTATGTTTTAACAACCAAATGACAACACTAACACTAATAACAAAATAGTTTTTTCAATTTCATGTGTTTATATACGTAATTTGTTTAAATAACATTAACATTACGTGCGTCTGTACATTCGCCAGGCGGCAAACGATCGGTTAGTCTGCTTTTAAAAATGAAGTATGTGTGTAATTATTGGTACTTCGCTTTGTTGGCATTGCTCGAACAAAAATAAAGCTAAAGGTAAAACTTTTCTTTATGATTTCTATTGCAAAATGTACGATATGTTGTCTCATCCTGCAGCCCAAAAATGAAACTTATAAAATCATACGAAGAATTTTTATGAATTTAAAGTATAATTCTTTAATCATTTGAATTTGTTTTTATGTAATTATTTAAATATTCAACTCAAATACATTGTTCAGCTACAATTTATTTAGAAATGTATTATATATGTACATATATACATACATATACATATGTATATGCCCACATCCCAATTGTGAAAGATGAAACAGGAACAACCTAGACTTGGTATAGGCTCATAACAAGTCTTTAAATGTGGGCCTTAAATTTCACCCCTGTCTATTCAGTGGAGAAGCCACAGACAAAATAAATGCTAGTGAGAGCAATTCATTCAACAAAGCAGAAGCAAAAGCAAAAGCAAAAGCGAAGCCAAATGAAACAAAATGAACGCGAAGGGTTAATTTGAATTTTGACAGATTTTCAATTGAAAATAAAATTACATCGTGCTCCTTTTCACAGTCAAGTGTCATTCTAAAAACGAGATCAGGTCGATTGAAAATCAAAGAAAACGGAACGAATAATAGATAGATTTCTTGTTCTATTTGTTGATACGCGCGCGTCTGATGCTTTGGTTATCTACATACATAGATGTTTATCATATTATTATGTATGTATGTATGGGTGTGTGTGAGTGTGTGTGTGTGTGTTTGTGTAACAGATTAAGATGCGATGCGGTTTAGATTGAATTGGGTTCAATTATACGCATTGAGGTGGCGCAGCGAACTGGAGCAGTCGAAATAGCAGAATCCATCAACAAGAGTTTTCGTTTTTCAAGTGTTGTGTCCTTGCAATATTATTTGTTTATTTGTTTTCACCGAGCTCACGAGTACGTGTGTGGCACACATGTGTGTGTGCGTGTGTCTTCACATGTGAATGCATCTGGTTGTGTGTGTGTGTGTGTGTGTGTGTGTGTATTGTATATTGTATTTGAATGAATGTTCGATAGAGTTCTTTCCGGGACCCGGTTTAGGCCGGTTGAGGCAGCACTAAACTTTATTGACAACTATGAACATATGCTTATATTTATACGCGATTTTGATAAGGCTAAACATCACTTTGGTCGCGGCCACGATTTTACTGACAAGTTTCAATTGCGATAAACGGTTCACTTGGTATTTCGGAGTCACACAACCTGACGGCCCGATGTCCTTTCAACTTCTGCCGGCAGACGCTTCGCCTTATCCATAAACGGGATACCCGTCCAACGTCTTATTCTGTCGTCCTCGTCGTCGTCGTCGTCGTCGACGCCAGCGGCTCTGCTTTGGCTGTTACTAGCGTCAAGTTGTTCTTCTCTTTCTAATTCGTCGGTATCTGTGTCTGTGTATGTGTCTGTGCCTGTATCTGTAGAAGTGTGGCCGTGCTATTATTGTTTTCTTGAAGAAATTATGCGCGAGTTACAAGAAAAAAAAAAACAAAAAAACAAAGAACGAGAAGAAAACAAACGCGTTGTCTTTCCCTTTCTTTCTCACATATTCTCTCATTCTATCTATCTCTCTTTCTCTCCCTCGCTCTCTCTCTCTCTCTCTCTCTCTCTCTGAAAGGCAAGTCCAAAACAGAAGCAGAGGCAGCGGGCAGCGTTAGCGTCCGACGCAAGAACAGGAATAACGATTGTATATATATGTGTGTGTGTGTGTGTGTGAGTGTGTGTGTGTGTGTGTGCGCGCTGTATAGTGGCATAAAACTAAACTTGCACTCACTCACCCAAAACAACCCACTGAATGAATTCCACCCCAGCCACAAATACACACACATAAAAGGAAATAGGAGGAGAAATAGCGACTGCTAACGGGAATCGAACGCAAACGTTTATGAATTGGGGTTACTTGAGAAAAAAGCTACACCTAAAAACTAAGCTAGCGATAAGAATTTCGTCTCTCTTTCTCGTCTTCTCCCTCTATCACTTCATGTCTCTCTCACGTTCTGAATCTCACATGTACATGTGTATGTATGTGTGTGTGTATGTGTATATATTTACAGACAAAAACGTAATTGAAATTTAGCTTAAAAAGGGGAAGCATCCGTTTTCACACTCCTTTCATCGTTGCAGAGAACAAAAAAATTTCAAGACCAAATACATCTCAAGCATGCATGATTCATACCACTCGCTATAAATAGTCTGGAAGGTGTTCCACGCAGAGCATAGGTAGATGAGACAGCAAAGCTTCAGAGGAACTTCTACCCCTTTCGCAGGGTTCTTTCAAGCTTTCAAGTTCAACTCGCCAACCAAAAGGGGTATTTGCTGGAATACATGAGTATGACTGGGATATTTTTGTATAAGAGTTACTATTTTACAACATGCTTGTCCGACTCTCTCTCTATCTTTCTCTTTCCGATATTGGCATAATCTAAGAGCATTTATTCCCTTAACCAGCGAGGTGCAGTTTTAACGGCAATGCCTAAGGCGTCTATGTGAGAATACTCTAGGGCCATAGAGCTCTGCCATTGTGCTTTATTCACTGTTGTTGATGCTAACGCATTTCGACAGAAGGATCCATGCTTTCTGGGCTTCAACTAAACTGATTGTATTCAGATATCCATGTATGTTCTAAATTTAATGCGCTGCACTAGTTTTCCGCAAACTCAAAAAGTTGAAGAGCTTATTTTCCGACTGGCAGAAATAAACTTGGCAATACAATGTGTGAATTACCGACAAACTTAAATGGTTTCCAAAACTACAAAAAAACAAGTAAGAGTGCTCTAGTCGGGAGTGCCCGACTACGAGATACCCTGAACCCAGTCCTTACAATCATTCATACTAATATTAACACACACATGCTGCAGTACAAGCAGTGCAAGCGGTTTAAGCAGTTAGCTTGCTTTTTCGCTGAGCCTTACACAATGGAAAGTTAAATCTTAAATAACTTCTGTGTTTATTGTCCGATCTTATTGAAATATTTGGGGCAAAGAATTGTCAACAAACCAAACCAAATTGCAAGGTCGTACCCTCAAAAATGAGTTTTTTGATATTTTGGGGGGTTTGGGGGGTGGTATCAAAAAAGTGAAATATTTGTTACATGTGTATGCTATTCGAGATTATACATGCCAAATTTGGGGCCTCTAGCTCTTATAACTTTGAAGTTATGTCCCAAAAACTCTAGTCTGAAATCGAAATTTATCGATAACTTTTAAACGGTACGAGTTATCGATAAAATGAAATAAACTTGATCTGTCCCGGGAGAACTTATGTTCCAAATATGAAGTCTCTAGCTCTTGTAGTCTCTGATATCTGTGGGTTCATACAGACAGACGGACAGACAGGCGGACAGACGGACAGACAGACGGACATGGCTAGATCGACTCGGCTGTTGAAACTGATCAATAATATATGTACTTTATATGGTCGGAGATGCTTCCTTATGCCTGTTACATACTTTTGCACAACTTCATTATACCCTTTTTACCCATTTTTAATGGGTTCAGGGTATAAAAAAAAACCAACAAAACAAAAAAAAAGCTGGTCTGAGATCGAAGTAACGGGGCAAGTTATCGATAACATGAAATAAACTTGATCTGACACACGAATTCGAGAATATTCAAAAATATGCTGTTCTACTCTCTGATATCAGCGTTTTCATGAAGACGGACAGAAGACATACTGACGGCTCGATCGACTATGCCTGTAAGATACTGTTGCAAAAATTCAGTAGATCCTTTTAAATAATTTTGAATGGGTTTATCGTGTAACTAGTTGGGCAACAACAGAAACAAGCAAGTGTTATTCCGATGTTTCTTAATCATTTTGAAGTTATGTCCAAAATTGCATGTCTCCTTCAAGCAATAGCAGAAAGAAGAAATCTTGGCTGACTTTTATCAAATTACATATACATATACAAATTCAGATTTGCATAGGGAAATGCACTTACCTGAATTTCGTTGGCCAGTTTTTCATTGTTGTACTTAATATCGGGCGTTGAGCTGCCGCCAGATGGAGTTATCGAGTGCTGTGGAGATTGCTGACCCTGCGATATCGGCTTGTTGAGCAGCGTCAGTGTTGGACTGTGGGCCTGGTGGCTCTGCTGCTGTTGCTGTTGCTGCTGCTGCTGCTGCTGAAGATGCGAGTGTTGGTCTGCGGGTCCAGTTGCGCCGAAGAAGCCACCGCTGTAAGTCTGCTCAGATTGCTGCGGCCGTGGATCCTCGGAGTGCTGCTGGCCATGTTCCTGCTTGGTTTTCACTGGAAGGCCAGTGCTGTTGGCATTGAGGCTGCTCAGCGAGGAGACGGGATGCGGTAGAGGGTTGTCCGTCTGATCCGTCGGGGGGGCACTGCTGCTGCTATTGTTCTGACTGTGGCTATTCAGCGCCGTTGACTTTAGATGCGCCGCCGCAGCAGCCGCGGCCGCTGCATTGAATAGCAAATGGTGGCTGCTGAGCTGCGTTGATGTTACCACTGACGTCGCCGACTGCGGCGCTCCAAATGATTCGTTACTGTAGCACTGTTCCACATGCTGTTGCAGCAGATGAGTGTCGATGTGCTGTTGTTGTTGCTGCTGTTGTTGTTGTTGTTGTTGATGCTGTTGTTGCTGATGATTCTGCTGCTGCTGCTGCTGCACCTGGTTTGGTTCCAATTTGCTATTCAATGGCAGGTGGTTATTGTTATTCGTAGGGTTGGCATGCTGCTCCTGCTGGCTGGACAAAGGGTGCTGGTGCGGGTGCTGTTGTGGATGTTGTTGTTGCGGGTGCTGCTGCTGCTGCTGCTGCTGCTGGTGCAATGCCGTCGCTGCAGAGTGCAGTGCGAAGGGCGCTCGGGCCTGCTGCCAAAAGTCGGCCGCATCCATTTTAAACATGGACAGCCGATTCTCGTCGCGCGCGAACGGCTGATGCTTTTGAGCTTCCGGTTTCGGCTGCGGCTGCGGCTGTGGATGTGGCTGGGGCTGCTCCGCTGCCTCGGCCTGCTGAAGCTGAAGGTGAAGGTGGTGGGCCTGGCTTATGTACCGCTGGTCGCTAGTGAACTGCGACAGCAGCCACTCGTCGACCTTCGCTTGCGATCTCAGTAGCAGTTCTTCCGGACCCAGGGCGATGGATCTGTTGCAAGCGACTAGAAAAGTATAAGGGAGCGGCTCCTCAGTAGCCTGAAAATATACATACATACATATAACCGTAATGCCGTTGAAAATATCTTGGTCATATTAGGATAAGTACAATAGTTCTAGTCCGTAACACATATTTGTATTTATGTCTACAGGTACAAAAAATTACTTTAAGTGTAGGTTATATATATACAAAAATATCGTGTCCATTATTCGAATAGCTCTTTTCGCAAGTTGCTTAGTTTTTGCTTAAACAGATATTTCGATGTTAGTTTTACTTATATTCGGAATAATTTAATATCATAAATGAAAGGGCGTTTTATCTCAAGTAAGCGTACTCCGAATTTGTATATTTTAACACTATTGAGTATGTGCTAGAAAAACTATACAACAAAATGTGCAAAGATTTTTTTTTCATTGTAGGTAAAAAAAGGAAAAGAATTTAAGAAAACAGACTTTTGAGCTGAATAATTCAAATAATTTCAATATTTTTTTATTTTATATTATTTTCGTACATTTTTTCGATTTCTTCAAAATGAGACAAAATTTTGGTTCTTAGCTGTTAAATATTTATTGTCGAATATTGACAGTCGACACAAAAAAAATATAGTAAAATTATAACACATTTAAAGGTATAAATAAAATTTAAAATATTAAATTAAAGATATAAGTTACAAATTATGTTAAGTTTTGCGGATATTAATAAAAAAAGAAAACATTGGCCAAACATTTGTTGCCAGGATTAGGGAAAACCCAGATAAACACAATGAAACCAATGAACAATAAAAAATTAATTAGTAATTTGTTAATATAGAAAAGAGAAAAATATTAATTTAAAGTAAGTATATTAAATTCAGAATTATAATAAAAAATCAAGAGATAAATAGAGAGATAGAAGATGGAGACACAATAAAGTAAAATAATGGAGTAAAATAAAGGAATAGTCAGAAAATAAAAGGCAAGTAGATCCCGTAAATACAAATGAATATAAGATTTTATTATTGGGAGAGAGTGCTCAACCGAGATTACGAAAAATACGCTGTTGTGGGCCTTACAAAGACCACGAAGAGGATTTATTTGGTAATCAGTCGTACATGAAGGCAAAGTCAAGGGGACGTAGTTCCTAGTTGGCCTTCTAGGAACAACAAATTTTAGGCGAGCTAAGAGAAAAGAAGAATCTGTGTCGTCAATAATTAACTTGTGTATGGAGACACCACCAAGATACACCAAATACATGAGAAGTATTCAAGAATATGCCGAATTAATGAGATATAGAGCAGTTTGGGGGTGAAAGGATCGTTAAATTCCTTCGACCAACGCTTAATGAAGTCAATTAACGAATAATGTAATTGAACTGCATTGTAAAGGATAGATAGATGGAATTGTTGTACGATTCTTAGAAAATTACACTTGACCTTGACAGGTGAATCATATTAGAAGAATTCGATATCGATATTTATGGTTGTTCTTTTGGGAAATCATCTATATCCGGGAATTTTCTATTTGAACTCTCATTGTGTATTTTCTTTGTGATTAACACTTTTGTGCAGATGGGCGGACAGATTCGCCCATTGTCCTGATCAAGCATATAAATGGTGGTTTCTTTTGTTTGATGAAAAATTGGAAATTGCCACGCCCCCACCATGCAAATAAGAAAATCTTTAGATTTAAGATGAAAGTTAATTTGCACAGAAAAATTATACAAGCTGAACTTTTTAAGCTTGTTGAAAGTTTTGTAAATTAAAAACATACGGTTGGATGATTGTAATTATTTTAAAAAAATAGTGGGAAAAGTGAATATAAAAATAAATATATATTTTGGTATACATATATCACTATAAGTACTTGCAATTACTAATAAACTGAAGATTACTCTTTACAATTCACCAACTAACGCATTGCAAACTCTGTTTCTTTATGTTGTGCTTATGTAGTAGCTTGTTCCATTATAAATATTAGCAAGTGGGTCTCACTAAAGAGATTTAGGAGGCACTGCGACCAATGGGCTGTCTTTTGTGCCATTGTGTGCCACACATTCCACACTTTATGCATTTTTATTTTTTATTTTTGTATCGTCGATTTATTTAGGAAAGTATTCGCAGGATTAATAAACTGTTGAAGCTGCTTGGTGACTTGCCAGCTTGCTACATACTTGTATTATTAGTCCTTATTAGTCCGATTGACCTGAAGATCTGATTGACGTGATTGATCTACGTGGCCAGAAGGCGATAAGCAGCAGCATGTTAACACTGAAGCTAAAATCGAGAAGCCGCGCACTTGCACCATCCGTCAACGGCCATAGCAAATGTTGAATTCAACACGTCGGGAGCGGAGTCGTCGCTGGTGGCCCTAGTTCAGATAAGGATAACCTGGCGGCACGCGAGTCATTGAAAAACTAATTTTGTCGCTGCCTCGAACAAGTATAAATATGAATGTCGCTGAGGGTTCAGGACACATCTCGCGTGCTTAGAAATAGAACTTGGGTAAAAGCAACAGCAACAGCAACAGAAACAGTAAAAGCAATAGCAATAGCTATAGCAAAAGTGCGCCGCGAATTCGGATGGCTGTTAAACGTTGGCTGCCATCGGCAGAGCAAAGTAAGTCAAACGTCTTCGTGACGAGCTTCGCACATCTTCGGCAAGAGGCGAGCCGTCTTCGTGGCAAGCGCAGTCTTGCTTCACGTGCGTCCGTCCTCTCTTAACTTTACTCTTGCGCTGCTACTTGCAAGACGAGTTACTCCTGCTGTCAGTTAGCTGTTAGCTGTTAGTTGTTAGCTGTTAGTTGTTAGCTGTTAGTTGTTGGCTTTGCGGTAGTAGAGGTAACAGTAACATTTGGCAGCTGCTGCCTTAGTGTTGCTGCAACAAGACAATGCAACACATACCACAAAGCGTATCTGCATCTGTACTTATTTATCTCATGAATTGAATTTCATTTAAAGTCTCCTAATAAGGTACAATCGCAAGAACACACATTTATGAATGCTCTAGTCCGAAGTGCCCGACGAGGACACATCCCAAACCCATACCCAAACCTATAATACCTATAATAATTTAAGTAACGGCTTATCGAAGCTCATCCAAGTATAGATATGTCGGGCAATGTATCCGATTTGATGATATCTTACACAATATCATCTTAACGACAGCTTCAATATTCAAATATATATATCTTTTCTCTATCATATATCATCAACTTTGCGCTCAATCATACTCACCGTATAATTGTTGGCATTCCTTCATCTTGTCAAGGCACATCGCATTGCCAGACTATCATTTGGAATGCAGCAGATATTTGGATTGATAGCTAAGTAACTTCCATGGGCATCCGTTGAGGTTAGGTTGAATACATTACCACCTTTTTCGAAGTGTTTCTCGTAATTCTCAACTCTAATATCTTAATTGTATGTACGAATTATATATTTTTATACATTATTGAAACTAATTTGAACTTAAGGCCGGAATAAGGCACACGTTACGGTTTCGCGATATCGTAATTGAATGATGGCATATGTGTTTTAGGATCGAGATTTTTCAAACTTGCAAAATTATTAATTTCAAGTTTTGGTTGATTTATTTTTTTAGATGGTTTTTGTTTTTGTTTTGTTACTTAATTTTTCGTTTTTGGTTGAGTAAATTTATCATCACAATTTGTTAATTCTTTTGGTTAGGTTGTAGGCCAAATATATATCACCCAAATATTTATATTTTCGTCTTTATCTCTCGCTAGGTCCCTTCTCAAAAATGTTTTTAAAAGTACATATAAATGATTTATATATCTCCATATATATCTCTATATATATATATAGGTAGCACACGTTCAATTTTTGTCGTATATTCGGACTTCTATTAAGTAATTAATTAGCTTGCTTCCATAGTACGTTATATGTTATTGGTTTAATATCATATATTTTTCCGAAATACATGGTTAGAAATGAATGCTATCAACTTAGAATCAATGAAATTAAAAATCAATGTTTTCCTATGTACTGTGGTTTTTATATTTATTTTTATATTTAATCCTTAGATCTGCTTAGATTTAGATGCTATCGTTTATTATGTGAACTTCATCCACAGTGTCCTAAATAAGTCTGCAGCTTTCCATATACCTCCTGTGTAATCGTAATTATGGCCTGCTATTAGATGTTAGACATTTTATAGATAATATAGAATATTTAAACTATGACGTTGGCATTGTTGTGGCAACGACCGTTAATACTATTGAAATTCTAAGTTTGGTATAATACTATTTTTATTGTTATATATTTAATATATGTTTACAAGTATTTAGTTCATCTGCGCTGTCTGCTAGGGATGGAAGTTTGAGTTTGTGTGTGAAGTGAATTTGTGTGTGTTTGTGTTAGCTGGTTGGTTTGTAAGTAAATGCTAGCTATATGGTAAGTGGTATTCCAAACTGTCTGTTCCGGTGTCAGTGTGTTTCCGATAAGCATTCAATGAAAGTATTTTGATGCTGATCGGTGGGCCTAGCGCGATAATTATGCTGAGAAGAGCGAACCGTTTAAGCCTTAGTCTTAATTTACAACCGAAAATTGAAATTCGTGCCTGAATCGTTACTAGGGCTTGCTTTTTATTAGCTACTTAACTGAGAGCTGTTTGTTTGGTTTTGAAACGAATGAATCTCAATTAAACTGAACTGAATCGAAATAAAGTGTATATCGGCGTTATTGATATTATTGGTTTAGTTATTCGAAATTTTTTTGTTTTGTAGCTATTTTTTTACAGTTGTGATTTATTTATTTTTCGGCTTATTATGGAATTTGTTCTTGCTTATATTCTGTTGCGTGTTGGAGTTTACTTTTTGGTTATATGTTAGTCAAAATTGTGAGTTCGTTTCGTTTTGTTTATATACTTAAGTTTTGTACTTTTGATTCCAATTTTGCAATACTCTAATAATTTATTAAACAGTTACGTGCAATTTGATGTATTATTTGTCGCTTTTATGTTGACTTTGTTTTTGGTTAACGTAACGATAATTTTGAGTTTGCTGCTTTATTAATTTTTCCGTTTCGTGTTGCTTTTTTTGTTTTGGTTGTAGTATTTGTTGAAATTTATTGAATTGCTCAGGTCGAAATTTGTTTTATATATGTAAGTAGTTAAGTACGTGTATATGCGAATATAAATAAATAGTTTTAGCTTTATCCGTTCTATTGCTTTTTAAACTGAATTATGGTTAAGTTGGCATGGAGTTCTATTGTTATTTGCTTCAGGTCTGCAAATTTGTCTTGAAAACGTTTTTGGTCTATTGTTTTGGTAAAATTATGATGATCTGAAATCAGAGGGGAAAAGAAAAATGCGATCAGTGTGGCTTTATATTTCAATTTTTCAATTGGGATATAGAATGGGAGAGAAATAAGATTCAGTCAGTTGTGGCTGCTTCAAACAAGGAGGGGTTTTTTCTTGGGTTCAAATAAAAAACAAGCAGTTGCGCTGCAGATTCCAGCGTTTTCAGTTGCAAAATTGCTTGTGGTTTTTGTTGTTGTTGTTGTTGTTGTTGTTGTTTGTTGCACAAGCACCAAGTATTCACATTTGAGAAATAAAAATGCTCCGCGAGGTCTAGACGATCCGCAGTCGGCTGTTCTACTCCATAGACTATTGCGTTTCTGAATGCGACGACGAAATAATAGAGAATAAAAATTGGCTGCTGTTACTGGAAAAAGCGGCGTCGATGTGAATGTGTCGATGTGCGTCCAGGTCGAGGAGCGCAGCGGTCGGTAGGCTTATTATGAGATAAAAATGGTGTGCGATAAACAAAAACGACAGCGGCAGCAACAGCAGCAGCAGCAGAAGCAACAGCAGCAGCAGCAACAGCAGCAGCAGCAGCGACGTAGCAGCGTGGATTGATGTCGATACGAAACAAGGATGTGGTTGCGTATTCCAAAGATGTGCAACATTCATTGACAATCGCCAGTTGCATCAGAATTCCAAAAATAAATAAAAATATATTTATAGTACTGATTATAAAAAAACACATTGTCACAGGTACGAGGAACAGTAATTTTATTATGATTGGTTTTTAGGGAAACAAAAGTTTTCTTAAATGTAGAAACGACCATCCAATATCTTAGGTATTGCTTTTTTCGGGATTTGTTTATTTCGAGGCCAAATAAAATGAAGATAGTTCAGAAATTAGAACACCACCTCTTTGTAATAATAAATATTTTTGCTTTTTATACTTTTAATTTTATGTGTATTGATACATGCACAACTAAAATGTTATGAAATATGGCCTAGTGCAATATTTTTGAAATATACAAGCTACATCTAAATTGTATCATTGAAATAAGTGCAATTGAAATCATTTTCGATTATATTTTGATGGATACAAAATATTTTCTAGCCCACCATGACTATAGTCTACAGTCTCGCAGCCGACGCTGACGCCAACGCTGACGCTGACGCCGACGCCGACGCTAGCTACAGTTGCAGTTGCAGTTGCATATTTGGCAGGCGATGTCCAGCCAACGTTATTGTTGTTGTCGCTGCTGTTATGGAAAGGAGCCACAAAATTCGTCTGCCCCATTCCGCGCTTACGCGCTGACCGGACTATCACACACACGCATACATGCATATACACATACGCACACATCCGCACATACACATGCATGCGCACAAATGCGTACACACACACGGTCGCTTTGGCAGTGTCAAGTGCAGTTTTCGCCAACGCCAACGCCAACGCCAACGCCAAAGCCAACGCTAGCGCCGATGCTCCGTCGAGTTGCATTCGAGTGCAGCTCCTGCTGCACTTTCTGCAGTAACATCCCTTATTTGGAAGCGCACTCGCCCCAGCCTCTGCGACAACTGCAACTGCAACTGCAGCTGGAAGTGCAACGCCCAATCCCACCCTCTCGCCTATCGCCTGTCGCCTGTCGCCCCCTTTCTGCACTCTTGCTGGCATGCACATTTGTGCACGATTTAATGTCTACTTCATGGCCTTTCTGTCCCTTTCTCTCCTTTGTATGCATCATCTACTCTTTCCCTCTCCCTCTGCCTCTCTCTCTCTCTCTCTTACTCTTACTCTCTCTCTCTCTTTCTCTCTTTCTCCCTCTCTCCCACTCGCCCTCTGTCTCGCTCTCCTTCTGTCTGGCTGTTTATGTTTATGCAATGCTTCGGCCCTATGCATGTGTATGTCTGTCTGTCCGTGTGTATGCCAGGATGCATTTCCGCTTGTAGCCACGACACTGCATTTATGTGCAATTGTACATCTACCTATACACTTTTACATATGTATGTACATATGTGTGCGTATATATTGATGTATATACTTATGTGGCTGCATACGCATGTGTTGTTGTATGCACTTTACTTATGTGCTTGGCGTGTTAATGAATTTTACATAAATACATAAATACATAAGCAAAGCCATAACTTATGTACATATGTACTATAAAGATTAATCTATGTACATATGCATATATGTACATACATACGTGTCTGTACGTACATACATATGTGCATTTTTATTACTGATTGTCGTCGCAGCTGCGTGGACATCGATTTTCGACCAGCTAGCCGGCTAGACACCCAAAATTATTGATTTGCCCAATTTAAAAGTCAATCTTGTGCATGCTACATGATTTTTGAAAAGAAAGACGCATTTGGTTTTTTGTTTACTTTGTTTGGAACGTATGAAGAAATCTTTTACAATTATGGCGGTATACCGACGACACTTCCAAGGATTGCATCAAATCTGTTGAATTGTGCAGTTGTGTACAACAGATGCTTATATGTACTATATACTGTGCATCAGGAAGTGTGCAAAAGCCGACTATCAATTTATGCATGAAGAATTCAAAGTGTGCTGCAATAATTACCGATCGAAAGGTACTGTCCATTATCTAACAACTGTACATGCTATGAAATTCATCTGGCTGATGAAATATAATGTTATCAGTAGATGGGAAAAACTCAAGACAGTTTCGACAAACTCAGAGCCAAAACTCAAAATTGATCGATTAATTTCGATTTTAGTGCAGCGTTTTTTGCCATAACTAACATAACGGTTATAAGAGCTAGAACCACCAAAGTAGCCACCACACATGTACAAATTCACACCCCAAAAGTGTAAAAACACATTTTCGAGGGTATGACCTTACAATTTGGGTTGTTCCCAAAGCAAAGATCGGAAAATGAACACAGAATTAGTTTTTGCTTCAATTTTCCATAGTGTGGGTGTCAGTGAAGAAGTAAGTTAACTGCTTACACAGCTTGCAGTATATGTATGCTTTTCTGTATGCACACAGACAGGTTACAGGGAATGAAAGTATATTAGGGCACTCCCTCTGGTTTATTTTTATTACGAATAACGTTTATTCAGCACAGATACTATCAGACCTTGAGACCTCCGATTTGGAATGTATGGAGGAAGCTGATGATGAATACGTTCCGATCAGATAAAGATCAGATAAAGAGCGTTGAAGTGATATTCTTGACTTACATATACATACATATATGCTTTCGGCACGAAGCTGGATAAAGGTCTATTATACTCTTTTCGAAGAAAATAGTATTTTTAGTTTGTGCTGAAGCTTGTAACGCGTTGAAGGAAGCGTCGGAGACCCCCCAAAGTTACTGCTTAGAATAACAAAACAAATTGATCTAGCCATGTCCGTCTGTCAGTCTGTCTGTCTGTCTGTATGTATGTATGCAAACTAGTCCCTCAGTTTTTGAGCTATCGTGATCAAATACTTATTATTGAAATGTACAGCACATTAATCGGAGCCGGCCGGATCGGACCACTATATCTTATAGCTGCCATACAACTGGAAGTCGGTTTTGGTCATAAATCCCATGTTTTCAAAGCTATCGCGATGAAACTTTGCACAGATACTTATTATTCAAACATATATCACATTGATCGGAGCTGGCCGGATTGGACCACTATATCTTATAGCTGCCATACAACTGGAAATAAATTTAATATTTCAATAGAAGCTAATGAAAGTGCTGAAGTTTTCAGAGTGAAAATTGTCTAAAGGTTCGAAAAGAGTATAAAATCTTCGGCACGGAGAAGATAATCCTTTCCCACTTGTTTTATTTATGATTTAATCTTGCAGAGAGGAGTAAGACAAATAAAGTCGATGAATGGATATATGATATATTCACACATAGAAACGTTCATGCGTGTGTCAATCTATCATAAATTGCTCATACGAATCCTAATGAAATCCCGGAACCTGGCAACATAGACATCTGTCGAGCTAAATAAATAAATGAGATATTTATATAGAATGTATGTATGTTTGTACATATTTTTGAGTTTCGTCGATGCATGGCCAAAATGGACAAAATGGCGGCACTCCAGCGCCAAAACATTCAGCGTTAGGCAATGGTGGTCATGGAAATTGCACTTTTATGCCCCTATCCTATAAATGTATGTACATATGTATGTACATGCATGTATTTGCATGCGTGTGTGTGCGTAATATTGCTATGGATGTATCTAGAAATATTAATATTGGTGCCTATATAAATGAGGCAAACGCATCTATGAGATTGCGAGCAAGTGATGGCATAGTACATTAGTGTGTATTTATGAGTACATATGTCTCTTTTTGTTTTTTTCGTGTGGGTGCATTATGTACATTAGTTCAGGACAAGCCTGCGTTGGCTGGGCCGCATCTGATTTTGATTAGACGAGCAGCCTTTGGACGCCAGTCCAAGTACAAATTTAGTAGAGCCGTAGAAGTATCGGAATGACTTGAAGTTGGGCTCTATGTCGGTCGGTAGCTAGTAGCTAGTCCCTCGCAATGCCTACTTCAACTTTGTGTACTTGGTATCCAGCCAATTGCGCTCTCGCTCCACTCATACGTACCACCCAACTTCAGTCACACTCATTCATTATATTCAGCGTCAATAACCATATCAATATCTGCAATAACTACAACAGCAACAGCAACAGCAATAGCAATAGCATCGACCAAAGCGATGACAACGGCGACTAGCAAGGCCAAACCTATGTCAAGGTTGTCTGTCGGCTGGGCTGTCTTGACATGCCGGCAGCCGAGCCGAGAGTCGAGAGTCGATAGTCGAGAGTTGGGAGTCGAGAGTTGGGAGTTGGGAGTTGTGCCTGTCCCTGTGCCTGTGCCGCTGCTATCAGAGCTAGCTCTTCTAGCTTTCACATCTACATCTATATCACTTTATGTGTGTGTGTGTGTGTGTGTGTGCGTGTGTGTATGTATGCGTTTTTGAGTGTATTGGATGGTATTCTGGTTCGGGTCGGCAGCAGTTAAGCTTATGCGTTGAGCCGAGTGCAGCTGACCCGTTTTTAGGAGCTGCACGAGCGCAGCAGCAGCAGCAGCAACAGCTCAGCTGGGCCATGGAGAAACTTTTGAGTACCATGTTTACCTTCATTTTTATCCACAACTTTAATAAATGAAATAAATAAATGTGCCGCAAACGAATGCGTCAAAACACACAGACGAGCAAACGGAGGCAAGCAATGTATTTGTTATTGTTCTGTTCTGTTGCTCTGCAGCAACTGCATCAGCATCAGCATCAACATCAGCATCAGAATCTGCAGACATGTACACAAGTTTAAAGTAATATTGAGCATATACATATGTACAGCCTTGGACAGAGCTGCACGTTTCCAAATTTTTGTTTTTAATACTATAAATCGGCCAAAGATGAAAAGCAAAAAGCTGATGAATGTTAAGGATTCCTGTTGTTTATCAGCTGTTCAGAGAGTGCGATAAACTTGAGATCAAATTGCATTAGCTGCTCTACCGTTGTAATACTCTCTGTTATCTGGCAGCTGCACAATGCAGTAATCTTAATTTGATAATTAAATTTTATTCCATATTCGATTTGTTTTGTATTCCAATCAAATAAATAAAATATGGGAATATTTAACTTTACGTTTAAATTTTTCTTCTGTGTACATATATTTAATTGTGCATTTTTATTTGAATTTTACTACATATTTGAGAATTTTAATTTTTAATGTTGAAAAATTAAATAAATAAACATAATTTTTTCGCACGTTTAGGTTTCTCAAAAGACCCATATTGCTGGTTTGACCATTCATTAAGCTTGTTCCACCAAAGTTATATTATATGTAATAACGTCATGTACACCATATTAGGCAAACATTTGAGGATTGTAGATTTTATACTCTTTTTGAATCTTTGGGCCGATTAACAAGTTTATATTTTGCGTATGTATATGAATGGCTATGACAATTACAGTTGACACAAAAAAAAACAAACTGGAAATTAAAAAAAATTAAGTTATCTTGGGGTAGTTATAATGAAAAGTTGGTCTTACGTTTGTTGCTAGGATTGGGGAAACCCCAGACAAAAAGCCAATCAGACCAAAAAAAACGAATCTACGAGTTAGGAAGTTACGAGCTGGAAAGTCAAAAATAGAGTTTTTTTGATTATAAAGAGAGAGGACTCTGATTTGAATATCCGACAAAGTCGATCTTAATCAGTACAGAGTACTCGACAGGGATAATGTAGGGAATAAAGTTACGGCTAAGTCTAGAAGGAACAGGAAAGTTAATTTGGATCATCAACATAACTACAGAAGAGGGAAGGTTAGCTAGGAAAATTGTTTGTGGTCTCCGGCGCTTCTTCTAGGCATTATAAACATCATAAAAATGGTATTTATTTGTGGTCCGATCATCGTTTTATCGTTTTGAATTGTCGATCAACGTTTTCTCGTTTTGAATTGTCGATTTCTTGATTTAGCCACTCCAAATATTGGTTTAGGAATCTAGAATATTGGTAGATTACGATAGTCAATTGGTAAGTTTGAAGATAAGATTCTCAATTGAGCTTTTCTATACGTATTAAAGTAAATGTTTTTATCTATGTTTATTTTAATGATTAAATATATACAATTGTATATGCATGTGTATATGAATATATAGCGGTATTGAAATATTATATATACTTAATACTTAATACTTGTGGCGGTCATATGTAGGCACAAAAGTGGGCATGGCTATATAAACGAATATACAATCTGACTATACAATCAGACTATATGGTTGCCATTGCGCGACTCGACATCCAAATTAACTCCTGCTGCAAACACGTACTTAAAGCCCACTTTCTCCCTCTGGCTGTCGTATGGGCGTGTTTGAATGCAATTTGTTGTGAATAAATAATTGCGTGGACCGATGAGAGAACCGATGCAGCCGAGAACAAGCTGCGCTGCTGCAACTAACTATTTACAATACATTTTCATTGCCGACTGGCAGCGCAGCCATCTTGTATACGGGCGAAATCGTGAGGGTGCGACAAGCGAGGGTGCGAAAAGCGGGGGTGCAAGTACGGGATGTGTCCATTTTGGACGTACGACCCTTGGGCAAACATCGGTCGGCAGAATGCGATAAATACATGCACGTCTATTCACATGCATACACACACACACACATACATACATACGTACATACGTACATACATACGTACATACGTACATACATACGTACATACGTACATACGTACGTGTGCATGTAAGTGCACTTCGACTAACACTAATGAGTATACTTCTGCTTATGTATGTAATTACATATTTGATATGTACATATGTATCCTATGTATGTGCTGTGTGTGCAATTATTTTTATAACAACGCCATTGTATGCCGTTATATTAAATATATATATATATATATATATATTGTATTGTATATTATGTTGTATTAAATATTATTAATCAACAATTTAAACTGTTGAAAGGGCAATGAGAAAAGCTTTTCCTCCACCATTCTAACTATTCTTATTACTATTTACGCAATCGGAAACCAAACGACCTAAACTAAAGCCTAGAAATATTTGCAAATATATGCAGTAAGAAAATTTACGTTTTTCTATGTCCTTGAGCTTATTTAAGTTCTGCTAATAGTGCTAGATAGCCACATCCTGCCCTAACAAACTAGTATCCAATCGCAAGTCCATTCCTTGTTGTGGGCATAATTATCAGAAAGTGAACCATTCTGCAGGACTTCTGTGCTGCTGGTGAGGGTATGCAATTTATTTAAATACATACTTATTTTTATGTATGTGTGTACATTGTACATACACACACGATATTTACAATAGAATTACAAATATCCGCTTACAACCGAATGCATTTGAATATTCGATACATATGTATGTACATGAATATGTTTATATGTGCACATGTGGGTGTGTGTGTGTGTGTGTGTGTTCACATTTGACAATGTTAATGCGAATATAATATGTATGTATGCATGCCCACACATATGTACATATGTATATAGATAGACATGTGCAATATACATATATGTGGACACACACACATACAGGCGCAAGTTGCATTCAGTGTGAAGGCAGAAGATGAGGTGGGTAGTATATGTACATATGTACATATATATATATATATATATATATATATGTAGATACGTTTATGTTTGAGTAATGCAGATGTAGATGCAGGACGTGGATAAACATATATTATAGATGCATATTATGTGTGTGCATAAGTTCGCGCACACATGTGTGTATATGTACATGTATGCTAAATATGTATATTAGTATTGTTATACATGCACATGTTTATATGCATTTAAAGTAGATGTGTATGTACATATGTATACAGACATACATACATACATACATACATACATATGTATATGCAATTTATTGTTAATGCATTCCGAAAGCGCATCGCATTATTTGTTCATTAAAATCTCCCTCGGAGCGTCATTACGATAAATATTCACATACATGTATATACATATTTGTATATATATATAATTTGTATATAAGGCAATAAGCGAACATTGTTTTACCGAATGTACTCGTTCTTGATAGCTAAAAAATCGCTCAAAACAAAAAAAGGGAATCCAAAAGGTTTTACGAGAAAGACAGTATTTATAACAAAATTTAAACATAAATAGACAACAAATTAAAATAAAAGCATTATTAAATAATTAAAAAATCTTAAATAGCTCTTAAATGTATCAACAGAATATGAATCAAAGAAAACAGGAGTACAATTTATTTATATTTTAAATATAATATAAATAAATAATAAAGTTGTATCTATGTACTCTTCCAGTCGCAATATATTCAACCAAATATTATAGATATCATTAAGTAGGTGTATTTGTATATTACATAATTAATGGCATTTCTTATAAACGATGCGATGCGTATGTTTGTATGTACATATGTAAGGGTCTCTTTTCACATGTTGATAAGAAATGGAAATGCACTTTACATTCTTGACAGTCGCAGAGTTTAGAGGGGAAGTCGCGAACCGATCTCGATTTTGAATCGAGCAGATGGCATACTACTCTACTGACCCAGGAGCGTTGAGATATCGTTAAAAGGAAGCAATTGCAAAACAGTGCGGTGTACGAACACATAAATTCACATGTATGTAGTTGAGTTGAGTCGTAGTTGCAGTTGTACAGCAGTTTGCGAAACAAGCGAAAGCAAGTGAAAACAAGTTTAAAGGCCTTCAAGTCTTATATTAAACGACTGCAAAATGCCCTTTTGTTTTCATAAATAGGCACTACGAGTTTCAAATCAGCCTTCTCTTCTTTTAACGATTGACTACTTGTCTTTAGGAGCTGGCCAAGTAAAATATGTACATATGTATATAACATTTGGTTGTGTATTTTCTAAATGAATTTCATATTTAGAGTTTTCATCGCCTTTCAACTAAGTTGAGTGACCCAGCTTAAAAGAGCTGCTGCTCCAGGCCAAGTTGCAGTTGACGCAAGGATCGAGCTGCACTGAAAAAGCATACATAAGTAATTCATTTAACGGTACTCTCTACAGATACAGATACTGGTTAGCTGTTGTCTGTGCGCCTTTCTCACATCCGCCCTGCTGTTGCCACGCAATGTTTAGAGCATCTGGCGAGTGTGCCGCTTTATAAGCTCTTCTCTACTAGTCTATGTTTGTGTGCGAGTGTGTGTGCGAGTGTGTGTGTGTGTGTGTGTGTGAGGCCAACGGACAGCAATAAAAGATTTCCTAGCTACGGCCACGGTTGCGCAAGCGTCCTGCTCCTAGGGGTTTAAAGGCGACGGCCCTGCGACATGCAACCCCTAAGACCGCTACCAGCGGTCAACCCTAAAGCTAAAGGGGCCGCGAGCAGCCCCAAATGATCATTACGCAGACGCAGCCTGCGAGCAAATATTCAAATTTCATATTTCATCAGTCATACACATGTATGACGCTCAGCAGATGGTGTCAGTTGTGATTTGCATAGTTCCCTAGCTTCCTAGTTTCCTAGCTCCAGTGGGCAACGGGCAACGAGTGATCTCTGCAAGCGCCATAGCGGCATACGAAAGGGCTGGCTGCCTGCTAATTTATGCATAAAAAGAACGGGACACAAACGGATATCACACATGCGTCTATGTGTGTGTGTGTGTGTGTGTGTGTGAACAGGTAGTCAACACTGAGTGGAAGGGTTGGACATTGATTTGCTGCTGTGCTTTTCGGTCATCTGGATCGGTTCGGATGGGAACTGGAATAGGATAGCCGACAGCTGTTGGTTCTAAGCCCCGGCTGCCCCTGCAAGCGTGCCCAGCTCATTTGCATAACGTTTGTCCTGTCCGAACGCTGTCCTCAGCTGAGCCTGACAGGGATCATTAATAAACAAGTAAGTTTGCTGTAGTCGGTAGGATCTACCCGACTAGGATATACCCTGAGCCCACTTTTACCCAATTATAATTACTTTTCTGCATTCATATGCAAAAACACATTCTGCAAACTGTATGATATATAGCTCCAAAAACTTTGATGTTTTGGCTAAAAAACATTGGTCTGAAATGGAAATTGATCGATAGATTTCAATGTGAAGAGAACTTATGATTCAAATAAGAGGTCGCTAGCTCCTGCAGTTTCTGTAATCCGTGTGCAATACAGACGGGCGTATAGAAGGAAAATGCTGATGCTGAAAAGGACTATATATATATATATATATGGGGCTTTATTATACCCTCTTCACCAATTTTAAGTGAGTTCAGGTTATACAACAAAATTACAATAATTATATTCTAAATAAAATATATCCATAAAATATTAATTGAAACAAGTAAGAATGCTCTAGTCGGGCGAGTGAACCCAATCCATACATTTATTGATACTTACCTATCAAAGCACATACATACAAACACATACATACTGCAAAAAGTGAATTATTTGTGTATGCTATTCGAGATTATATATATTATATATAAAACTTTTTAAGAGCTAGATACAAGAAGTAATTAAATGAAAAGTACGTCCTTATTTGAAAGTAATTCAAATTAAATAAACTGTAATTGAAAACTGCGAAATAGTCTCTAGCTTTATTGGCTTATAATCATTGACTAACAACGTATCATTAAAAATTTCAAACTTCATTTTAAATAAATATAAGTCTCGTCAAATGAAGTTTTGCGGTTCTTTCTAGTCAGACGCTCTCGACTATATCTCTCTCTTTTTATTTTGTGTTATAAATGCTGCTGTGTAAAGTAAAAATATAATCAATCATTTGGCTGCTGTGCAAACAGTAAAGTAAACCAAAAAACTTAAGCAACAATAACTAAGAAGTGTGCATTTGTGTGGGTGAAGGGGGGGGTGGGTGAGTGGTGGTGGGTGGATTGCTGTTGTCTTTTTTGTTGTTTTTCTTTTTTTTTTGCGTGAAAGGGACCGTTCAAGAATCGTGAGAGGCGATGCGAAACAATTCGAGAAAAGTGGTTAAAAAACGGGCTGGCAAAAAAGGCAAAAGCAAGAAACAAAGAAACAGAAATAAAAATGCCTATAGATAATATGGGAGGAAGTGTGAAAGAAAAGTGAAAACGTTGCCATTTCATTTGTTTGTGTTTGTATGAATGAAACTGACGGTCGAACATTCCGGCCGCCCCCTCCAGTCTTTTATTTTTCTTCATTTCATTTTTCGCTTATAACTCGTTTATCAAGTCCTTCCAAACCAACCTAACCCTAACCCCAACCCCATCCCCAACCCCATCCCCAACCCCACCCAGTCGCCATCGTGAGTAGTAGTTGTCCATTTTTTGGTAGTCTTTTGCGATTTTTTGTGCCTTGCTTCTGGTACGGTGCTTTTCCTTCCGACCCCAATGTGAACGCGGCAACGGCAACGGCAGTGTTGACGGATAGCGATGGCCAGCTTCGTTTCGGGGATTGTGGGATGGGGCGTCGCTCGTGGGTAGCTTTGGGCTGTGTGTGTGTGTGTGGCTGTGGAAGATGCAGAGACAGAGACAGGGACAGAGACAGAGACAGAAGCACACAAAGATCCTTCGCAAATACAATTTAATTGAGGGGAGAACCGAGTGTGGCACATCTAGTGCCAGGCCTAGGGAGGTGCCGGATGTGCGCTGCCAGGATTGGGATGGGTGTGGGGTGTGGGGTGTTGGGTGTTGGGTGATGGGATGCTGCTCAGTTCAAGCTGGACTCGCGCTTTCTCTTACTTGGTGGTGGTGCGCACAACAATTTAAAATTTAATTTTGCCGAAAAGAAGCAAAATAAACAAAAATTGAAGTGATAAAAAGGAAGTTTTCGCGGGCTGAGGAGGTCAGACTTGTAGCATTTCATTTTGTACCCTTGGATGAAAGATGCTGATACTTCAGCAAGAACAGTTCGAATTTGTGTTTCTCGCTTATACTTCCAAAGTACCCTACACTTGTATTTATTTAGTATTTGACCATCTTATCATCCTAGTGCTACAAGTGAAACTTATCATTTTCACACATCTCAACCCATTGACGACGATCAACACACATAAAATAAAAACTCGCTCATTTTGTGCTTGTGTGTTGAAAACGAACTTCAATAGTTGCTTAGAGTGGTCTTGCATTCTGAAGTACAGAACGTAGTTTGCATCAGCCACACGAGTAACCTTCGTGTCTATATGAATATGTATGTACATATGGGCAAAACGCACTTTAATATGGTTTATTATTATGTAAAACAACAAAATAGGTAAGTAGGGCTTATACTAAATATGTGCCGAGATATATAAGAGGCCTCCGACCCCATGAAGTATATATATTCTTAATCATCTAGCCATGTCCGTCTGTATGAACATGGGGATATCAGAGAATACAAGCCAGAATAGAGACATCTTATTTATAATATAAGTTTTCGTAGTCCCTGGTCAGATCAAGTCTCTTTCATTAAAAATGTATCTATAAATTTTGATTTCAGACCAGTGTTTTTCTTTGGCCATAACTTGAAAGTTATAAGAGCTAGAGTCACCAAACTTGATATAAATAATCTCAAACAGCATACACATGAAACAAATAATTAACTTTTTGGATTCCGTACCCCCATCGCCCTAAAAGTGCACGCCACTAATTTTTGTAGGTATGACCTTGCAATTTGGTTAGATCACAAATTTTATAGCCAATTTTATGTCCTATAAATGGCACATAGATCGGACAATAAGCCCAGCAGATGTTATGTGTCAGATTTAACTTTCCATAGTATGGGTCTGAGTGGATAAGCAAGCTAACTGCTTAAACTACTTGCACTGCTTGCAGCATGTGTGTGTTTGTATGTCTATAGGTTAGTGTAAATTCAAGTTAGGACTGGTTCCGTGTATCACCTAGTCGGGCACACCCGACTCTTGTATTTTTTTTGTTCAAATGTTTAATTGCCCGAAAGTGGCACGGCGGGGTGAAGCTTTAAAATACTGAGGGAGGCAGCAAGTAAAGCAGTGAAAGCAAGAGAAGGCTTGAATGGTCGGAATCGGCAATTTATTTATATGTTTTATTCAATTTAATTTAATTTGCCTGTGTTACTATTATAAATACACTTAAGTAGCGCGCTAGTAACTATAAATTTATGAGGTTGTGAAAATGTGTGAAACGAACATAAGAAAGCATCTTCGACCCCTAAAGTATTCTAACTCAGTTTCCTTCTGTCTGACCATCTTTGTGAGACTAGAAGAGTTCTCGTAGTCTATGAGTAGTCATCAAGTTTATTTAATTTTTTTCGATTTCATTTGTACATTTAAACTGTAATTAAGCTGCTTCAGTGCATAAACTTCTTGCAGTCTGTTTGAACATATTTAACAAACTATGAATAAATGTAGAGACTGGTTGCAGGGTATCTCCCAGACGGGCCCTAGTCCCAAGCCGCCCCTCTCCACCCCTGTAGCGTACGTTACTGAAGCCGGCGACCACACTAGCTCAAGACCTTGCACACTTATCCCACGGCCACATCTATCTTCAGATCACCGACAACAGCAGCTTTGGTTTAATGTTTAAGCCGAAATGGCTTGGATACACATATAACTGTTTAGTTTGTTGCTTGTAGTTAGTGCAGCCCTGTAACTACACGCATATTAAAGGAACATACGTAAGTATGTCTATACATATATGTATGTACATGTCGTTGGCAGTGTGGCAAAGAAAATAAAAATGAAAAGGCCAGCGAGCCACTTAACTATCTTTTTTTTGGTAGCTTACTCGAAATAATAATATAAATTACAATGCGAAACCCTTCTTTCCGTAAGTGGATGGCAATGCCACTTTTTATGCCCGCATTGTAACCCTTTCACGCACTTTTTCCATTACCAACGCACAAACACACGAGTGTGCGAGTGTACATGTACATGTATGTATGTGCATTTGTGTGTATGTATGTATGCACGATACAATGTTAATTACAGAGCCTGGAACGTTTACGCGGTCGCGTCGAGCATTCTAGCGTAAAAACGCTCGACGGCTGCGTGTGCTGACCGATGCGACGCGTCTGCTGCTGCCTATACCGCCGATTGACTTTTGTTCTCTCTTCCTGTCCCTATCCCTGTCCCTTCCCCTCTCCCTGCCAGTGTCCCGCTCCCTACTATATGACGCCCCTGCATTGGACGAGGTAACGGTAACCGTAGCTGCAACGGCAACGGCAACGGCAACGGCAGCGGCAAACGGGGTGCTTGCTGAAAGCACTTGTGTCGACAACAGTTGTACAACTATCATGACCGCAACCTTATTTTCCTTACGAATGTGATGTAAATCAGCCACTGAAACATTGAGTTAGTATCTTTTTAATGAATATGGCTGAATGAGAATCATTCACAAGCATGTGCATATACATATATAATAAATATATTACTTGAATTTACATACATATGTATGTATGTTAAAATATCATAGTATTTAGCCACACAGTGAAAAAACATAATTGAGTGTAGTTTAATTTTAATACCATATGACATTGATTTAAATACATTCTGGAATCAATTTTAAGCAATAGGAATATTTATTTCCGTTGATTTGCTAATTTGTACAATTTTGTATTGTATGCATACATAGTAGTATGTCTTTGTATTGTTTTTCTTATTCTCCTCACACATGAAATAGATTCAACGATATTTCGCCTACTACTTTTCAGCTGTTTGGCTATTTAAATTGGGTAAAAACAAAGAATTTTAATTGTGTAAACATGCAGTATTTGCTCAGTCATATGTTGACAATTAAGCCCCTACTCCCATATGCTGTATATGTATGTATTCAAATCTCCAACTGACTGCAGTGCCTTCCATTTTAATTGGGACGTTCAAAACTAGACTTAAAAGTATTTTGGAATTATTTGTTTGCCGGATGCATTAACCTGCGAGATATGTTTCCATTGGTGTAAATATTTTTGCTTTCCGATGCTTTTGCCGGCTCTTTCATACATTTTTGATTGCTAAGTATAGAGAGAAAGTAATCAAAACTTTTTTAACTGTGAATCTACTTGACGGTTGTTAGAAGTTGAGTATCCCGTTCCTTTGGTCAATAATTGGGGAAAATAAAAACGAATTAAACTTTTTTCAAAAGTTGTGTGCATAAACTTTACAAATTTATTTAACCTTATCATATATCTATTTATTTAAACTGGTTGTCCAGATTGACTGATTGGTTGAATAATCAATGCACAGTCGAAACTCAAGGATCAGGGTATCTGAAGGAAGGAATTAGTTGTAATCAGTTCTGACAAACTATCTTTAAACATATGTACATGTATTATTATTACTTTTTACTTCACTGTCACTTGTGTCACTTGGAGAAGCGATCATAAAATTAATATTTTAATAATACGAAAAATGGCTGAATTTGTACCACTTTTGTAAGGATATATTGCATCTCGGACCATTATGTAGTTGTTATGTGTTTCATTTAACTTTCGACTGCACAATTATTATTTTTTTATTTGCGACAGATGGACATACGTATAGCAATGCATTACATGGACATTATCCATTGGTGATTCAGCCCAGCGAAGGGTTTGGCGTTTTATTTGCAGCCCAGTTAATAGGGTTAAGAAAATTGAAAAAGTGTAAATATAAATAAAGGTGTTGCTGTCCATTTGCACACCCACATTGACGCATAGGCACAGAAACAAACAAGTAAGTGTGTGCTAGTCGAGAGTGCCCGACTAGGAGATACCCACTAGCTAGCCCTTACACTTATTGATAGTTTTATGTACATCCGAAAATGTGTGTGTTTTCCATATTTAAGTAATCGGGAATGAGAGTTATTCTTGAAATGTGTATTCTATTTCAGAACTTACTAAATAGAGCAAACAAATTGACTTTCAAGATGTTCCAAACATGGATCGGTCTATAGCTTTGTTCAGTTTCAACGTTGGTCATAGTCCGACGTTGATTTATGTCTGTGCCATAAGGGTGTTGAGCCGCTGAGCCGCTGAGCTGAAACTCTGCTAAAAGAGTGCATGAAAGAGAGTTTTATCCAAAAATATCCCTTGGTACTTTCCAACAGCGACACCTACGGGCCGGCAGCTGCACTACGAGTGCGCTATTGTCGCTTATGAATGGTTTATAACTGTTGTGTTTTAATTGAATATATGCCTGATGCCCGGGCAGGTCCTTAGATCCTCTCGCAAAAGCCAAAATTGACACACTCGTACATATTTATACCATAACAATGTTCATCACCTGATGTCTATTGCCTATCGCATTTCGGGAAAACTGATTTAGAAAGTCAAATAGCCGCAAAGCAATTACTTTTACAACAGGGTTGCGAAACGAAATCCGAAATCCGATTTGCGTTAGTATTTGCAAAGTAAAAAATACAATTAAAAAGACATGAAAAAATAGACTCACAGTAAAAAAATCGGAATCGGAATAAAAACGCCAAGCATATGCGCCAAAAAGAAAACAGAAAAAAACGTCCGTGAAAATTCCCAGGGGATCAGGACACATAATTGCCGCGATTTGCCGCCTTTTAAATTGTTTTTATTCTCACATTGCATTGCGTGAGGAATGGGATTGGCCACTTTGGCATTTAAACAAACACATTATGTTGTTGGACAAATATTGTGCGGCACCGCGGACTTGTGCTGGCCACGGGGCTACGGCCACAGCACTTGACCACAAAGTCATGTTAATTAACATGCGGCCAGAAGCGATTTTTCGACGGACCCGGGCCCAAGCCGAAGCCCAGGTCCTTGTCCTGGTCCTGGTCCCAGTCTCCGCAACGGTAAATGGCGAAAGTGAATGCGAAAACATACATATCTGCTTGCTCACGCCTGTTGCTTTTGCCCAAAAAAATACAAAAATATATACAAAAAACAAAATATAAAAAATGCTTTACAAATCGTTTATTTTGCCTCCTTTTTTCGACATGCGCCAATTTGCATTTTTTCCCTATACTGATTTGCACGCATTCAGCTAATAAAGAAAATGAAGCTCTGGTTGTCCTTAGAGTGGTGGTCACAGCAGAAATCAGCCACAGCAGATTACCCCGTTGTTTGAATGTTAGATTCATCGATTAATTGGCTTGCCTCATTAAACATGTAGCCTTAGGATCGTTAACTTGTGTCAAATCATTACTTAAGTCTAAGTACTTAGGGAGGAATGAATAAAATATTAATTTGCAAGCGACACACAAGCATAAAAATCGAAGCAGAGTCACCGAGGACTGAGTCAGAAGGATGAACAAAGTATAGCTGGTTTACTAGCACTAGAAGCATGCGAGACCGCTTCAGATGTGGGCGTGAGTAAGCACAAGGACACGGACACGGACACGGACTGGCTATGGTTATGGTTAAGTTGCATCCGGATAGATGCAGGCGAAGGGAAACAGCATATAATTCTTCGTTGCTGGCTGTTGCAGGAAGCGCCAGGAAAAGTTTTGTGGTTTTTCTTGGCGTAGCCGGTAGGTCCTAGTTGTGCTGAACTTCTATCTGGATCTGTAGATCTGTATTTGGCATTTAAGGCATTAAGGTACGCGCCAACGCTTTATTTATTTCTTAAATTAGAAAAATCATTCCGATATTTCAATTATTAAATTGCATTTCTTCAACTGCAACGAGTCCTGACTGAATAGAAACCAGTTTTTTGTTGCCTTTTTTAAGTCTGATCGGGTTGTTAACAGGCTACTTGTCCCAATCAGAAAAAAGTGTTGCACACAATGATTTAAGGGCGCTGCCTAAGAGTATACTATGAAATTTCAATTGAAATGTCTACTTTACAAAATTGATATTTGGATGATACCAATCTAGGTTGCATTCGGCCATGTGCTTTGGTGCGGACTGCTCGTCCTAGATTTTGACTGTCTCTTTTAATATATTATATTTTGAAGAAAACTTATACTCATATTGAATACACGTATGTATTATTCTCCTTGTGCAGATGTGTGCCTGTGTGGAAAGGCGGGTGAGCGCTACTCCCGCTTGCTTGCCAGCCATTGTGCTTAGTCTAACCACACGCACACTTATGTATGTATGTATGTACACACACACATACACACATGCATGTGCAAGTCTCAAGCGCTCGTCACATCCATGTGAGCAGCGTGTCCTTTGTGCGAGAACGTATCCTGCGTTCAAACAGAACGCGTACAGCACATGTGTGGAAGTGTTCACTCTTAAGCACGGGACCAAAGAGCGCGAGAGTATTAATTTGTCATTTTGGGTGCTTTTGTGCTCTCTTTGCAAAAGCGCATCTATAAGCGACGCATAATGTCCACGCGACGCATAATGCAATGAAAGATTTAGTAATCTGACTAATTTTGACTTCATAAGAAATATATTCTGCACGGTTACATTTTATTTTAACGTACATATTAAACATGTGTATTCATACTTTACAAGGCGTGTTATTTACCTTCTTACATTTTTATACCCTGAACCCATTGCAAATGAGTAAAAAGGGTATAATGAAGTTGTGTAAAAGTATGTATAAGCATCACCGACCATTTAAAGTATATATATTCTCGGTCAGTATCAATAGCCGAGTCGATCTAGCCATGTCCGTATGTCTGTCCGTCTGTCCGTCCGTCTGTATGAACACGCAGTTATCAGAGATATTTGGCATATAAGTGGGCAGATTAATTTATTGATAACTCGTCCCGTTCAAAAATGATCGATAAATATCGATTTCAGAGCAGCGTTTTTGGGCCATAACTTAAAAGTTATAATAGATATAGACCCCAACTTTGACATGTATATTCTCGAATAGCATACACATGTGACAAATATTTCCAAAAGTTAAAAAAACGCATTTCTGAAGGTATGACCTTGCAATTTGGTTTGGTCAAACATTTTATTGTCCCGTTTGTGCCAAAAAGAATTGCAATAGGATCGGGTAATAAACGCAGAAGCTCTTAAAGATTTAACTTTCCATTGTGTGGAGCTGAGTAAAAAAGCAATCTAACTGCTTCAACTGTTTGTACTGCTTGCATCATGTATGTATGTATACTGATAGGTAAGTATGAATGAATGTAAGGACTGGGTTCAGGGTATCTCCTGGTCGGGCACTCCCGACTATGGCACTCTTGTTCTTAAATTTATCTTATAGTGTTGAATAAATACATTTTAACGGGTATAAAATAGCCTTGTTGGCATTATATTTAAACATAAACATAGGCTGCCGGCATATGCAGTATTTCTGGAAATACTAATAGTAATACTAATAATATTATATTAATTACATTCTTGCAGTATATAAATAATTATACATGGAAAAAAACACAACTTTTATGTGGAGACCACCTATAGGTCTAAAGTAATGCAAAATTAGTGTGTGGAGAGGACAAGCTTCAACAATTTCAAGCTGACCGCAGTATTGTGTGGGAATTTAAACGATATTTGAACTTGATTTACTACGGTGCAGATGACACCAGACTCCGCCCTTTTGTCCAGCGGAGGTAGCATAAGTGCTATGGTCGAGAGTGGCCGACTAAGAAATATCCTATGACCATTTCCGCTTGATCTGTGCATACAACTTAAATCTCAATCAAGAAATTATTTCCAAAATTTTCTCGACATTTTATATAATCGACTTGTGACAGTTATCGATCGTGGGCAGGTTCGAAAAGAAACTGAGTTTCTTCAATACAAATTCTTTGTCTGTGGCACTAACTGTCTCTGACATCTTCCTTATCAAGAATGTATGTGTATAATCATATATGTATGTGCACATCGTCACAACTCCAAATAATATTTTGATTCATTTGTAATGTGTGCAGAGTAGATAAAAGACTCAACAAAAATCAATGACCAAACCATAACCACTAAATTAACCATGACAGCACAGGTCCCTAGAGCTGTAAAGTGGTAGTCAACAGGTAGTTGGCGTTATGTAGACCCATGTTGCATTTTTTGTATTCATTATTTTTGTTTCCTTTTTTTGTCGAACACTTTGTATCCATTATCGCATTTTTTTATACACGACTATGGCGGCGTTTTTTTTAGCGAAAGCATTTCTCCCAAAGGGGCTTACATAACGACACGGAACGTAACGTAACGTTACGTAACGCAGCCTCCAGCCATTGGCACAGCCGCAGCCAAAGCCGCACATCTGGTCAACAATTATCTCATAAACTGTTCGTCGACATTGGCACACGACAACGTGTCAGCTCGCTTTGGGGCTGGGTAAGGAATAAAAACACTGGGGCAAAGGTCCATTTTAAAAGCAGTCATTGACGTGAGCAAATGGCAAAAAATTAAATATGGTGCGTGGTGTGTGGTGTGTGGGGAACTGGCAGAGGATGCATGGGAAACTGCCAGTGGATTGGATTGAATCGCCCTTTGAGGGGACTGTGGCGATTGTCTTTATTAATTTATTTGAAATTCATCGGCCAATTTAATTAATCCCACGCTAATATATATTTTTGCATCCCTAATGACAGTCTATAAGTGAGCTGCCTGGGTAACTCTGTGTGGTTGAGCCATGGATACAATTTTCATCTTTGATTTGACAATTAATATCTCAGATAGCATTAAAAAATATACCAAACTATACCAAGATAATAATAGAAATATTCAATAAGTCAAATAACAAAAAATGTATTTGATATATGAGTAAATATCATAATATATATCAATCATGCATAAGTCAAGTTACTGGATCATCTCTTAAAACGATAAGCAAAATACGAAACAGGATTTAAAGAAATGGGCTGAGTAGGCGCGTTTGGGCTAAGAAAACAATCGGGAAAGTCACACATTCTGATTTCCACATCAGACAAAGGGGGTTGTTTGTCCGAATGGTTCTTTTAAGTATGAGTATGAGTATGAGTATTTATTTCAGGAGCTGGGCCCGTTGACCAGCGGTCAGTGCTCGTTTGTTGATGTGCCTTCCAGCTGAGCAGAATGAGCTGGCGGTTTGTGTCGAGATGCAGATGCAGATGCAGATGTCGCTGCCTAGATGTATCCAAACCCTTTTGCTCCTTTGCCGTTTGATCAAAGACAAAACATTGCGCCTTCGGTCTTCGGTCGGCGACTTGGAAATGGTCAACTGGTTTCGTCCCAAACAATCTGTTCAACTGACCGCTGGGAAAGAAAACCCGTTTTTGACAATCCGTTGAAAAAGTCCAATATCTGAACCGATTCGAAAGCGCAGCCGGCTTTTTGCTCGGTCAAACATATTTTCCCAACTTCCTGCCCTGTTTTTTTGGTGCTTTTGATTCAAACTTGTCCAGCAACCCTTCGTTTTATCGTGTGTTTTCTACATTTTATTGCAATTTTGAATGGATTTTTTCGGCATTCTTAGCATTTGCATAATAGTTTGTGTAATACGAGACAGGACACGGATTATGTTTGCAGCAGGCACAAGCAGGACATCTGTTTTGTCCATGGCATTTTAGCACATGCGTATATTACAAACGACCTGCCATTTAAGTAATCACATATTATTTATAATAAAGATAGTTTTGATATGTAAGCTGTACAGATCAGTATAATGTTAATTTATTCTCAGCACATTACATGATTTGAGCGAATGGAATACTTGAGTAATACTCAAAATTTTGTGTCTTCAGCTTTTAAAGTCAGTTTCTGAGATCTACGATATATCTATATGTATATATTTTGGGCTCTGAAATCTTTGCTTCTCCCTGTTAAATACATTTCCACAATTTCATCTGCTTATCCCATTTACTGGGAATAAAGGTAAAGGACAAGATTCCCTGCATAATGTAAGTTGCAAGACGAATAAGTACATATATAGGTACAGAAAGTCTTATCCTGGGGTGGTTTTTTATAGCTCTCCCCCATGGCACAACAGAAGGACGTACACATTCGGTAATTTTCCTGAAAATAGTATGAAATATTCAAGGGTTGCTCACGCGACCACGGTTTTCAAACACAAACTTGTGCTTTCTGCCCTATTTTTGGGTTTTAGATCGTTGCTGTGCATCTCGGTAAACACCCACCCCTCATGAAACGAGGAGTTGCGCCGCCATTTTTATGAACCACCAACAACACACTACCTTCACATGAACCATTGCCATTTATATAATATTTTTATAGAAAACTAAGAATGAGAAAAGTATACAAATGTTGCCATGCTCGTCTGTCTGGCCGTCCTTCTAGATAGACAGTTCTAGATGTCCAGATATACTGACAGACACAGGTGGGATCAAGGATATTTAGTTTAGTCGAAAGCTCGTCAGTTCAAAAATATTGAGAAACAACGAAATCCGATCATCCTTCGAATGACGAATCCATTCTTTAGCACATATAGTTTCCACCGAATTTGATCGCTTTGTGCTTCCTCGGGTACTCCTGCTCTGTAGTTTCAAAACATTCCAGATTAAACATTCAGAAGCAAATTCTTCTCTTTGCCTTACTTGGACTAAATTTAAATCATAGATCCCACCCAATCGCCTTTTCCCTCGTGCTTTTACTCATTAATCTTCCATCGTTAAATATTCGATCCGTAGAACAACCAATGGGGTTTTCTTTCTACACTCTTTCCTATAATCAAATATTCTATTCTTTTACACATACAGAATTTTTTGGACAGAGCTTAGTGAAATCTCTACTTCCATTATTTCCCTACATTTCTCTCTTTCCCTTTTTGTTTCACTTATTTCTTCTTCTACTCCTTCGTCTTCCAATTATAGCTTTTACTTTACTCTCTCTACAGTCACTCTCGCTTTTTACTTTTAATTTTAAATATATACATTTAATATGAACTATCGCGATGAAACTTTGCACATAGACTTATTATTGAAAGGGACAGCACATTGGTCGGAACCGGCCGGATCGGACCACTAAGTCTTATAGCTGCCTCAGTTTTTGACCTATCGCGACGAAACTTTGTGCAGAGGCTTATTATTCAAAGGGTCAGAACATTGGTCGGAAACTAGTATACTTATAAAGAAACAAGTGGGAAAGGATTATCTTCGCCGTGCCGAAGATTTTATACTCTTTTCGAACCTTTAGGAAATTTTCACTCTGCCAACTGAAATTTCAATAGTAGTAAAAAATCATTTTATGGCGTGGCATTTATTTTTTTGCTCTAAGAACTGGTATCATATGAATCTAAATTTTTCTTTTAAATTATTGAATTCAAGCTATTTGATATATATTTGAAAAAAATAATTAGAAAAAAAATAAAAAGCAATAAGCCGCGCGGCTGGGATTTGGAACCGTGCTCTCCCGTTTGTCAGCGCAGCACTCTTATACCTACGCCAGCAAACAGTTTTGAAATGCGCTGACAAACTCAATTATACTGATCGTTTGACAGGGCGCCACTTTATCCCTTACGCCACACGCAGTTTTGATGATCGATGACAAAATCGCTTGAAGATCAGACTGTCAAAAGCTTAATTGTTTAGCTTTTTACTGCTTACAACAAGCAGTTTTAAAAATCGCTGACAAACTCGATTATACTGTTCGTTTGTTTTTTCGCGTGGCATTGTTTTTGTTCTAAGGAATTGGTAGCAAATGAATTTGATTACAGCTATTTTATATTTGAAAAGCAGAATAAGAAAACATGAAAATAATTTTTGGTCGCCGCTAAGAATCGAACCTGCACCTTTCGTTTGCCAGGGCGTCACTTTATCCCTTACGCCACAAGCAGTTTTGATGATCGATGACAATATCGCTTGAAGAGCAGACTATCAAAAGCTTACTTGCGCTGGACTTTGTTTGTTCATATGCACCTGTTCTTTCAAAATATTTAATGACGCATATCTTCGCTGTTTATGACTCAATCGATTTGCGATTTTACCCATTGATTAGTTAAAAGGATGTTCTAGTGTACAAGGAAATTGAAAGCAATTACTTTGAAAACATCGGATTTATGGCAAAAACCGACTTCGAGTTGTATGGCAGCTATAAGATATAGTGGTCCGATCTGGCCGGCTCCGAACAATGTGCTGTCCCCTTGAATAATAAGTGTCTGTGCAAAGTTGCATCGCAGTAGCTAAAAAACTGAGGGACAAGTTTGCATACATACAGACAGACAGACGGACATGGCTAGATCAATTTGTTTTTTTTTTCTAAGCATACTGGCAGTAACTTTTGGGGGTCCCAGACGCTTCCTTCTATGCGTTACAAACTTCAGCACAAACTTAATATACTATTTTCTTCGAAAAGAGTATAAAGATAACATACTGAAAATTGCCAAAAGGTTCGAAAAGAGTATAAAATCTTCGGCACGTGGAAGATAATCCTTCCATACTTGTTAATTTATGATTTAGATTAAATTTTTTTTGTCAACTGTCCCTAGTCGACAATACATAAATATGCTCCTTCTCCACGCTGACATACTCAAACTCGATTTACAAGCTCTCTCGCTAAATCTCTCTTCACGTCCATCCTCTGTCTCTCGCTCTCTCTTCACGTCCTCTCTCTGTCTCTCTCTCTCTCTTTTATGACTAATATGGCGGTTATCCTTAATAAATGGCTATAGTGTTTTTTAAACCATAAACAGTATCTGAAAATCGATGTTTATATACTTCATGTCCTATAACAATTTTTGGGGTTACTGGCTTCATAAGCAAGAAGGCTTTTTATAAAAATGGTATCCGTATCCAAAAGGTATCCAAAAATTTACACGTGTATGCTATTTGAGATTATACATACCAAATTTGGTGCGTCTAGCTCTAATAACTTTTAAGCCATGGGCCTAAAGCGCTGGTCTGAAATCGAAATCGGGCTATAGAAAAATAAAATAAACTTGAACTGACCAGGGACTACGAGAACTTATATTCCAATCATGAAGTCTTGTACTCTCTGATATACGCGTGTTCATACATACGGACGGACAGACGGAATCGGCTGTTGATACTGATCAAGAATATATATATGCTTTGTAAGGTAGGAGATGCTCCCTTATGGCTGTTACATACTTTTGCACAACTTCATTATATTAAATGATAAGGGATTATCTTCGGCATCCAGATGATTTTATACACTTTTCTAATCATTTGGCTTTTTAAAATCTTATATTCTAAGTATGTATATGTATTCCTCTATGCCTATGCCTAGATCAGTTTCTTTTGTTATCCTAACCATACTGGAGATTATTTTCGAAGCTCCCCACCGACTACTTCTATGCGTAACAAACTTTGAGACAAAATAAATGTATTGAAAAGCATAGTAAGTAGGTCCATATATACAAGAACATATATATGTATATACTATACTCATGGAAAGCCAAACATTGGAAAATTAAATCTTAGTCAAGCTCTGAGTCTAACCATTTTTATACTCTTTTCGAAGAAAATATTATACTCTTTTCGAAGAAAATAGTATATTAAGTTTGTCCTGAAGTTTGTAACGCATAGAAGGAAGCGTCTGAGACCCCCAAAAGTTACTGCCAGTATGCTTAGAAAAACAAAACAAATTGATCTAGCCATGTCCGTCTGTCTGTCTGTCTGTCTGTATGTATGCAAACTAGTCCCTCAGTTTTTGAGCTATCGCGATGCAATTTTGCACAGACACTTATTATTCAAGGGGACAGCACATTTGTCGGAGCCGGCCGGATCGGACCACTATATCTTATAGCTGCCATACACCTCAAAGTCGGTTTTGGCCATAAATCCGATGTTTTCAAAGCAATTGCCTTAAATTTCCTTGTACACTAGAACATCCTTATAACTCATCAATGGGTAAAATCGCAAATCGATTGAGTCATAAACAGCGAAGATATGCGTCATTAAATATGTTGAAAAAACAGGTGCATATGAGCAAACAAAGTCAAGCGCAAGAAAGCTTTTGATAGTCTGCTCTTCAAGGTATTTTGTCACCGATCATCAAAACGGTTTGTGGCGTAAGGCGTAAAGAGCCGCGCTAACGAACGCAAGTATCGCAAGTTCGAGCCTCGGCGGCGACTGATTATTAATTTAATACTTTTTTTCTTTTTCTTCCTTCCAAATAAATAACTGTAATCAAATTAATTTGCTTTCAATAGCTTAGAACAAAAAAAAAACAATGCCACGAGAAAAAACAAATGCTGACAAACGCGAGTTGCAGGTTGCAGGAAAACAAAACAAGGAAATTCGTAACAGTCGGCTCTTCAAGCAATTTTGTCAGCGATCATCAAAACGGCTTGTGGCGTAGTGGGTAAAGTTGCGAACTGTTGAGCGAAAGGTCCTGGGTTCAAGACCAGCGGCGACTGGTCATTTATTTTCATTTTTTCTTATTCTTCTTTTCAAATATATAATAACTGTAATCAAATTCATTTGCTTTCAATGGCTTAGAACAAAAACAATGCCAACGCGAAAAAACAAAAGCTCAGTATAAATCGAGTTTGTCAGCGATTTTTAGAACTGCTTGGTGTAAGCAGTAAAAAGCAAAACAAGAAAGCTTTTGACCGTCTGCTCTTCAAGGGATTTTGTCAGCGATCATCAAAACTGCTTGTGGCGTAAGGGGTAAAGTTGCGAACTGTTGAGCGAAAGGTCCTGGGTTCAAGACTGGTCATTTATTTTCGTTTTTTCTTATTCTTCTTTTCAAATATATAATAGCTGTAGTCAAATTCATTTATTTTCAATTTCCTAAATTGTTTCTAATTTTTTTTTTCATACATAAAGTAGCTTTAATAGAATAATTCAAAAGAAAAATTTAAATTCATTGGCAAAACCAATGCCACGCGAAAAAAAATATGGATCTCAAATTCTGAATATAAGCTCTCGTATGTTCAGATTAAGTTTTATGACAATTCAATTTCCAACAGCAGCCTTGAAAGGTATAAGAGCAACAGGCACAAAATTTGGTATGTATATTGTAGTATACATATGTAATGTAGTTTTGACTTTTTGGAAAAACTGAAACTTGTATATTGTTCAATTCGGTAGCACTTATGAATGCTAAGGGACGCGTCCACGAGCTGCGGATAGTGAAACGTCCCTGTTTACATGAATACCTTTATATATTTTATTTTATATGTAGGGGTATATGTATGCGACATTAATATCTGCGAATTAAATAAGCAGTCACGGAAAAATAGTGAAAATTGCTTAAAGGTTCGAAAAGAGTATTTAATCTTCGGCACGCCGAAGATAATCCTTCTCCACTTGTCTAATATAAATTTAATGACTTTTGGGTACTCTTCCTTTTTTTGTGATATGGGGGGGAACATTTTTCCATTGAGGACTGAGAATTTATGATTTTAAGATAAAATCCGCTATATAGGGAGACCATCATTTTGGAGACCCCAAACATGACTAAAAGGGATCCCAGTCTAGTGGACAATACTCTGACTATTTGTCATCGACCTATATCAGATATTTTAAGTGCGAAAAGTTCCAGAGTGCGACACCAGAATATGTGGATACATAAAGGGGAGCCACGTATTATAAACTGATGGTTGCAAAGTTATTTTATTTGGTGGAATAAGTTCCAAATAGTATATTTCTTGCCTACGGGACACAGAATACCAACCAAAGTATAGATTCGAGACGATTTAGAGTGGCGGACTGAAAAATATGGTATAGCCCTGCATTTCGTGAACAGCCCTTGACCCTTTAGGTTCGATCTATGGATGTTCTGCAAATAATTTATAGTTAGGAAACGTAAATAAAATGGATGTTTCAACTGGATAACGGCCCCTAGTATTCAAGTAAAACGGGTCAGAGTATCATGCATTTCAGGAAATCGTCACAATGCCACGCCTAGCTCAGCCCCTGGATCTTAAAGTTAAATAAAGTTGTTTGGGAGCTGTCAAACGAATCATTGTAACAATAAATAAATTAAGTACAACACACTGTTAGCAACAGCTAAGAGATATTGGCCAAAATCACTGAGAAGGGTTGTAAGGACTATATGCTGACTATATGCCACGCCCACAGATAGCCCCAATAAACCAAATATGATTTATATTGATGTAGTAGACCCAAAAACAAAATATAAACAAGTGGGGAAGCATTATCTTCGGCGTGCCGAAGATTTTATACTCTTTTCGAACCAATAGCCAATTTTCACTCTGCCAACTGCACCACTGAAATTTCATAAGCTGTACAAAATCGTTTTGTCGCGAAACATTTATTTTTTTTTGTTCTAAGAATATTTAATTCATTGCCAGTTGTATAGCAGCTATAAGATATAGTGATCCGATCCGGCCGGCTCCAACTAATGTGATGTCTCTTTAAATAATAAGTAACTGTGCAAAGTTTCATCGCGATAGATTAAAAAACATGGGATATATGGCCAAAACCGACTTCGAGTTGTATGGCAGCTATAAGATATAGTGATCCGATCCAGCCGGCTCCAACCAATGTGATGTCTTTTTAAATAATAAGTATCAGTGCAAAGTTTCATTGCGATAGATTAAAAAACATGGGATATATGGCCAAAACCGACTTCGAGTTGTATGGCAGCTATAAGATATAGTGGTCCGATCCGGCCGGCTCCGACCAATGTGCTGTCCCCTGGAATAATAAGTGTCTGTGCAAAGTTTTATCGCGATAGCTCAAAAACTGAGGGACTAGTTTGCATACATACAGACAGACAGACAGACAGACAGACAGACAGACAGACAGACAGACGGACATGGCTAGATCAATTTGTATTGTCATTCTAAGCATACTGGCAGTAACTTTTGGGGGTCTCCGACGCTTCCTTCTATGCGTTACAAACTTCAGGACAAACTTAATATACTATTTTCTTCGAAAAGAGTATAAACATGAAACATGAAGTAAACTTACTTCGGCTAAGTAATTTTTTTTCTCATCAAACTAGTTGGCACTACTATTTTAATGCACAGCGTATTTTTTAAATATTTTTGTAATTCGGCTCTGGTATGAAAACTAATATAAGTACAAGTAACAAGTAACAACTTTAAATAATCTTGAAAATTATCAGCAAATACTATTTTATTCAGTTTCTTATGTAATATGTAGTACTAGTCCTAGTTTTTTATGTATTTAAAAACAAATAAGAAGTGCTCTAGTCGGGAGTGGTTTGTTTTTGCAACTTTTGGGGGGGATTAAGAAGTGGTATCCAAGAAATTAAATATTTGTTACATGTGTATGCTATTAGAGATGCCTCTAGCTCTTATTAAGGTATGTCCCAAAAACGCTAGTCTGAAATCGAAACTTATCGATAACTTTTGAACTGGACGAGCTATCGATAAAAGGAACAACGAAAACTTATATTCCAAATATGAAATCTCTAGCTCTTGTAGTCTCTGATATCCGTGTGTTCATACAGACAGACGGACAGACAGACGGACATGGCTAGATCGACTCGGCTGTTCATACTGACAAATAATAAATATAGTTTATATGGTTGGAGATGCTTCCTTATGCCTGTTACATACTTTTGCACAACTTCATTATACTCTTTTTACCCATTTTGAATGGGTTCAGGGTATAACAAGTAAGAGTGCTCTAGTCGGGAGTGCCCGACTACGAGATACCCTGAACCCAGTCCTTACCAATCATTCATTCTAATATAAGCACACATAACTTAAATAACTTCTGCGTTTATTGTCCGATCTTATTGAAAATTTTGGGGCAAATAGTTGTCAATAATATGTGTGACCAAACCAAATTGCAAGGTCGTACCCTCAAAGATGCGTTTTTTGATCTTTTGGGGGGTTTGGGGAGTGGTATCCAAAAAGTGAATATTTGTTACATGTGTATGCTATTCGAGACTATACATGCCAAATTTGGGGTCTCTAGCTCTTATAACTTTGAAGTTATGTCCCAAAAACGCTGGTCTTAAATCGAAATTTATCGATAACTTTTAAACGGTACGAGTTATCGATAAAATGAAATAAACTTGATCTGTCCCGGGATTGGGAGAACTTATGTTCCAAATATGAAGTCTCTAGCTCTTGTAGTCTCTGATATCTGTGTGTTCATACAGACGGACGGACGGACGGACGGACGGACGGACAGACAGACAGACGGACATGGCTAAATCGACTTGGCTGTTGATACTGATCAAGAATATATATACTTTATATGGTCGGAGATGCTTCCTTATGCCTGTTACATACATTTGCACAAAACCATAATACCCTTTTTACCCATTTTTAATGGGTTCAGGGTATAAAAATGGTTATATAATTTACTGATTATCAAGCTAATATCAGCGCAGCTTCGAGTGTTCTCACAACAAATCAACAATATAAATATATATTGCAAATGTTGAGTCTCTAACAAATTAAATTTTATCTCTTGTCATAAAAAAACTTTCCAAGCTTTCAAACCTCTATTAATTCAAATTAGAAATAGTCTCATTGGAAACTGTGTTAAAAGGAAAAATCACTTAATAAAGAAAGTCCCACAACTATATAATATATATATATGGGGAGATGAAAGTCGTGAGTAAAGCTATATCATCCAGTAATTTTTGATGAATTTATATGCATATATACTGTTGAGCTGGGTAACCCTTTGGTGGCGCAAGGAGTATTTTTTCCATTGGGGGGCTCGTGTAGAGCAACATCCAACTAGATGCTGGATGCTGGATGCTGGTGTCCCAGCAACCACATTTTCGCGCAAAAACGGAAATGGTGACGGTGACGGTGACGGGCTTATACAAAGGCACGCACACTGCGCACACCCCGGGAACAAGCATCGCCGTGCCGTGCCGACTCGAGTCGAGCCGAGCCAACCACCAGCTCCTTTACCATGATGCCACCCGATTTACCACGCTCCGAATGCCGTAGCTGAATTTTTGTTGAATATTTTTGAGCAACTTTTCTTCAATTTCTCCGCCAGCTACAGTTTTTTCCTCGTTCCACTTGCTCCTCCTATGACTCTGTTTATGTATGCACAAGTCGTATATACGTGTTTGTGTATATATATATATATATACATATGTGTGTGTGTATATATATGTGTGTGCAAGTGTGTGGGGTGGAGAATATATATATATATATATATATATATATATGTGCTTGTCCTGTATGGGCTGTTATACCCTAACAAATGTGTGTAGATTATAATAATTTTGCCAAGGAGTGCGTTGAATGAGAATGAGAAAATCTAGTAATATATACATACTCAAGTCTTTAGACTCGGTTAGATTTACAAAAAATAATGGAAATAAATTGGAATAAACATGAAAAAAATAGTTTGCTTTTAACCACAAGAAGAGAGTCCCTGCAATGATTATAATGAATAGTTGGATTCTCGCTATTAAAGTATTGAACACAATGTTGGAAAGTCCACGATATCACATATGTATTATCATACACAAGATCTCAATAATTACACTCTTGAAATAGGAGGTGTATTCGTGGAAGCCCATTTTTAATTGATTTTTTCTCCCTCTTACTAGATATTTACTTATTAATTTATTTAGTCAAGATAATTTAGTAACAAATAGGTTAATATAAAATACGGAAAAACTTAAGCTATGACAAATCTGACCCGGTGGGACTATTTTATTGGTCATAGCCGATATGGCCCTACTCCCAGCAAAGTGTGGTCAGAAGAAGCTAAGCTTAAGTTTAAATTAAGAAAAGTTGTACAAGAAATATTAATGGGAGGAAATGTTAATGAAATAGAGGAGTTAAACGACACCAAATGGAATAATTTGTTGGGCGTAGTTTGATAAACTTATCGGAAGATGGAGGGGCAAAAAATGTCTAGCTGGACGGAATGGAACTGAAAAACGTAGAAGGCTGACAAGAAAACTAGAATCAATGTCATCAGATAAAAGCTTGAGCAGGGAAAAACGATATGGCAAGCTCAACGATTTGAATTTAGGTATTTAGATATATTACTTTCTTAATACTTAGCTTAAGTGTGACAAGACTCAAATGGAAATAAGCTCACGATAATTGAACTACTTATATGCAAAATAGTATTTTGCTTACAAATTATAGAGATAAATTGATGAGAAGGGTATTAAATGTTAGTCAGCCCGACTGGTACTATTCTTTCTTATTTTTTAATGAAACACAGCCCACTCAAGTGGCAGCTTAAGTTTCAAAATGCCAAAAGGAAAATGGGCGATGCGAAGCGGCTGTGGTGGAGACGCTGATGGTGCCCTCGAAAAGAGGAAAAGAGGGTAGTAAGGTGTGGCGGGGCCGCAGAAATGAAAAGGAATGGGAAAGGGATGGCGATGGGGATGGGGATGGGGATGGGGATGGCGAAGTGGATGAGATGGGGATGGGGCTATAAGCGGAGGCGTACGCGTGTCTCGGCCCTGGCTGTAGTATGGTTGTCATTTGCGATATAGAGTGTAAGAGAGAGCGACCTATTACGAAGACTAAAGGCAACGACAAAGGCAACACAACCACAGAAAAGGCAAAGGAACTTTTGAAAAATTAAAGGAAGCATTGGGAATAAGAAAAAGGATAATGTTCCACACATGCATACACACATAACTAAGTCTACATATGTATGTATGTTTTTTGCACACACACACATACGTATATAAATATGTACTAGGTGTATATTCTTTTACTTGCACGTTCCATTACCATGTTTGCATGTCTGTGAATACATTCATGTGCATGTTTTTATGTTAGTATGTGTATAAGTACACACCAACGTATTTATGAAAAAGGACATAAAAAAACTAATTATAAAAGGGTTCTGAAGTACAGCCATCAGATGCTGGAGCTGTTATTTTGTCAAAAATTAGTAAAACTTTGTGAATCAAGGCATATAAAATCGTGACAAGTAATATCTTGAGATATGCTGGCGAATAAGGAAAACCAAGACATTTATCCCCTCGATACAACTACGACAACTACTACTAGTATAATCAACTCACATTGCTCTTGATACGTTTTTATACACTTTTCGAAGAAAATAGTATATTAAGTTTATGCTGAAGTGTGTAACGCATAGGAGAAAGCGTCGGAGACCCCCAAAAGTTACTGCCAGTATGCTTAGAATGACAAAACAAATTGATGTAGCCATGTCCGTCTGTCCGTCTGTCTGTCTGTCTGTCTGTGTGTATGCAAACTAGTCCCTCAGTTTTTGAGCTATCGTGATCAAACTTTGCACAGAGACTTATTATTCGAAGGGACAGCACAATGGTCGGATCCGGCTGGATCGGACCTCTATATCTTATAGCTGCCATACAACTGGAAGTCGGCTTTGGCCTTAAATCCCATGTTTTCAAAGCTATCGCGATGAAACTTTGCCCAGATACTTATTATTCAAACATACATCTCATTGATCGGAGCCGGACTGATCGGATTACTATATATTATAGCTGCCATAAGCCTGGAAGTCGGTATTGGCCTTAAATCCCATGGTTTCAAAGCTATCGCGATGAAACTTTGCACAGATACTTATTATTCAAACATACATCTCATTGATTGGAGCCGGCCGGATCGGATCACTATATCTTATAGCTGCCATACAACTGGAAATACATTAAAAATTCTTAGAAAAAAAAAAATGCCACGCGATAAAAAGAATTTTGACAGCAGAGTGAAAATTGTCTAAAGGTTCGAAAAGAGTGTAAAATCTTCGGTACGTCGAAGATTATCCTTTCCCACTTGTTATACCCTGAACCCATTAAAAATGGGTAAAAAGGGTATTATGGTTTTGTGCAAATGTATGTAACAGGCATAAGGAAGCATCTCCGACCATATAAAGTATATATATTATTGATCAGTATCAACAGCCGAGTCGATCTAGCCATGTCCGTCTGTCTGTCCGTCTGTCCGTCTGTATGAACACACAGATATCAGAGACTACAAGAGCTAGAGATTTCATATTTGGAACATAAGTTCTCCTAATCCCGGGACAGATCAAGTTTATTTCATTTGATCGATAACTCGTCGCATTCAAAAGTTATCGATAAATTTTGATTTTAGACTTACGTTTTTGGGACATAACTTCAAAGTTATAAGAGCTAGAGACCCCAAATTTGGCATGTATAATCTCGAATAGCATACACATGTAACAAATATTTCACTTTTTGGATACCACCCCCAAACCCCCCAAAAGTTAAAAAACCCATTTTTGAAGGTACGACCTTGCAATTTGGTTTGGTAACACATATTATCGACAATTGCTTGCCCCAAAAATTTCAATAAGATCGGACAATAAACACAGAAGTTTTTTAAGATTTAACTTTCCATTGTGTGGGGCTCAGCGAAAGAGCAAGCTAACTGCTTAAACCGCTTGCACTGCTTGTACTGCTTGTACTGCAGCATGTGTGAGTTTAGAGTAGTGCGAATGATTGTAAGGACTGGGTTCAGGGTATCTCGTAGTCGGGCACTCCCGACTAGAGCACTCTTACTTGTTTTTTTGTGACTGTAGTATAATTATTAATATTGTTTAATTCCATTTAATATAAGGCATAAAAAAACAAGTAAGAGTGCTCTAGTCGGGAGTGCCCGACTACAAAATCATTCGTACTAATCTAAATGCACACATGCTGCAGTACAAGCAGTGCGAGCAGTGCAAGCAGTCTAAGCAGTAAGCTTGATTCTTTACTGAGCTCCACACAATGGAAAGTTAAATCCTTAAAAACGTCTGTGTTTGTCACCCGATCTTATTGAAATTTTTTGGGCACAGACCGGGCAATAAAATGTGTGACCAAACAAAATTTCAAGGTTATAACTATAAAAATGCGTTTTTTTTAACTTTTGGGGGGATTGGGGGTGGTATCCAAAAAGTGAAATATTTGTTACATGGGTATGCCATTCGAGATTATACATGCCAAGTTTGGGGCCTCTAGCTCTTAAGCTTTTGAAGTTATGACCCAAAAACTCAGGTCTGAAATCGAAATTTATCGATAACTTTTGAATGCGATGAGTTATCGATCAAATGAAATAAACTTGATCTGTCCCGGGATTAGGAGAACTTATGTTCCAAATATGAAGTCTCTAGCTCTTGTAGTCTCTGATATCTGTGTGTTCATACAGACGGACAGCAGACAGACGGACATGGCTAGATCGACTCGGCTGTTGATACTGATCAATAATATATATACTTTATATGGTCGGAGATGCTTCCTTATGCCTGTTACATACATTTGCACAAAACCATAATACCCTTTTTACCCATTTTTAATGGGTTCAGGGTATAAAAAATCGTAAAGATACATTAATTTAGCGTTAAAAAGGCATAATTGGTCGAAATCCATAGATAAACGGTTAACTTATAACAATTTATAGTTACTTAATTTCGCTTTTTCAGTTTTCCTATACAAAACTTTGCATCGGAAATCGCAAACAAAAATAATATTTTGTCCAATCGCACTGGAATTATATCAGAAGGTGAAAATGTAGATTAAACGACTGTCACACTTATTCCATCCTTTACACATTTCTTTTTTTAGAAACTGAAAGACGACTTATACACGTACTGTTCTTGTTACCACCTGTACTTTTTGTATTCAGCATTAATCTCGCTTGCCTTAAACTCTATCAAAATCTCCAGCCTAGTCCAACATGTCACAGTCGCCAGACGCTCCCCATCCACGATCCTTTCCCCGCCCACAACTTTAACGCTCCACCCCCATAAAAGTCGCAACAACAGCAACACCAACGATATTCTTTTAAAAAGCTCTGTCTTTGACTTGTATGTATATATAAATATTATATATGTATGCATGTGCTTATGTATTTGTCTATGTATTTATAAGTATGTACACAAGCAGCTGACAGCACTCACAGATACACACATACACACATAGAAACGAGCTGAGAAAAAGTGGAAAAATAGTTACGCATTGAAAAGGAACGGCAAATCCAAGTGCAAAGGAAGCTTAAGAGGAACTTGTGCGCACAGGCAAAAGCAACAGCAACAGCAACGTGCCGCAAAAAATGTGTGCGCCAAGAAAAAGGTTTCGAGCTGGAATAAAGAAAGGCACAAATTTTTGGGCGGAGCCACGTGCTTCACTTGGTCTGAACACCGCGCCAAGCCAATCCCAGACCGAATCTGACACAAGGGGCTGAGGCAGCGGCAGAGGGACGCGCTTTGCATTCGCTCTGCGCGCACTTTTTATTTTGTAAATACCAAGGACTCCAACACTTTCCATTTCCATTTCCATTTTCATTTTCCATTTATTTTTTGCACCGCAGTGACGCCCACGTGCTCTCAGAATACCCCTACCGGACGGCGTCCTCACAAATTGTCGAAGACTTTTGAATGTGGCGGAAGTAAAATAGCTTAGAGTAGCCATATGTAAAAATGCTTGTCTCTATCTCTATACCCACTACTGCCATTAATAAAGTAATTAATTAAATAAAACAACTGCTAGCATACAATATTAGAAAGACCTATTGACATATTCTTAATTGTACAATTGGAATATGCATTTTGATTCGATTATAAAATATATAGACTCTAAAATACCTTATTGGTTTTAGCACACATTCTGTAATTTCTTTCCAGCCACAGTTAAATTCCTTTTCATTTACAATTTGCGTTTTTAATGCACCCGAAAAGTATGCTTCAGTAATGATATCTAGACAAAAGCTCGTTGCTACATTACAGCGCGGCTTTGCTGCAGTTTGGGATATTTGTAGAATATCCCATTGTAGCAAAGAGCTTCCAACAGCTAGCAATTGGTTTTTATATCGGATAACCTATACAAATTTTAAAAATGTTATAATTAAGTATTTCAATTGTATTTAACATGCAGAAGAAAATACACCTCCTATATATATAATATTCAAAGGTATCCCCCTTACCAAAGATAATTGTCCTTACTATGAAATTGTCACAATTTTTACGTGGATCTTGAAATCTTGAATACCATAAATATAATATATAAAAAATAGTTAAAGCATGTAAGTTCTTAGAACATGTCTGTTATGTAAATGTATATTTTATATGGATATACATTTTACTACAAAAGCCAGATTTTACACATGCAAATGTAGTAGCTAGACCCGCCTTGCCTTCGCTTTACGATATTCTGCTCATCGCAGAGGCAACAGAACAGAACCCACAAAAGGTTAGGGAGTGGGATTTCTCGGTGCCACTGCCATGGAGTGATTCGTTTATCGCTCTCCTCTCCCACTCAACACGAGACATCTCCTTCCATCTCCTTCTGTTTCTCCAGCTCTATCTCTATCTCCATCTCCATCTTTATCTCCCGGCAATGGCGTCTGGTTGCTCTCTGGCTCCGCCATTGCCTTTTTCCTCGCATACATCTTTTTCTTCAAAATCACCCTCAAGCCTCTGGCTGCGCTGCTTAACATAATGAGCCAGCATCATCAGTCCGTGCCGGGGTGTTTAGCACACACACACACACACACACACACACACACGCATAGACACACACACAAGCACAGCTCTCTGGTCATATATACGTGGCACATACACTGCCAAAAAAAAATGTATCTCAAACAGGAGTTTAATTATTATTAATTTACAAATAAAAACTGAAATTTTAAAAAGTTTGTGTTTTTATAACTATTAAAAACAATTTTAGTTTTTATACCCTGAACCCATTAAAAATGGGTAAAAAGGGTATTATGGTTTTGTGCAAAAGTATGTAACAGGCATAAGGAAGCATCTCCGACCATATAAAGTATATATATTCTTGATCAGTATCAACAGCCGAGTCGATTTAGCCATGTCCGTCTGTCTGTCCGTCTGTCCGTCTGTCCGTCTGTCCGTCTGACCGTCTGTCCGTCTGTCCGTCTGTCCGTCTGTCTGTCTGTATGAACACACAGATATCAGAGACTACAAGAGCTAGAGACTTCATATTTGGAACATAAGTTCTCCTAATCCCGGGACAGATCAAGTTTATTTCATTTTATCGATAACTCATACCGTTTAAAAGTTATCGATAAATTTCGATTTCAGACTTGCGTTTTTGGGACATAACTTCAAAGTTATAAAAGATAGAGGCTCCAAACTTGGCATGTATAATCTCGAATAGCATACACATGTAACAAATATTTCACTTTTTGGATACCACCCCCAAACCCCCCAAAAGTTCAAAAAACGCATTTTTGAAGGTACGACCTTGTAATTTGGTTTGGTAACACATATTATCGACAATTGCTTGCCCCAAAAATTTCAATGAGATCGGACAATAAACATAGAAGTTATTTAAGATTTAACTTTCCATTGTGTGGGGCTCAGCGAAAAAGCAAGCTAACTGCTTAAACCGCTTGCACTGCTTATACTGCAGCATGTGTGTGCTTAGATTAGTATGAATGATTGTAAGGACTGGGTTCAGGGTATCTCGTAGTCGGGCACTCCCGACTACAGCACTCTTACTTGTTTGTTTTCATGTTGTCAGACTTTGTGACAATTCGATCCAAGAAAAAATATTAAAATTATAAAAGCCAATAAAATAGTTAGAAAACTATAAAATATATTGTTACATTAAAATACAATTTTTTTAGATTGCTTTAACATTTGTTGTAAAAGTAAAAGCAAGAAATTTCAAAAGTGCTAAAACATTTGTTGCAAAGATGATGAAAACCAAAAAAAAACAAGTAGGAGTGCTCTAGTCGGGAGTGCCCGACTAGAAGATACCCTGAACCCAGTCCTTACAATCATTCATACTAATCTAAACACACACATGCTGCAGTACAATCAGTACAAGCAGTGCAAGCGGTTTAAGCAGTTAGCTTGCTTTTTCACTGAGCCCCACACATTGGAAAGTTAGAAAGTTAACTTCTCTGTTTATTGTCCGATCTTTCTGAAATTTTTAAGACATAGCACTAACTATAAAGTGTGTGCCCAAACCAAATTGCACGGTCGTACCTTCAAACTTTTGGGGGGATTGGGGGTGATATCCAAAAAGTGAAATATTTGTTACATGGGTATGCTATTCGAGATTATACATGCCAAATTAAGGGCCTCTAGCTCTTATAACTTTTAAGTTATGGCCCAAAAACGCTAGTCTGAAATCAAAATTTATCGATAACTTTTGAACGGGATGAGTTATCGATAAAACTAAATAAACTTGATCTGTCCCGGGATTACGAGAACTTATATTCCAAATATGAAGTCTCTAGCTCCTGTAGTCTCTGATATCCGCGTGTTCATACAGACGGACGGACGGACGGACGGACAGACAGACAGACGGACATGGCTAAATCGACTCGACTGTTGATACTGATCAAGAATATATATACTTTATATGGTTGGAGATGCTTCCTTATGCCTGTTACATACTTTTGCACAACTCCATAATACCCTTTTTACCCATTTTTAATGGGTACAGGGTATAAACAACACAGCCAACCAAAAAAAAAATTAAAAATTAAAAAAGATTAGTAAGAATCGTTAGTGAAAATGTCTAAAAATGCAGGTGGAATGGTAGTTTCAAGCTAAAAAATCGAAATTTGAGTAGTTGATGTTTCCAACTTGATTTTGCTTTTTCAACTATCTCTCATCATAGTGCACGGCTAGATCGACTCCAAAATTGTTGACAATCCATATATTCATTCTAGATATTTCTACACACTTCATTTGTCTTCAACTGCCTGCTTTGCAAATTTGCACAACTTCGTGAATGTTTACCAAATTTGAACGTCCGTCGAGCCAAAGAGCACGCTTTAATTACACGTTGCTAACTCAATTCTCATTTGCTAAGGTGGTTACTCGAGCTCGAGCAAGAAAATCAATATTCGTGTTGAATTAGCACGTAAGCCAGAAGCCACAGTACGAACTTCTCATAGATGTGCAACGACACGCAGATTATTCCACTCTGCAAAATGAGGACCGATATCAAGCGCAATATAGAAACTACCATATAGCAAGAAATTGTGGCTCACCCCTCAGCACCCGATGCCTGTTGCCCGACTCCGACTCCGACCCCGAACCCCGCCCGTGGCCAAAGACCAGTCACATTCGCGCGCATTCTGTTTCTGTATGTATGTGTGTGTGTGTGTCTGTGTGTGTGTGTGTGTGTGTGTGCACATGTATGCGTGCGTGAGGTTTTTATAGCAGCTGTGCGCGACAGCCACGCCCTCTCAGCGAGTGAACATTTTGTTAGCGCGTTTTCGTTGGCGAAAAAATCTCAGGCTACGGATACGCCTTTTCTTAGAAACTTTATATTTGAATGTATATACATACGTATACATGCATATACAAACACACAAATACACATACACATACACATACACATACACATACACATACACATACACATACACATACACATACACATACACATACACATACACATACACATACACATACACATACACATACACGTACACGTATACACCATAGAAACAGCATCAGACGGCAAGGAGAATGAAAATCGTTTTATTTTGTCGTCTAATATGGCGAAGCGGGAAGCGGATGGGATTGAATTGCCAGATACATCAAGACGCCTAAGGAACAAAAAATAAGAATTCACTTTTAATTGAATATATTTGTTTCGTTCTGTATTTTTCTCGAATCGACTGTTTTGTATTTGATTGTAAACTAAAAGAAAAACAAACCATAAGTACACACTTAACTAAGCTTATGAATATTTTGCTAGACTTTATGTTTTTCGTGCGTTTTACAGATAACGGATTGACCAATATTATGTATGTGCTTTGTAAGTGTATGTCACCATTTGCGATCCCATAAAGTAATGTTTCAGACTTGTTATTCTCCCCATCTGGCTGCCTGTTTATCCTTCAAACATTATTGCATAAACTTTTCATACCTGTACAGAATACGTCGAGCCCGTCCAAATCGTCCTTTATATTTATTGATAAAAAAGAAAACCGAAAATTGGTAACTCATTGTACTAAAGATTTGTCCCTAGATCTTTAGCAAAAGTTATATTTTTGGTATATTAGCATACACATTTGAAAAATGTTTTACTATTGAGATAGCGCCCCATCACCCCGAAAGTGTAAAACGCTCATTATACACTGAACCCATTAAAAATGGGTAAAAGGGGTATAATGAAGTTGTGCAAAAGTATGTAACAGGCATAAGGAAGCATCTCCGACCATATAAAGTATATATATTATTGATCAGTATCAACAGCCGAGTCGATCTAGCCATGTCCGTCTGTCTGTCCGTCTGTCCGTCCGTCTGTCTGTATGAACACACGGATATCAGAGACTCCAAGAGCTAGAGACTTCATATTTGGAATATAAGTTCTCCTAATCCCGGGACAGATCAAGTTTATTTCATTTGATCGATAACTCGGTCCGTTTAAAAGTTATCGATAAATTTCGTTTTCAGACTAGCGTTTTTGGGCCTTAACTTAAACGTTATAAGAGGTATAGGCCCCAAATTAGGCATGTATAATCTTGAATAGTTAACACATGTAACAAATATTTCACTTTTTGGATACCACCCCCCAATATCCCCAAAAATTCAAAAAACTCCTTTTTGAAGGTATAACCTTGCAATTTATTTTGGTCACACATTGTGTGTCAATGTTATGTCCTACAAATTTTAGATGGATCGGACCACAAACACAGCTTTAAGATTTTACCGCTTGCACTGCATGCAGTATGTGTGTGTTTGTATGTATGCACAGGCAAGTATGAATGGATGTCAGAATTGGGTTCAGGGTATCTCCGAGTCGGGCACTCCCGACTAGAGAACTCTTACTTGATTTCAGTCAAATTTTTTGGGGTAAACAATTTATTTGTTACGGTTCCTGATATAAACAATTATCTTAAAAGATTTTGGGTTTTCGACGAGCTGCGATTAGACTTTCCTCCATTGGATCTTTGCTTTTAATTATTTGTATAAAGCAACGAATAATTTGCAGTCAGCCTCCGCGTTAGTTTTATGGGGGATAACAAAGGGCGGACAGACGGTGAAGAGCATCATTGGGGCTTGGAAAGGCACAGAGATAGAGTTGGCTTACCCCGATGATGGCTGACTACATCCTGCGGACAACAAATAGAGCACAATTAAGCAGTTGTATATAATTTGACGCATTGGGACTGTGGGTCGATAGACAGTTGGAAATAATAGTGAACCACTGTTGCAGAGATAAAAGCATGTATTAGGAGAGATTTCATTCACTGCTGCCATAGAATATCTAAAATGGACCGAATGCTGACTTGGCTCTTAAAATTTCTTGAGGCGCAAAAAGAGTACTCGAATATCTCTTATCTGCTGGCCACAGGTCAGTTTCAACATCTGGAAATGCGCATGCTCCGTGCTGCCCTGTCCTACCCAGGTTGGGAGCTTGCCCCATAGGATGTGATTTTCAATACCGGTGGCCTGGTGTCATTGCTCCTGCCTTCTAGGTTTTAGTGCAGAAGGAAAATTAGCTGAGTTGAGTTGGTCAGCCTGCACCCGCTTGTATGGACATTGCAGATTGGTCACCAAAGATTGCATTGTTTTGACGAGCCATTCGCAATGGAGTGCCGAGTGACCTTGGCCTTGACCTGGACATAGACCTGGACTATTTGGCTCATTCTGCATCTGCAGCAGTTGCCATTTCCGAACAATGCAACCGCTTTTTTCCTAGCCTCTGTCCAAGCGCTCGTCTGGGTGTGTAAAACTGAGATGCCAGCCAATATTTGCCAGAACTAACTACCTGGTGTCTACCTGCTGAACCAATCGCTTGATAGGTTGTTAGATAGATGTTGTTGAAATGAAAATTATGCAAGGCTGTGCTGACTGACCAAATCGATGACACGCCGACTCACTGATTGATGAGTTTCCAGTTGTTTTTCTGACGTAAGTAACCAATGTACACAAATATGTAATATTTGGCATACAGGCAATCTATCCCTTTTTGCTTTTCCAAATATAGTTTTTCGATTTTTCAAAAGGGTGCCAAGATTGTTGCATACAAATTTCGCATTTTTATACTATTTTCGAAGACCCCAAAAAGATACCTCCAGTATGCTTAGAATGACAAAACAAATTGATCTAGCCATGCCAGTCTGTCTGTATGTCAGTCTGTCTGTATGTATGGGATCTAGTCCCTCAGTTGCGATGAAACTTTGCCAGACACTTATTATTGAAATGTACAGCACATTCGTTGGAGCTGGCCCGATCGGACCATTATATATTATAGCTGCCATACAACTCGATGTCGGTTTTGGCCATATATCCCATGTTCTTAAAGCTATCGCGATGAAACTTTGCATATATACTTATTATTCAAAGAGACATTTCATTGGTCGTAGCCGGCTAGATCGGATCACTATATTGAACAAAAAAAATAAATGTTACGCGATAAAACGATTTTTTACAGCATTTGAAATTTCAGTGGTGTAGTTTGCAGAGTGAAAATGGCCTAAAGATTCGAAAAGAGTATAAAATCTTCGGCACGCCGAAAATAATCCTTTCCCACTTGTTTTTTTTTAAATGCTAGCTTTGTAACGGAGTTTAATTTAGTTAGATACTTTAGATGTTTACCAATTGCACTTAAGTTGCCCTGAGACAAAACCAACTGTGTAACAATTAGGTTCCAGGGTAATAACAGCTGTAAACCGACTGAAAAAAGTCTTCTTGATTATTAGGTTACTGACTCTAAAATGGTTAAGTGTTTTTTACAAGTCGTTTCTAAGCCAATATGCTATTTGTACTCTAGAGGCCTTTTTATGAGTAAATTCGAAGAAAGTATCTGGCAAATCAGCAGGAGAAAGGCTTTAATAAAAACAAAAGACGAACAGGTAAGGGTTGGTCAAGCACCCCTAGATGGACAGAAGCAGCACAGAGGTCAGTTGATTTCTGTTGTTTATTGTGATTTTGAGCTCAAGAAATGTATTATAATTGTGAGAAAATTATGTGGACAGACTGGTTTGACCATCTTCTTTCAAAATTCCAAATTTTTTAAACTGGCTCTTTTTCTCACCGTTTCGGACCGATTAAATTCTCTGTCTTTTAAAGAAATGTACGTGATTGGGATTTGACAAAGGCAAAGTCTGAATTGCAACCCCGATCTGGTTTGTATTTCGTAAGCAAGAAAAGTGAACTTTACTTTTTTCCATGAACCACTCTGTTAATTCTTACCTATAGACTGGAAACCTATTGTTATTTTTTATTGCTCCTTAAAATTGTGAGTCCATTGGGTTATGTGAAAAGTTCATAAATATATAAATTTACCATCATGTTTTGGTCAAATATGTTAAGTAAAACAAAAAAAATCTTAACAAATTTAAATATGTAAAGTAACCCAAAAAAAACTTTAAAAAATACGACTTTCAAAGTTTTTTAAAAAAGTCTGACCATAGAAAAATGTAATTTTATTAATTTCGCTTGAAGGGGCTTTAAATGCATCATAGTGTTAGTGAATAGCATCTTTTTTGTGGGAAGATATAAAAATGCAGATGGTATATTTTTCAGCGACACTGTTTGCTTGCCTATAGACCAACTTAAATCGAGTTAAAATAAACGAATAGTTCATACATATGTGAACTTATGTATGCATTATATATATATATATATATATGTATATATACATAATTTCACGATAGCTACGCCCCTAAATTTCAGCAATGTATCTGCCAAGAGGGAAACGTAACGAAAAGTTTGCGAGCGCAAACATAAAAACAGGAGCAAGTAAAAGCGCGGCTTAAATTGCAGCGTCTGGGTCTGGAATAAGGGTGAAGACAGATCCCAAGGTAAAGGCCCCTCGTAGGCGGGGGCAACTCTGCCTGCCTGCCTGCCCCGCGAACTGAGTGCGCTAAAGAAGGCAAGGACAACGGCAAAGGAAAAGGCAAAGGCGCAGCATTCGAAATAGTATTCACGGCAAGCCGCCAATAGGCATTTGGGGCTGCGCTTCGCTTCGCGGGTGAAATCGCTCGCTATTGGTGAGATATATGTTGTGTTCTAGACACATTATTTGTGTTTTTAAGGCACTAGCACCAGCACTAGCACTAGCACTAGATAACTTACCTTCGAGCATCTCTGTATGTACGCGTACTATGTACATATGTGTAAGTAAGCGATTTTTTACAGCCTTATGTATGTATACCACGGAACTTTTACGCGCTACAAATTTACAATGTGTATGGATACTGCTACAACTTCTTACGTCCATACATTTTTCGTTTTACAGTTTTAGTTTCAATTTGTTGTATAATTTATGTTTCATCAAAATCAATTAATACGAGTTTAATGCATGAATTTGTGGGTATTAAATTGGCAATTAACTGTGTGTAAATACCCTAAATTGTCATAGCTACACAAAATATGTGCTCTCCAATATTTTGCAGCTCGGGGACAGGTATCAAAAAAAGTAACTTATTCCTTACTTTTTTATACTATTTAAAAACATACATAGCAAATTTTGTACCTCTATAAAAGAGCTATACATCCAAAATGTTTGTCCAGCTCTTACAGCTTTCAAGTTATGGCAAAAAAGGACTGGTCGAAAATGGAAATAAACGATAACTTTTGATCTTGACAACCTATCGACAAAAGGACAACCAAACTTGAGAGCCTATATTATATTATATATATATTCCAAAGATTCTTCAGTTTTCCTGTTAGATAATTTTGTAAATCAGGTGTTCTGGTATAAAAAGACGGTTTGAATTTTGAGTCTCTATTGAAAAGCCTGCGTTTGAAACATACATAAATGTAATAATGCAATAACATCAATTACTTTGGACTATTGCCTAGTAGCCATTGCCTAATTTATGATTTGCTATGATATTTTAGATATTTAATTATGTTAAATATTTAGAATGATGAACTGAATATCAAATAGACTCAACTGAATTAGTTAAGAGTGAAATTTAATTTCTCTGTCCCACTTAGTGACGAAGAATAATGAAGAATGCAAAATGCGACTAGCTATATATTCAAGTAGACTTGTAATTTGCAACGATAGTTCGATAAGATCGAGCTATATATATATAGTTATATCAATAGGGATTGGTTTAACTAAAAATTGTAAATACATACAAAGACTCACTCATCTGGTTCATGAGATATTGAAGAAAAACTATCAATAAAATGAAAGAAACCTGATCTGACCAGGGACTACGAGAACTTATATTCCATAAATGAGGTCTCAAGTGTGTTCATACAGACGGACAGGTAGACATGGCTAGATCGACTCGGTTATTGATGCTGATCAAGAATATATATACTGAATGGGGTCTGAGATGGTTCCTTGTGCTTTATGCACAACTTTATATTACCCACTTTCCCCATTTTAAATGGGTTCAGCTTTTGAAAACAACAATATATATACATATAATAAAACTTTGTATACTCTTTTCGAAGAAAGTGTGTAATGCGTAGAAGGAAGCCTCGGAGACCCCCAAAAGTTACTGTCAGTATGCTTAGAATGACAAAACAAATTGATCTAGCCATATCCGTTTGTCCGTCTGACTGCACAGAGACTTATTATGTCAAGTGGACAGCACATTTGTCGGAACAGGCCGGTTCGGACCTGTATATCTTATAGCTGCAATACAATTGATATTAAACAACGTAATCATGTTATTTCGAGTATGCAGTGTGCCTTTGTTTACTTAGAAAACTTTATAAATGACACTGTGACAAGTGATAGAATTGTAAATTAATATTTTTCAAAAGTTATATATTTAGATAAAAAATGTTGCGTCTATCCCGAGAATCGGCAGAATGGTACGGGGCGCGTCCACGGGATGCGGATAGTGGAACGTCCCTGTTTACATTAATACTTTTATATAATTGCTGAAAATATAACCTACTGAATATTGTAACAAGAGTGCTCTAGTCGGGAGTGCCCGACTAGGAGATACCCTGAACCCAGTCCTTACAATCATTCGTACTACTCTAAACTCACACATGCTGCAGTACAAGCAGTACAAGCAGTGCAAGCGGTTTAAGCAATTAGCTTGCTCTTTCGCTGAGCCCCACACAATGGAAAGTTAAATCTTAAATAACTTCTGTGTTTATTGTCCGATCATATTGAAATTTTTGGGGCAAGCAATTGTCGATAATATGTGTTACCAAACCAAATTGCAAGGTCGTACCTTCATAATGTGTAAAAAGGGTATCATGAAGTTGTGCATAAGTATGTAACTGCCATAAGGAAACATCTCCGACCATATAAAGCATATATATTCTTGATCAGTATCAACAGCCAAGTCGATTTAGCCATGTCCATATGTCTGTCTGTCTGTCCGTCCGTCCGTTCGTCTGTCTGTATGAACACGCGGATATCAGAGACTACAAGAGCTAGAGACTTCATATTTCGAATATAAGTTCTCGTAGGCCCGATATCGATATCGATAACTCACCCCGTTCAAAAGTTATCGATAAATTTCGATTTCAGACCTGCATTTTGGATCATAACTTAAAAGTTATAAAAGCTAGCGGCCCCAAATTTGTTTTTGTTTATTCTTAAATAGCATACACATGTAACAAATATTAAACTTTTTGGACACCAGCCGCTGATCCCCCCATAAGTTAAAAAAACGCATTTTTTAAGTTGTGACCTTGCAATTTGGTTTGCTCACACATTTTATGGCCCAGTTTGTGCCCAAATAAGCTCGGGTAATAAACACAGACGTTTTTAAGGATTTTAATGGAAAGTTAACCATTGTGTGGAGCTCAGTAAAGAGGCAAGCTAACTGCTTAGACTGCTTGCACTGCTCGCACTGCTTGTAGCATGTGTATGTTTGTATGTACGTACACTGACGGTTAGTGAATAATGACTGGGCTCAGGGTATATCCTAGTCGGGCACTCCCGACTAGAGCACTCTTACTTGTTATATTAGTTAAATTTTATTGTCCCGAACCTTTCCGTGGAAATGCCCATATACTTATTATTACTTAATATTGCTATTTAAATTAAATATTAAATATTTTAAATGTGTTCTATCACTATTGAACTATACTTGAACTATACTATATTGAACTACGTCGGAGACCCCCAAAAGTTACCTCCAGTATGCTTAGAATGACAATACAAATTGATCTAGCCATGTCCGTCTGTCTGTCTGTCTGTCTGTCTGTATGTATGCAAACTAGTCCCTCAGTTTTTGAGCTATCGCAATAAAACTTTGCACAGACACTTATTATTCCAGGGGACAGAACATTGGTCGGAGCCGGCCGGATCGGACCACTATATCTTATAGCTGCCATACAACTCGAAGTCGGTTTTGGCCATATATCCCATGTTTTTGAATCTATCGCGATGAAACTTTGCACTGATACTTATTATTCAAAGAGACATCACATTGGTTGGAGCCGGCCGGATCCGATCACTATATCTTATAGCTGCTATACAGCTGGCAATAAATTAAATATTCTTAGAACAAGAACAAAATTAATTACGCGACAAAACGATTTTGTACAGCTTTTGAAATTTCAGTGGTGCAGTTGGCAGAGTGAAAATTGCTATAGGTTCGAAAAGAGTATAAAATCTTCGGCACGCCGAAGATAATCTTTCCCCACTTGTTTTTTTTTAATTTCCTGGGGCTTATGTGTTTTTTCTTACTTTATATTTTGTATATTACGGTTTTGTATTATATATATTTATCATTTTTTCCAGCTTAGCTTATAATGTGTATTATTACTATATTATTATTAATGTTGATAAGGAGGGGTATAATAATGACCGTTAACGGCAGATAATAATGTGAGGCAAAGGTGGTCCCTATATAATATAATTCTGCCGCTGGGACGGACAAGAGGAGATGGTGGCGAAATGAATGGCTGCCATTGCCTTTGCCTTTGCCTTTGTTGTATGTACTCTATTTGAAAGAGGCTTTATCTGGCTTGTTTTAATTAAATAAATTATCGTATTTATCTTTTTGCCATCACTTAAAATGCAAACGACAGTCGTGGCTGCCAGGCACGAGCCACGCATCATGTTACGTATACGTACTACGTAGTGAGGTACAGTCGCGCCTCAGAAGCTAATATTGCTCTTGCCTTGTTCTCGCTCGCACTTTTGTTTTTACGCTTGATTCGGCTTTTAAAAACGTTGGCAAAAGTTCGCCTCGTTTCATTTTAGAGACCTCCCACACCCACTTACATACGCATACATTGAAACTAGTTTATTAATTCCTATGTATACTCAAGTATATGTATACACATGTATGTATGTATGTATATGTGTATATGTTCCATACATATGTACATACATATTTTCTTTTCTCTTTCTTGGCGGCGATAGCGACGCAACCACAGTCACAGCCTTAGCGCCAGCGTCGCGGGTTTTCGCTCATTATGCTCCACAAAATGAACCCACACAGATGCATACACACACACACACACACACACACACATACACACACATACACACACATACATACATACATGCATGCGTAGCTAGATACACACACACCCCTATACAGCAGCTATAAGGCTATACAGCATTCTGCACAGCATCAACGTCTTGAGGCAACCGTAGTGGCAAGGGCTGGCTGCCTACATCGTCGACAGCAGCGCCGTGTGATTGGTCGTTCAAGTTCGCGCTGCTTTGCTTTGCCTTTGCCTTTGCCGTTGCCGTTGCCTTTGCGCCGCGCCTAGAGGCTATGAGAAACCGGTTTCAAGACGATGCAGATGCCACAAACAATCGCGCAGCGCTGGGGTATTGGGGTATAGTGGGCGAGTCTATGCTCTGTTTCTGTTTTACAGAGTGATAAGCTCTGTCATCTTTTTTCAAGCTCGCGAATTGAAAATTTGGCCTTCCTCAGGCATATATATATACGCATATAAGCGATGAATGTAAATCACGGTTTGAACCTGAAGCGTATTCGGAGAAATATCTATCTAACAAAAAGCAATGGGTGTGAGGCGTAGTCCTCACCCAGGCCAGTACACAGAGAAAACAAGTGGGGAAGGATTATCTTCGGCGTGCCGAAGATTTTGTACTCTTTTCGAGTCGGTGGATAGCTTGCACTTGCTTCTATTTTACATTTATGCATATGCGTTATTATAGATGGGGACTAACTCGGAGATATCCCTTAAAACAACCATCTTTGAAAATTGCTGAATTAAACAAATAAATTAGAAAATAAAGAAACTGATAAAAAATGATGTTGCCAGCGGGACTTGAAGCCTCTACTATTTATACCACCGAACCGGTTTGATGTTCGATGACGAAAGAGCAGTCTTTATTTGTCAAATACACCTGTTCTTTCAAAATATTTAATATAATATTTATTTTGAACATTGATGAGTTGTAAGGAGTATATGATATATAGTATATATAGTTTATATAGTAAACTACGGACAGTGTTGAGCATAGTTTTGATCTACTATAGTGCTGCAATATTTGATCAATTTATTTAATTACGTAAATTTATTTAATTAGTGTCTCAGAAATCTCTTCCAACCGAATTCCAACCACTATATCCAAAAGATCACTCATAGTCACAATTGACAGACCAATATAAGCCTCAAGTAGTCATAAAATTATAAGCACTTACCACACCTTGGTCACTCCCCAGTTAGTTGTACCACAGATTTTAATTATTTATTTTCTCGACGGGGTAAAACCGACTGCGACAAGATATAGTAGTTATCTGGCTGGTTTAGACAATGTTCAGCATCTTTGAATATTAAGTCCCTATGCCAAGTTTATCTTATCTTATTCATTTAATTTCATTATTATATATTTTCTTCGTAGAGTATAAAAAATGGTTTTGTTTTTGTCATACCTAACCCAGGCCGAGCAACATACATAATTCACATTTAATTTAGTTGCATCTCCTATTTTTATAATTAGCATATCAACAAGGCAAATAAAACGGATTTTATATTTAACAACATTTAATTTAGTTGCATCTCCTATTTTTATAATTAGCATATCAACAAGGCAAATAAAACGGATTTAATATTTAACAACATTAGTTTGTTTATCTGACAACCTTTAATAGCTTTGACAGAAAACAGATGCCCTTTTCGATAATGCTCCTAAAACGAAAATCTCTGGAAATTAGGTGTCATACCCTGTATTTGTATACCCTGAACCTATTACAATTGGGTAAATAGGTTATAATGAAGTTGTGCAAAAGTATGTAACAGGCATAATGAAGAATCTCCGACCATATAAAATATATTCTTGATCAGTTTCAACAGCCGCCTCGATCTAGCCATGTCCGTCTGTATGAAGACTTCATATGAAATTAAGTTCTTATAGCCCCTCGTCAGAGCCAGAGGCACCAAATTTGGTATGTAGAATATCGTTCGTCTCTATGAACTCACGTAGTTCCGAGGCTATTGAAGATAGAGACTTGAAACTTAGATTATTATACTTGTAGCTATCTGCTTCAGATAAAGCTTATTCCCATTTTCGCCACGCACTCTGGGGGGCTAATAAATCGATACTATGTCGATACACCTCAAATCACAAATCGATAAAACATCAATATTTCACACCATTTTTAAGCTAGAGTCATTGGGTTGGGTAGGTATCATGACGGTGACCTCTTAAAAAAATTGGATCCTAATTGGAAATGCTTATCTCCCGCAGTTTTAAAGCTAAAGTCGCCATATTGGAATATATATATTGGAATATATATATAAAATAAAGAGACTACTCCATAAGCGTAAAAACTAGTAAGTAACAAAAAAAAAAATTAATTTTATTTCCAATTAAGAAAAAAATAGATTGAGCCAAAGCCTGGGCTCAATGATACCAAAAAACTAAGTTGATGAACCTGAGAACTTCTAGAGAAGCATAAGCCAAAGCAAACCTTAGCTACATCTACTCATTATACAATACAATAATAGCACTGTCAAAGAAAATCAGGACATTTAATAATTGTCCCTATGAGACAAATTTTAAATAAGAATGGTCTAAAAAAAAAATATATATTTCCACGGCAAGGTCCACCGAGAAAAATTTTTCTGAAGGTAAAGAGAGTAAAGAAAAGTTCATATGAAACTATGCGATAGTAAATAACAGTAAGTTTTTGCATTGCCTTATCGCATAATTCGATCGCCCGTTCGACCGACGAAAAACAACAATTGTTATCAGTGCGTCGAAAGGACTTGCAGGATAATCATTAAATTTTGAGTACAAAACAGAGATTTTGCAAATATTTTGAAAAACTTTTTTTTTCTTACATTTTTCCGAGAATTACAGACTAAGAAGGTAAAATGAGATCGAAACTGCTATTATTTAGCTATCGCCAGGTGTCAAATTTAAATTGTGAAGCTTGGTTGGCAGGAGCTACAAAGTCGTTGTTATTATGTCAAGATTAATACATTAAATACTTCTGTTGTTTTAAAAACATTTTTACCAAGGCTATTTATAACAGAAAGAACATTAATAACATAATAGATAAAATTAACGTTCTGCACTTCCCATCACGAAATTGATAAAAATCCATTTATCCAAAAATTGTAAATAATTTTTGGGTAAAATCAAAACTATTTTCAATAGAAATCAATGCATAACATTCTAAGATTAGTCACATTGAAATATTGCCTAGGTTTCGCTGAAATCTGCGCATGAATTGATGGCCGCGAAAGCCACTTCTATATTTGTAAGTTAAGCCTGTTGTCAGAATAAAAACCGTTTTATTTTGCCTGCTTTTTACTTTGAGTGCGTTCGATCGCAAGGTCCGACACCATGGAAACGCCCATAAATATATTAATCAAATGGCTTGTTAAAATTGTTTTTATTTCAGAATGAGTTCCATTTATATCCAGTTGGACTGAGTCCATCTACCAAATGATACTCTTGACTCAGGACTTCTGAATGAAAATCAGTCTATAGATGTGCTGTTAGTGAGTTAAATATAATCTAAAACGATTTTCGGCTAAGTTTAGTTACACACCACACTTTCAACCAGTTCACTACTGGTAAATTGGGACACCTAAGTTCAAAACCAAACGAATGCCAATTATTTTCAGAAATTAATCGGCAGGTGGCGCTGATCAACGGTATATTTTCAACTTACTGAGCGCCATCTTTCGGCAAATGCTTGCAGAAAGGGAAATTTAAATGGTTTTCTATTAAAGGGTAGATTTCGTTTTATTCAAAAATACTCTTAAGTACTTAATGTTTTTTTGAATCTTAATTCTAATTGGCTGCTGTGTAGGGAAATTTTCTCTTGTTCCCCTCATTAACAATTCGGCATTTCCAGGGATGCGTGGGGTATCTGAAAGCTCGACACTCGAATCTCAATGAGTAGCTACACGAATGGCTCCATAAAAGTATGTACGGAAAAATTACAATACACAATTCCATTTTGATGCCAGAGATACTCTCCACTTTATACCCTGTTCCCACTAAAAATGGGTAAAGAGAGTATTATGAAAAAGAATCTCCGAAGTGATGAAGACTATATATTCTTGATATTATCTGTATTGTCTGTTAACATGTAGTACATGTTCATATATACCGTAACTAGATCAAGTTTTTAAAATGTTATTTGATTATTTTGATTACTTCGATTTGAATGAACATTATTTTAAATGTATTTTAAGGGAACTTAGAGGAAGTGTGCTTATTTATATTATTTAATCTCTAATTTTTAAGATCTCTCATTGAGTATCTCGCACACATATGCTGCAAACAGTATAAGCAGTGCAAGCAGTTAAAGCAGTAAGCTTGCTTCTTAACTGAGCTCCACACAATGAAAAGTTAAGTTCTGGCAAAAATTCCAAATATGAAGTCTCTAGCTCTTGTAGCTTTTGTAGACAAACAGACAGACGAACAGACAGACGGGCAGACAATCGACTCGGCTTTTGATACTGATTAAATGTATGAATATATACTTTATATGGAGATGCTTGCTTATTCCTTCATATGTCTGCACAACTTCATTTTAATCATTTTACTTATTATTAATGGGTTCAGGGTATACAAATGATACACCAATAGCAAAGTTTCATCTATAAACTATAAAACTTAGAGATTATATTACCATAGCTACCCCAACTCAGCTTGACATCCTGAACAATAACATATGGACTTGGAAGCTGGACAATTAGTTAAGCATTTCGTTTGGAAACTAGAGTTCCAGGTACTTGAATGAAGACCATGTCCATTTTTTGTTATCTCTTAGGCTCCGTTCAAGTTCTCCTGAAATCACAGCAAGCAATGCGTCTCGAAAGGTAGAAATACAGAGTCCTAACCTACAAATAAATTAAAAATGAACACGAAATAGCAGATGAAAAATATCCAGCTTTGCAGTATATATATATGTCTGTCCTTCTGTATGAACACGCCGATATCAAAGACTATAAGCACTACGGGAATTATAGTCACTTCAAGTTTGTTTCTTTTTATCTATAGCTTCTCTCGTTTCGTCTTTAGGCAAGATATAAGAGCTTGACCTTACAATTTGGTTTGATCACACATTAAAAGCAAATTGTATGTCCAAAAAATTTCACAAAGGTTGGACAATAAGCACGGAAGTTGTTTCAGATTTTAGATTTAGTTTGGACTGTGTTCAGAGTATTACCTAGTCGGGTATTACCTCCCGACTAGAGCACTCTTACTTGTTTTTGATAGTATGATTGAAAAGTGTGAAAGTTGTGTTACAGTGGGAGCTGCTCCCCTGTTTGTCTCCTTATTCCCTGAACCCATTAAAAATGGGTAAGAAGGGTATCATGAAGTTGTGCAAAAGTATGTAACAGGCATAAGGAAGCATCTCCGACCATATAAAGTGTATATATTCTTCATCAGTATTAACAGCCGAGTCGATCTAGCCATGTCTATCTGTATGTCTGTCTGTATGTCTGTCCGTCTGTCTGTCTGTCTGTATGAACACGCGGATATCAGAGACTACAAGAGCTAGAGACTTCATATTTAGAATATAAGTTCTCGTAGGCCAGGGACAGATCAAGTTTATTTCATTTTATCAATATCTCGTCCCGTTCAAAAGTAATCGATAAATTTCGTTTTCAGAACATCATTTTGGGCCATAACTTAAAAGTTATAATAGATAGAGCCCCAAATTTGGTATGTATAAGCTCGATTATTATACACATGCTAAAAATTTTTCTTTTTTTGGAAATCACCCCGCTATTCCCCCAAAAGTTCATTTTATTTTTGAAGGTATGACCTTGCAATTTTAAGATTTAACTTTCCATTGTGTGAGGCTCAAACCGCTTGAACTGCTTGTACTGCAGCATGTGTGTGTTTGTATGTATGCACACTGATAGATTAGTATGAATGAATGTAAGGACTGGGTTCAGGGTATTTCCTAGTCGGGCACTCCCAACTAGAGCACTCTTACTAGTTTTCTCCTCGATCACTAAAAAACTTAATTGCGGATACAGTACAATTATAAATGTAATTATTATTAATATAACAATAACTTAGCCTAAGCGGTAAATAATTAAAGTTATTTAGTTCCAAAAAATGCTTTATGGACCGTTAAATTATAATCGTTGATCAGAATTATTTATCGAATGTATTACTGCGTTCATTCCTAGTTTGATACATATGTGAATTGATAAATCGCAGTCAAATGACAACAATTTCTAGTATTGCTATTTTGTTTATCAGTCGACTTTGGCCAGAGGTGGTGGAGCAGCGGGAAACAATATTCATTAAGTCCGCGATGTCCGTTGGGCTCAGGCATAAGCATAGTCTTCGGCCTCGACCACGTCCTCATCTTCGTGCTGTTTATAATAAAAAAGGAAGAAAAAGAATTTGAATAAATAAGAAAACCAACCACTAGCGCCGACAGCCCTATTACCAGGTTAGATACAAAGCACAACTCGCATCGTAAGGAGAGCAATTGAGCAGCCTCCCACCCATCATGAAGACGCTATCCAGGACAGAGTCAACAGAGTCTATGCCGTCGTCAGTGCAAAAAAGGCAGCAAGGCCAGTTTCGAAGCCAAAAGAAAAATTGGCGTTTCACTGCCATACGGCCGAACGCCAACGACGAGCTTCTCTGGACTGTGCCGACAGGAAGGGGGTCGGGGTTTGCTCAGGGGGAGGACTTGGAGAGGGCGGCGTTGTTCTTCGTCGTCGTCGTCGTCTTTGCGTCATCATCATCATGCTCATCATCATCATCAATATTTGAATTTAAAATTTCTTATTTTGCAAACACGCGCCATATTTATTTCTTCTTTTGATTTTTCTCGCCTCCCTTCTTGTCACTTCTACAGCGTTCCAGTGAAAGGCGGTCGGTCGGGCGGTCGGTCGTCCTGCGCATACCGACCACCACAGCCCACCACCTACTCTGCCGTTTTGTTTTATTACGCAAGCATTTTCTACCATTAATAGCCGCGAGGCATTAAATTTTTAAATCACCCGTTTGAGCTGGGTGGGCTGCAGTGGTGGAATGATGGCGAAGGCAATGGCGATGGCGATGGCGAGGGCGAGGGCAATGCTGATATTGATGGTGTGGGCTGAAGAGGTTGGGGAATGGGGCAGCGTCCCGCACGAATTCAATGATAACGTTGTAGCAAGTACAGTCGCGGAGAAAAAACTAAGCTCTATGGTCGTCAAACTTTGAAAAGAAAAATGGGTACACAGCAGACTAAGCATTTCTTACAGGGATTGCTTTATGTGCATTGATAAAATGTGTGTATCAGTACTTTGTTTAAAGTTTTTTAAAGCATACATTTTTGCAGGCATGCAATTAATTGTTATGATTTCTTATTTCCCACAGCTTTTAAATACATTATGTGAAAGTAATCCCAATACTTAACAATTATTATTAGTTGCACCAATCATATTTATATAATTTTCAGTTATATAGATTTCCCATATGCAACTTTTCTATTTTGAAATGTAACTATAAACATATTAGTAAAATACTTATTTGGATTGTAAAATTTGTTTTTAATAACATTAAACATTCTTTTCTAAGTAAAAGAAAATAGGTACTACATATAACTATGTAATTTTGTTTACCATATTAAGTAAAAACAAGTAAGAGTGCTCTAGTCGGGACTGCCCGACCAGGAGATACCCTGAACCCAGTTCTGACATCCATTCATACTTGCCTAATAGTGTGCATACATACAAACACAACACACATTACTGAAGCTGTGAAAACGGTTTAAGCAGTTATCTTGCTTTTTCACTGAGCCCCACACAATGGAAATTAAAATCTTAAATAACTTCTGTGTTTAGTGTCATAGACATACCTTCAAAAATGAGTTTTTTGAATTTTTGGGGAGATTGGGGGGTGGTATCCAAAAAGTGAAAAATGTGTTACATGTGTATGCTATTCGAGACTATGAGCATGCCAAATAAGGGGCCTCTGCTCTTATAACTTGTAAGTTATAGCCCAAAAACGCTGGTCTGAAATCGAAATTTATCGATAACTTTTGAACGGGACGAGTTATCGATAAATTTTAATAAACATGATCTGTCCCGAGATTACGAAAACGTATATTCCAAATATGAAGTCTCTAGCTCTTGTAGTCTCTGATATTCGCGTGTTCATACAGACAGACGGACGGACGGACGGACGGACAGACAGACAGACAGACGGACATGGCTAAATCGACTCGACTGTTGATACTGATCAAGAATATATATACTTTATATGGTCGGAGATGCTTCCTTATGCCTGTTACATACTTTTGCACAAAACCATAATACCCTTTTTACCCATTTTTAATGGGTTCAGGGTATAAAAACAAACAAATTGCAAATTAAATGGCGAACATAACTATAAAATCTGTTCTGTCTGAGAAAGCAATAGTTCTGCCGTTTGTCGATATTATGTTAACAGTTTGTAAGAAAATTCTACAATGTAATTTTTTCCTATAATCAGACGTAATTTTTATACCCTGAACCCATAAAAAATGAGTAAATAGGGTATAATGAAGTTGTGCAAAAGTATGTAACTGGCATGTAAAGAATCTCCGACTACATAAAGTATATATATTCTTGATCAGTATGCTAGCTATGTCCGTCCGTCTGTCATATATCAGAGACTACAATAGCTAGAGACTTCATATTTGGAATAAAGGTTTATAAGTTCTCGTAATCCCGGAACAGATCAAGTATTTTTTAAGGTATGATCTTGTAATTCTGTTTGGCCACAATTTTCAATAGGATCGGACAATAATCGCAGAAGTTGTTTATGATTTAACTTTCCATAGTGTGAGGCTCAGTGGAGAAGCAAGCTAACTGCATACACCGCTTGCACTGCTTGCAGCATGTGTTTTTTTGTATGTATACATGACTGGTGACTATGAATGAATGGTAGGACTGGGTTCAGGGTATCTCCTAGTCGGGCACTCCCGACTAGAGCACTCTTACTTGTTTCTCATTGAGATGAATGCATTTTGTTTTTGTGAATAATATATGTTTATCATAGGTACTACTGAATATAAAAAAAAATATGTATATATATATATATATACTGATATATACCAAAAAGCGTTTAAGAGTAACTCAACTGATCTGCCTGCCTAACCAAATTTTAAGATAGCCCTCATATGCAAATCAGTATCAGTCAGCTCAAGTACTGGCCACCCTCCAAGAAATGAACCCTTCACCCTTAAGCCAGAAAATGGATTGCGTTGCAATTGAAGAAAACTGTAGTCTTGTATATTTGAGTGTGCCTTTCAGAAACGATATGAGACGCAGCTGCGTTAGCTCGGCTAAATGGTCCGTTGGACCGGACTGACCGGACATTTCAAGCCCACTGGGCGGATAAGGACAACGGCAACGGAACGGGCAACGGGCAAGGGGCAACGGCAAAGGGTACACCTGGAAAACTGGTTTTCTCACGCATCCCTCTGATAACTGTCATCGCAATCGTAGGGCCGTGTTGAGTAGGAGCAAGGGTAAGAGCACGGGCAGGACAACGTCAGGCCGTGAGGCTTCGAACGGGCAAAAGCTGCAGTGGCAAGTATTCAAATTTGTTTACTTTTGCTACATTACATGTCAGTATAACCAGCGACCGCTGCATTAAAGTTAAGGTTGACGTTGCTCAAGGGGTTGGCATTGGAGTTGTCCTGCTTGGTCCTGTTTTGCCCTGCATAGGTCAGTTGCAGGCAGCAACATTTATGTAAATTTGCATATCGGCCTTCAACAATAAGGATCAGAGACGTGGCCCAGCCAACTATCGGCTGCTGGTTGCTGGCTGCTGGCTGCCTTTCGGCAAACTGGTCAAACCGGTCGGCTCACCAGGCTTCCACGTATCCTGCATGCGTACGTGAGTGTCTGCGAGTGTGTGTGCGCTGGCCACTGGTTTCCAAAGGCGTCCCTTTCGCATGCATATGATTCATTCATTGTTTCGACTCCCCAGTAATACTCCACCCCATCCAGCCATTTGATGTCCCACAACTGAGAGTACGAGAGCGAGCTCTCATCATCTCGCATGCTCGCATGTCGGTGACCACATGTACATATGTACACATGTACACATGTGAGACGCTTCTGGAAGTGAATGTGTGTGCAAAAGAGTAGATGAAGAGCGCCAAGCATTGTGCCTTTGCGGCTCACTTCGATTCTGACACTGAAGCCGAACATATGTGTATGACTAAAGCTCCGAGACAAGCCCAGTGAAAATAATTCGAATTATTAATTGAAACAAAACTATGTGTGTAATTGTAATTGGTTTAATTGAGATGAGCTGCTCAAAGATAAACCGTCATAATATAAATTGATTTGGAAGTCATATCTGTGTAAATACAAAGAACAAAAGCAGTTGGACCGAAAGAATACTATGACAGACATCTCTATACTAATTACACTGTGCAAGTCAAAAAATAAAGTATGCCCGGAATAAGGGATCTTACCATACTTCGGGAATCGGAAACTGTCAAGCTGCATCTTTAGTTGGTCTCTGGAATATTTTGCCAAAGTAGATTTTTCGAAAAATCCAACACCTAATCCGATAACTTAAAAAGCTCCCGAAATAGAGTAAAACAGTTTATTCCGAACAGGTCTTTTTAGATTTGAATAGTGTTATCAATAATTCAAATAATTTAAATCACTTTTTAATATATCACAAAGTTAATCTAAAAAAATTATAATTTCATGTTTTTTATACAAAAATATTACAATATTCTGCAGTTTGGTGTAATGTTTAACGCTAAGTCTAGAGATCTGCATGGTTATGAAGGGCAAGTAACATTTAGCATCTGGAGGGCAACTTCTAGACAGGTATACATCTCAGCCACGTGACTGACGTATTAACAAAATCTGAATAGCACAAAAGGAAAACCTGAGTATTCTCCTCGTTAGACTAACATTTTGATGGGGGGCCAGCATCCTATTGAAATTTTTTTAAATACGTGGCAGTACAGTATATATTCTGCAATATTCTGCATAAAAAAGTTTATTTTATTACATAACTTCTAAATCGAAAATTACATTCGAGCTCCTTTAACTCGATATACTATACAATAAAAGTTAGATTTATAGAGATTAACACCATAAATAAATGTGACATGGTCAATATTTTAGTTATTGCAGGAAACAATTTTGTTTTCGAAAATTAATTCAGATATATTCATTTATTTACGGACTTACGGAGTACACGAATACAATTTTTGTTAAAGTTGTAGGGAAATATGCAGTTTGGAAATGCAGAGTTCGAGTTATAGGTACAATTAAATTCGAGTTACAGAAAATTCGACACATGGAAGTTCGATTTAGAGACTGTAATTGAACATCTTCAATTGTCGATGCTTAATGTTATTTTTCTTTGTGTATGCAACTTCTCTCAGACTAACAAGATTTCAAATGTCTCTAGTGTCAGAATCCTGTTCTGCATATTCGATAAATTTATCAATACCAGATATATCTCAAATCATACATTCTAAATCGTTTTTAAACTGCTTTTAAAGAATAATGGTTCGTTATGAATTATAAATTGTGAGCAACAAAGCAGAGTGCTTTTTTTTGTATATACCCATAAAAAACCAACAAATACAACTAAACGAAATGAAACAGCACATTTTGCATATTAATGGCAAGGCAACTTTCTAGTTGCATAACTCTTGCGTAGAAGTGGCTTTTTAAAAGAATTTCCGGCCATTTTTATAGATTTTTCTCTACACTAAGTACTTTGTGAGCAGTTCCGCGGATTGTCTTTTGTTGTTATTTGTATTCTGCCTCTTTTGAAATTGCCGAGCTCATGTACATGATGAGGGTGGACGCAATGGTCGAAATGGACGGTTCACATTCATATTTGATTGTATGTGTGTCGGTTCTTTTGCTAGGCCAACCATCTTGTTTCTACCAGAGTACGAATACTCACCACCACTGCCACCACATCACATCAGGAGGAGAAGAGGCGGGTGGGCAGCATGAGCAACAAAAGCAACAACCATTCAAACATCTCAGCCAAGGCCATAGTCCGAATCTGAGTCTGAGTTCGAGAGCTGCGCACGACCATTCGGTCGCTCGTAAAGCATCAACAAAAGAGAGAGAGAGAGAGAGAGAGGGAGAGAAAGAGAGAGAGATAGAGAACGAGGGTATAAGCGACAGAAACATGGCGGGGGTGCGGAACAGGGGCTGGGAGAGAACACGAACAGAGGCGTTCAAATTGATGTTGATGGCTGAACACTTATTTGAAAATTATCGACTTTTAAATAAATATAGTGTCAGAGCAATACACATATACAAAACAATAATACGATATTATCATCGTTGAATTTACTACAAATGAATTTACTTGTCATTGTAGTTAGTCATCGAAATACTCAAATGTTGGTTTAACTTGCCAACCAATTTGAAATTGCGGGACAAAAATACATTCCACAATGTGTACGATGTAGTTTTTACAATTTAATTACTAGAATTGATTATTGTGTAATTCGCAAACGTTTTCTATGTTAATGTTTTCATTCATAATATTCAATATAATACGCAGGCTTAGATTTGAAGTTTGTTGTTTTATGTTTGTAGGGGTGATAGTAAGCTTAAAAATCGTAGGTGCTTTGCCCAAATTTGATCGAAACAGCGTTTTTTATTTAAACTTTAATTGTTTTCAGTATTTTAAATACATTTTAATAATTTAAGTAATAATATAAAAGGGGCATTGATAAGGTTTTAACCGACGAAGATCCAGTGAAAGTACAAACCTATAGAGATTGTGGCCTTCCTGTCACTGAAATATGCAACCAATAGAAAGAATAGGAAGAATCAGAAAAGATATGTATAATTGCATTCAAAATTATCAAAGCTATGGAACAAATATCAATAACCGTGTGAAAAGCGTACTCTTTCGTGCAGATAAACGGTTGATGTTGCGTGGAGCCTCGAATTTACATGATTCTGTTGACAGGACTAGGTCAAAAGCAAGTGTCAATGCCGAACATCTAAAACATCGTAAATAAAAACCAGTGGGAAAGGATTATCTTCGGCGTGCCGAAGATTTTATACTCTTTTCGAACCTTTAGACAAATTTCATTCAGCCAACTGCAGCACTTTCGTATGTGGTAATAATTCATTTTATCGCGTGGCATTTATTTTTTTTTTCTAAGAATATTAAATTTTTTTCCAGTTGTATGGCAGTTACCAGATATAGTGGTCCGATCTGGCCGGCTCAGATGAATGTGCTGACATTTTGAATAATAAGTATCTGTGCAAGGTTTCGTCGCGATAGCTTTGAAAACATGGGATATATGGCCAAAACCGACTTCGAGTTGTATGGTAGCTATAAGATATAGTCATCCGATCCGGCCGGCTCTGATCAAGGTTATGTATGTTTGAATAATAAGCACCTGTGCAAAGTTTCATTGCGATAGCTTTGAAAACAAGGGACTTGTGGCCAAAACCGACTTCCAGTTGGCCGGTTCCGACCAATGTGCTGTCCCTTTAAATAATTAGTCTCTGTGCAAAGTTTTATCACGATAGCTCAAAAACTGAGGTACTAGTTTGCATACATACAGACAGACAGACAGACGAACATGGCTAGATCAATTTGTTTTGTCATCCTAAGCATACTGGCAGTAACTTTTGGGGGTCTCCGACGCTTCCTTCTATGCGTTACAAACTTCAGCACAAACTTAATATACTATTTTCTTCGAAAATAGTATAAAAAGAGTATAAAAACCAAAACAAAAACTGGACCATGCACGAAAAGAAGCTTGGTTGACTTTTTGTTGAACTAACATGTCATGGACCAGAGAGTGGCATCGCGTTGTTTTCTCTGATGAGAAAAAGTTTAATTTGGAAGGTCCTGAAGGCTACAATTTGCACAGTTGAGTCAGTTAGTTATGGTTTGGAGCCATATCACATTGGTGCACTTGCGAACTTTAATTTTTACCCTAAACAATGAACGCTAATTCTTACCAAGTTGTTTTAGAAAAGGCTTTTCCTCAATTGGAAAATCTCTTTGGACAACTGTCGTGGAAGTGTGTTGTTAAATCGTTCATCGAGCCCTAATATGTTGCACTTTGACCCATACTGTCCGGACTTGAATATTATAGAAAATGTGTGGGGATGGCTGACAACAAAGGAGGACGAGTCTGATAGACAGTTTTCAACCAAAGCTGAACTAGTTGAAACCATTCAGGGAGCTTGGGCTGCAATTTCCCTGGACTATATACAAAAATTGTATGATTTACATAGGGCTTACACTGTAATTTTGATAAGATGAGGCTGTTGATACTAATAAAGAATAAAGAAAATACTATATACTTTAGACGGTGGAGATGTTTTTATTTTGCCTATTACATACTTTTGCACAACTTCATTATACCATTTTTACCCATTTTGAAAGGGTTTGTTTGATTCTGTAAACGCTGGAACAATCGGTAACAAACCCATAAATATACAGACAAAGCAGTACTAAACAATTCACAAATAGTCCTGCAAGTTACTTTTCATCTGCATTTATATATATATTTATTCTCTGATACCGAATGTTCCCATAGTGTATTGAGTTTGTATGAACGCAAGGATATTCGGGGCTATTGAAGATAGAGACTCGAAACTTGGACTATTGTACTTATAGCTATTTATTCGTTTCAAAAATAATATTTGCATTATATATTACCCCCACAGATCACAGAAAAAGTTTCCCGACCACACCCATAAGTTCGAAAGCACAAATCGTTAACTCGTGTATATTTCCCGTAATTTTGAAGCTAGAGTCACCAAATTGCAATTTAGGTTGGTTTTGACCTCACCGAAAGATTGCGTCCTGGATTTTTCGTCCGCTTTCACGAATCGCGGAAACCTATATGTTTTAGAGATAGAGTCACCAAACTTACCTTTCAAGATCGGTAGAAATTTGTTGGGCTCAAAAATACAAAAATAATACAAGGTGGCTGATATTTATCGTGTGCTCTCTTGTTGGGTTGCCTAGTTGCCAGTCGCTATCTGGACGTCGTTGAAGAAGTTCGTTGTGCGGATGAATGCTTATACTCTTTTCGAAGAAAATAGTATATTCAGTTTGTGCTGAAGTTTGTAATGCATAGAAGGATGCGTCGGAGACCCCCAAAAGTAACTGCCAGTATGCTTAGAATGACAAAACAAATTGATCTAACCATGTCCGTCTGTCTGTCTGTATGTATGCAAACTTGTCCCTCAGTTTTCATTGGTCGAAGCCGGCCGGATCGGACCACTATATCTTATAGCTGCCATACAACTTGAAGTCGGTTTTGGTCATAAATCCCATGTTTTCAAAGCAATCGCGATAAAACTTTGCACAGATACTTATTATTCAAAGAATCAGTATAAATCGGTTTTGGCAATAAATCCGATGTTTTCAAAGCAATTGCTTTCAATTTCCTTGTACACTTGAACATCCTTATAACTCATCAATGGGAAAAATTGCAAAACGATTGAGTCATAAAAAGCGAAGATATTAAAATATTAAAAAAAAAAACAGGTGCATATGAGCAAACAAACCCAAGCGCAAGTAAGATTATAACAGTCTGATCATTAAAGTGACGCGCTGACAAACGATAGGTCCCGGGTTCGCTGACTGATAATTTATTTTAATTTTTTCCTTATTCTTCTTTTCAAATATAAAATAACTGTAATTAAATTCATTTGCTACCAGTGTCTTAGAACAAAAACTATACAACGCGAAAAAAACGATCAGTATAATCGAGTTTGTCAGCGCATTTCAAAACTGCTTGGTGGCGTAAGTATAAGAGTGCTGCGCTGACAAACGGGAAGACCTCGATTCAAATCCCAGCCGCGACTTATTGATTTTTATTTTTTTTCTAATTATTTTTTCAAATATATATCAAATAGCTTAAATTTAATATTTTAAAAGAAAAATTTAAGTTCATATGATACCAATTCTTAGAGCAAAATATAAATGCCACGCGATAAAATGATTATACTCTTTTCGAAGAAAATAGTATATTAAGTTTGTCCTGAAGTTTGTAACGCATAGAAGGAAGCGTCGGAGACCCCCAAAAGTTACTGCCAGTATGCTTAGAATGACAACACAAATTGATCTAGCCATGTCCGTCTGTCTGTCTGTCTGTCTGTCTGTCTGTATGTATGCAAACTAGTCCCTCAGTTTTTGAGCTATCGCGATGCAACTTTGCACAGACACTTATTATTCCAGGGGACAGCACATTGGTCGGAGCCGGCCGGATCGGACCACTATATCTTATAGCTGCCATACAACTCGAAGTCGGTTTTGGCCATATATCCCATGTTTTTTAATCTATCGCGATGAAACTTTGCACAGATACTTCTTTTTCAAAGAGACATCACATTGGTTGGAGCCGGCCGGATCGGATCACTATATCTTATAGCTGCTATACAACTGGAAATAAACTAAATATTCTTAGAACAAAAAAAAAACAAATGTTACGCGACAAAACGATTTTGTACAGCTTATGAAATTTCAGTGGTGCAGTTGGCAGAGTGAAAATTTCCTATTGGTTCGAAAAGAGTATAAAATCTTCGGCACGCCGAAGATAATCCTTCCCCACTTGTTTTTTACTACTTTTGAAATTTCAGTGGTGCAGTTGGCAGAGTGAAAATTGCTTGAAGGTTCGAAAAGAGTATAGAATCTTCGGCATGCCTTCGCTTTTGTTTTTCTTCAATATAATGCTCACATACTTTGAATTTTACTCTCAATAAACAAGAATTAGGTATTAATTATATTATTATTTTATTTGCGTATTGCCTCCACAAACCATTCGACCAATATTTATATATATTTTTTCAATAGCCTCGGAAATACGTGCATTCATTTGGTCGGACAGGCGGACTCAATATACTATGAATAGCTTAGGTATCAGCGTATAAAAATAAAAAATGTATAATCTCAAATAGCAATCAGATATTACCTTCGGCTGAGACAAACACAACAACCATAAACTAGCCTGGTGATTCGAGCACTAGGCCCTGTTGTTCAGATGCCCGAATGACTGGCTCACTGGGATAACTCATTTACCGGAACTAATTATGCATTTTCTTTAACCTCAAATTCTTCTTCCAGGTGATGATTTCATGAAGTTTCCTCTGGTGCTAAATTATAACCAAATCTTAAGCTTCCACCATGTATTCGTTTTCTTTCCAAATACATATAACATAATAAACATTAAAAAAAGGTGGTTTATTTCTTAGGAATATGGTAAAATGAATGCAAATAAATTTGAAACAGATTTTTAGTCAGCACACATTGAACAAATAAACGTTCTGAAAATGTATTATTAAAATAAATTAAGTTTTAAGTGCTTTTCATATCTGCACATAAGAAGGTTGCTTCCTTGAGCTTCTGAGGACAAACTTACAAATGTGTTGCTTGCAGCAGATACTTGTCATGCTAGCTAATAAAAGAATTTCAAATCTCTTATTCCAGACCTTAGGGAATAGGAAAATGGCAACCCTTGTACTGATTGCATAAGCCTGGAGTGGTTCACAGACGGAGCCAAACCCAATAAAGCGTTAGTGCGGCGATCACAGGACCCAACACCAAAATCTCGATTGCAATTCGCACTTGGCCCAACGTCTTTCAATTTGTGATACACCCCGTTGAGTCTTGTCCCAGACTTATCCCCGACAATAGGATAAGAGGAGCTACCATTCATATTCTTTCAGATAGTCAAGCAGCCGTCCAAGCTCTTTTCTGTTAGAGGATTACCTCAATATTGGTTGCGGATTGCATAATCTGTCTCCAGCAACTCACATACACTTTTCTGGGTCCCAGGACACTCCGGTATTCCTGACAACGAAGTTGCAGATGAGCTAGCCAACCAGTTCTGTAACCGTTCTTCTTGAACCTTTAGATTTGAAAGAAAAGGGTCATACCCGTGCCAATAAAAGCGTCCTCTCCCCACTGATATGGGTTTTTAAAGTTTAAGATCATACCGGCCTGGAAATAGGGTACACACCTGTGTAGCTTGCCTAATAAAACATCACAAAAAGAAGAAAATGGTAATTTACTGGTCAGCGAGACCAAGTTAAGAAGCTGCTCAACCCAATCATAGGTAGAAAGAATCAAACATTTTTTAGGACGGATCTACGGCTTTTGATGGTCTATCTCACGGGACACCAAGCTGCCAAGTACCACATCCATAAAATGCGCCTATCCCCGGACACAAAGTATAGACTATGTAGAGAAGGTGACGGACTACAAAGCACACTTTATGTGATTGCGCAGCCATTATTTGGAGTAGCAGGAATTATCTGTGCAGAGAATTCGTTACTCCATCGACAAGAGATTGGATCTTCAGAAGGGTGGTAGAACATCTATTTGTCCCATAGGAAGGTCTATGTCACAAAAGATGGCCGAACGTAACCGACAGCGTAATACTGTTATTATTATAAGAGTGTCGGACAACTGGTGTAGAGGAGTATTTGCGTACTTAGCTCCACCTTTAAAACATATCTGTAGTCTGCCTAGCAAATTTGATTAGTAGCTCTTAAATTGTCTTACCGATTTAAACTTCGTGTTTTATAGATTTGCTAGCTAGGCAAAAGAGTTGCAAGATACAAACGGCAAGCATCAAGCTTCAATACCGTCCAAAACAGTTGAAATCGAACAGGGGCAGGAAAGTATTTGTACACTGCTTTCATATTAGATGTCAGTTATCAAAAAGTGAAAACGGTTTTAGGAACGATCGACAATTATTTATTTCTTACTTTGTGAAACAATAAAATTCTCGTTACTTTTGGACACACCTCTTTCATATAAAATAATATACATATACGTATGATGTCGATTTCTGTTCACATGTTTAATGGAAGAATTTACATGCGTATATCTTAATACTCTTAACACTGATAATATAAGTATTATATTTAGTTATTATATTACATACAATTGATTAATTGCTTTTAATACAGAGTGCAGCATAAATGTTACAATAATTATTAGAGCTGCAGCTGGGTATCTCACTTAATTATACATATACATAGCCCACAATCAGCTTTAGCTTCAATTTAAAATGATCTTATGTATTTCATCTGTAGCACTCATGTAGTGATGTATACCTACTAACTAATTAGCGATCTAATTTGATCTGATACTTTGCCAACGAAACATTCGAGAAGAAGTGTCGATATCGTTATGTTCTCGGTTTTGCTTTCGTTCAAATATCTACGATGATAATAAGCTAATAACAAATCTTATTTGGAGAAAGCTTGATGCTCGATGCGTTGAGATGCGGAGACTAGCTTTTAAATCGTTCAGTAATGGCCGACATCATAGAAAACAAACCCGCCGGATTGGATCGCCTACTTGTTGACAAAAAATGCCGGATTTGGTGACAAATTCGGTGGCATGGCAATCATATTGGCGCCACCTTGCTGCTGCTGCTGGCTCCTCGTGTTCGTTGCGTACAGCTGCTGCTGAAAACTGTGATATTGCTGAGCATACTTTAGATCGTTCGACGAGGGGCCAACAAAGTTGACGCCAACCCCACCGCCGGTGCCGCCACCGTTGCCAGCGGATGACATTAGGTTACTGTTGTTGGGCCCACCCATTACAGGGTGACCTTGACCTTGGCCCTGTGCCAGTACCGCCGCCGGGCCTTGCATGCCGCCCACATTTGGAGCCACCTGTGTTTGGCACATGTTAGCAGGCATCGGCTTCAGATGCTGGCCCTTCGCTTGTCCTTGTTGCGAAGCTGCAAACATTGCTGCAGAGCTATTGCAAGAGCCCGTGCCGCTGTTGAACATTACACTCGGATCATTGCAGTCCAGTCCGTCCGGGGTGGTGGGAAACTGGCCTTGCTGGCGGTTAACAATGTTGCCCGCAGGCGCCTGCAGCCGAATGCCCAATCCACCATGTTGTCGCATGCCGTGTGGCCGCATACCACGAACCATGGGCGCCTGACCTACGTTCATGTCATGGCCTGGTAGACCGACCCCCACTCCGGCCCCCTCATCATCGAGGCCAGTCAGCTGGTTACAGTTCTGGAAGAAGTTCATGCCGATGCCGATACCGTTGCCGCTGTGATTGCTGCCCATTTTGTTCTGCTGCTGCTCGCTGGGCGAGTTCATATTCATAGCCCCGGCTCCGATCATCATGGGTCCGCCATCATTGGCTATCGCGTGACCCATCGGTGGACCACCGCTGCTGCCTGCCATCTGTGGGTTAGCATACCGCTGCAAGAACTCCAAACTGGGCGCCATTCGCACATTGCCATTGTTGTTCATATTGCTGTTGTTGTTGTTGTTCTGCGGCCGCACGGGCATATACTGTATTGTGTTGGGGGTGCTGGCCTTCACTTGGATGTTTGGGTTAAAGTTCGGTCCAAAGCCGACAGGCATCCTGCCCATCATGCGAGCTCCCGGTGGTAATATACCATGGAAGCCCGCGCCTGGAACTGGACCAGACCCATCACGCACTACTCCATTGGGTCCCGGACTAAAGCCGGGTCCCAGGCCACCCATCTTCGGATTCAACATGCGCTGACCCATCGAGTTAATTAGCGGATTTATGGGATGACAATTGTTGGGAGCGTTGCTGACAGATGGGTGGCTCATGTGATCCAAACCTGCTGGGTCCAAGCTCGGCATCATTCCTCCATGCTCCATGTTCATGTCCACCGGGCCTGGCCCCATCATATTCATCCCGCCGGCAGGACTTCCCACGCCAGACACACAACTCGTTAGTTGCTGCGACATCTGTGCCAACGACGATATAGGATCAAAATTCTGTGCCAATTTATTCGGTGCAGGTCGATTGCTACTATTTGGATTAAGTGGCATATTATCGGAGCGGCGACCAAACTGCACGGGTGGTCCACCAGGCCCGCAATTCTGGCGCTGAAAAATGTACAAGTTTTATATTATAAGACTATAACCTCATCACTTTTGGGCAGCAGCAGCACTGCTTAAATATTCTGTAGCTCGAACTTCCACAAATCTAGTTTGTTGGTAACTCGAGCCAAATTGTGTGGCAGTATAACAATAACTATAACTCGATTTTCTCTATTGCTCAAAACTAAAACTCCAGATATATGTACATATGTCGAATTTTTAACTCAATATTTGAAGGTGATTAACTCAATTACATGGTTATATAAATGTTTTATTTTACTTAATTCGACTAATAAGCTCCATATCGATTATGGCTTTATTTTAGAGGCCAATTCCTTATGATCTCTAAAACTTCAAAACTCGATTTCTCGAAAATGTCTCTGAGATCGCGTACACCCTTAATCTTTGAACGAGGAATAATCTAGTTTGCAGGATTATAATATAATATATTTACATTTACTTCCAAGGGATTGTTGGCATTTGGTCCCTTGTATGCATTCATGGCAGCGTTTGGATTATTTTGCAAGTGGGCATGAGCATTGAAGTTTAGCCCTGGACTGGATGCCGGAAATCGCGAATCCATATTGTTAGGCTCGATCAGATGATTCGCAGAGTTAGGGTTGACATTACCGTTACCGGGCGAACGGGGTCGCTGCGCACTTGGCCGTGTATTCTTCAAATCACCTGAAAGTAAACATACACACATACGTATGTAAATAGTATTAGGGACCGCAATGATTAAAAGCTATATTTAAAAAAGAACAGGACTGATCGGATCACTATATATAGCTGCCGTAGAAATGGAAGTCGCTGTTGGCCAAATTTCCAATATTCTTAAAGCTACCACCGTCCTTGTACACTTGAATATTCTTATTATTATCTTCGACGTGCCAAAGATGTTATACTCTTTTCGAGTCTGTGCATAGATTTCTTATGCTTTTATTTTTCTCATATTTATATACGATATAATAATTGACGACCTTTTCTTTCAAAACTGCTTAAATTAAAAAAAAAATTCGAAAAAAAAAAATGATAATACATGATGTCGCAAGCGGGACTTGAACCGGTGTATTTTTGCGCAGCGCATCACTCACCATTTATACCACCGAACTGTTTTGATGCCCAATGACAAACTCTTTAGTATTCATAACATTTGTTAGTATTCAAGAATCAAGACACGTCAAGAGATCATACCCGATCAACAGCTATAACATAAACTAGTTAAATCTAAAACAAGTAGAGAAGGATTATCTTCGGCGTGCCGAAGATTAAATACTCTTTTCGAACCTTTAAGCAATTTTCACTATTTTTCCGTGACTGCTTATTTAATTCGCAGATATTAATGTCGCATACATATACCCCTACATATAAAATAAAATATATAAAGGTATTCATGTAAACAGGGACGTTTCACTATCCGCAGCTCGTGGACGCGTCCCTTAGCATTCATAAGTGTTACCGAATTGAACAATAAACAAGTTTCAGTTTTTCCAAAAAGTCAAAACTACATTACATATGTATACTACAATATACATACCAAATTTTGTGCCTGTTGCTCTTATACCTTTTAAGGCCGCTGTCGGAAATTGAATTGTAATAAAACTTAATCTGAACATACGAGAGCTTATATTCAGAATTTGAGATCCATATTTTTTTTCGCGTGGCATTGGTTTTGCCAATGAATTTACATTTTTCTTTTGAATTATTCTATTAAAGCTACTTTATGTATGAAAAAAATTAGAGACAATTTAGGAAATTGAAAAAAAATGAATTTGACTACAGCTATAATATAGTTGAGAAGAAGAAAAAATGAAAATAAATGACCAGTCGCCGCTGGTCTTGAACCCAGGACCTTTCGCTCAACAGTTCGCAACTTTACCCCTTACGCCACAAGCCGTTTTGATGATCGCTGACAAAATCCCTTGAAGAGCAGACTGTCAAAAGCTTTCTTGTTTTGCTGTTTACTGCTTACATCTCTGACAAACTCGATTTATACTGAGCTTTTGTTTTTTCGCGTGGCATTGTTTTTGTTCTAAGCCATTGAAAGCAAATGAATTTGATTACAGTTATTATATATTTGAAAAGAAGAATAAGAAAAAATGAAAATAAATGACCAGTCGCCGCTGGTCTTGAACCCAGGACCTTTCGCTCAACAGTTCGCAACTTTACCCCTTACGCCACAAGCCGTTTTGATGATCGCTGACAAAATTGCTTGAAGAGCCGACTGTTACAAATTTCCTTGTTTTGTTTTCCTGCAACCTGCAACTCGCGTTTGTCAGCATTTGTTTTTTCGCGTGGCATTGTTTTTGTTCTAAGCTATTGGAAGCAAATTAATTTGATTACAGTTATATATTTGGAAGGAAGAAAAAGAAAAAAGTACTAAATTAACAATCAGTCGCCGCCGAGGCTCGAACTTGCGAAACCTGCGTTCGTTAGCGCGGCTCTTTACGCCTTACGCCACAAACCGTTTTGATGATCGATGACAAAATACCTTGAAGATCAGACTATCAAAAGCTTTCTTGCGCTTGACTTTGTTTGGTCATATGCACCTGTTTTTTGAAAATATTTAATGACGCATATCTTCGCTGTTTATGACCCAATCGATTTGCGATTTTACCCATTGATGAGTTATAAGGATGTTCAAGTGTACAAGGAAATTTAAGGCAATTGCTTTGAAAACATCGGATCTATGGCCAAAACCGACTTTGAGGTGTATGGCAGCTATAAGATATAGTGGTCCGATCCGGCCGGCTCCGACCAATGTGCTGTCCCCTTGAATAATAAGTGTCTGTGCAAAGTTGCATCGCGATAGCTCAAAAACTGAGGGACTAGTTTGCATACATACAGACAGACATACAGACGGACATGGCTAGATCAATTTGTTTTGTTTTTCTAAGCATACTGGCAGTAACTTTTGGGGGTCTCAGACGCTTCCATCTATGCGTTACAAACTTCAGGACAAACTTAATATACTATTTTCTTCGAAAAGAGTATAAATATCCAGTATTTACGGTCCCTGGACTGTACAATAGTAAAATATATTTAAAAAAATGTAAATAATTACCACCACTTGACGTTGCGTTAAACGATTCTAGTTCCTTGGGTGAGAGATGCGCCAGCGGCGTACTTGGATTGCTGTTAAGATGATGATTCATCACATTTGCCGGATTGCCACCACTTCGATGTCGACTCGACGGTGATCCGCAGTCTGTTTGAAAACAGTTCTTCGATGCCGCTATCGCACCCATGGTCGCTGTAGTGGTTGCGCTCACAGATGCGTTCGTTGTAGGCAGTTCCATGCTGGGCGAGTTTGATGGCAATCCCAGAGCGCCAGCAGTGCGGGGCGAGGGCAGGGAGAGATTATTCGGACTGGAAGGATTTGGAGATTGCGTAGCAATTGGCACCGAAGCTGACCGTTGAGTGGGATGATAGGGAGGCGGCGGCCCTTGTACATTATTACGCATTGCCGGATTTGATGAATTCACAATGGAGCCTGGATTGCCACCAGAGGCAGAACCTGGGCAAAGCACTTGCCCGGGGCCAGGCATTCCCGAGGGTCGGCAAGCCGTTTTGCCGACTTTCAAGCGCTCCTCGAAAAACTGCTGCTGTATTTTAGTCCACTCCATCGGTGTCATGCCTCCTTGGGGCATAGGCATAGCTTCTTTGTCTCCAGCTCCGGGTCCTGTCCCTATGCCCATCACGCAGTTCGAGTTGCTAAAGCCGCCCATCATTTCAGGTGAAGTGGTCATCAAATTGGGATTATTCGAACACTGCATTCCAACATTCATATTAACGTTCATAACGCCAACTCCAGGTCCGGCTACTGGTCCGCCCGCAGCTGCAGTTACTGCCGCTGATGGCATATTAGTTTTTGGACCACTATTGCATGACATAACGGTGCCGATTTCACCAATTACATCGGCAGGTAACGGCATCAGCACATCCTCGCCCAGCTGCACCGGTATGTGATCTGACTTTTGGGCCGCCTGCATCTGCATCTGGCGCAGTTGGGCATTCGATGCGCCTGGCATGCTCATCATTATGTTTGTCATTGCAGCGTCGTTGGGCAGCTTGTTTAGTTGATTGACCCCACTATCGTTCTCCGGAAACAGAAATTGATTCATTTTCTTGATTTTTGCCAGTTGCTCCTCCCGATGCTGGCGCTGCTGCGGTGTCAAGTTCTCGTCCGGCACCTTGACACCCTGTAGCGATATTATGTTGTTGTCAGTGCTCAGATCGCTGCTGCACTTGCCTAAAGCGCTGACAACGCTCTCGACACCTTCCATCAGCTTCAAGGCTTGCGACTCGCTCGCCCCTTGAGCGGCCTCCAGATTATTTCGGCTGACGCTGATTGGGGCAGTGGCGTTACCCGTCTCCCAGCACATTAAGTCGCTCTCGTTCACTAGCGAATCGGTTTGCGATGGGTCAGCAAAAGTGTTCCGCTTGTTGCTATTATCAGATTGTTGTTGACTGCTAAAATGCGATTTCAGGCCACCACCAGCAGCTCCACTTCCACCCGATTTCTGAGGTGGTTGCAACATTTTGCTCAGATTTGGGTTATTGGAATTTGCAATTGCATTCGCATTTGAGTGTGGCCAGTTCTGTCCACCCACAGGCCCAGACATGTTGCAAATTCCCAGGCCCATGGAGTTTTGTCGCTGAAGCTTATTCATCTTCATTGGATTCTTCATAAAGAAGTCCTCGAGAAAGCTTTTTGTTGCCGGCTGCGTGCAGTGGTAAGCAATAATCGTTTGGAACTGGCCGCTCAGGACCGATTCGGCGCCATTGTTCGCTAGCTGCGTGGAGAAGACAAATATGTGATTCTGCTGCTGCATATAATCCAAACAGTTGCTAACGCTATTGTTGCCCATAAAATTGGATGCACCAGGCGAAACATTGATGCCAATGCCAAGAGATACGCCAAGTCCGGACGTGGAACCAGTTGATCCCGAGCCAGCACCACCGCCACCGCCTGGGCCACTGGTCACACCACTCGAATTGGAGGACGTTGCTTCGCTCATTCGATCAGCATCCAATGTATTAACCAATGTATTGCACCCTGCCATGTCTTCGCTGTTTAAACCCATTACAGATGGTGGCTTCTCGGTTATATTGGAGCCTAGTTCCATTTTGACTAGCGGCATACAGGTAAATTATTGAATCAGCTTTATACAATTCAAAATTCCAACTTACCGGGCGTGATAGATCGATCCGGAACACCAGTACTACCGGCAGGACCACCAATGGATCCAATTGATCCGAATCCCACTGGAGACATGTTTGGCGAAAAGTTCTCTTCTTTCTTCATATTCACTAAGCTGCACAGAAGATCCGAGGGCTCATCCTTCACTGTTGACGCAACAGCACCAGCAGATCCGACTTTTGTGTTGCTGTTGGCGCCTGCTGCGCTGTTTTGACTGGATTTGTCCAATGCTGAGTTCCCAGACGATGTCGTCAGTGTCGATGTCGGCTTTGACTTGGCTGTTATACATGATGACAAAGAATATTTAAGTTTTACGGCGATGGGAACTATTTGATATTTGAATTAATCATGTTTACTCAAAAGGTAGAAGTTGGATATATCTTGGACATCTTGGAAAAGAAAAAAAGTTTAACCTTTGACCGATAGTTTTATGATATGCTGATCCAATCTGTCTGCTGCATGGATTGATTAATATTATTAATTTTAGCGACCCTATCATTTGTAACTATCTAACAAACCAAAGTAAGCAGCTTCTTTGTGCCCAACTTTGAAAATGGACGATTTTAATTACCATAAATCAAATTAAAATCTGTAAAGCTGTTTTGTTTTAAATTTGGTGTGAATACTTTTTTTATGGTTTGAGGTTGTGTAGCAAACACGTTAAACACAAATTGTTTGTTATTCAGATCGACATTATTTATTTAAAATATTTAAATTTTCGACAGAAAGCCAAAAATCTTTTTATACCCTGAACCCATTAAAAATGGGTAAAAAGGGTATTATGGTTTTGTGCAAAAGTATGTAACAGGCATAAGGAAGCATCTCCGACCATATAAAGTATATATATTCTTGATCAGTATCAACAGTCGAGTCGATTTTGCCATGTCCGTCTGTCTGTCTGTCCGTCCGTCCGTCCGTCCGTCCGTCTGTCTGTATGAACAGTATAAGTTCTCGTAATCCCGGGACAGATCAAGTTTATTTCATTTTATCGATAACTCGTCCCGTTTAAATGTTATCGATAAATTTCGATTTCAGACTAGCGCTTTTGGGCCTTAACTTAAAAGTTATAAGAGCTAGAGGCCCCAAATTTGGCATGTATAATCTCGAATAGCATACACATGTAACAAATATTTCACTTTTTGGATACCAACCCCCAATCCCCCCAAAAGTGCAAAAAACTCATTTTTGAAGGTATGACCTTCCAATTTGGTTTGGTCACACATTTTATAGCCAATGTTATGTCCTACAAATTTTAGAAAGATCGGACAGTAAACACAGAAGTTATTTAAGATTTTACTTTCCATTGTGTGGGGCTCAGTGAAAAAGCTAACTGCTTAAACCGCTTGCATTGCTTGCAATATGTGTGTGTCTGTATGTATGCACACTATTAGGCAAGTATGAATGGATGTCAGAACTGGGTTCAGGGTATCTCCTAGTCGGGCACTCCCGACTAGAGCACTCTTACTTGTTTTAATTATATATGGGCTCAGTTACGCTTTCATTTTGAATATCCGGTTTTTATACCCTGAACCCATTAAAAATGGGTAAAAAGGGTATTATGGTTTTGTGCAAAAGTATGTAACAGGCATAAGGAAGCATCTTCGACCATATAAAGTATATATATTCCTGATCAGTATCATAAGTCGAGTCGATGTGGCCATGTCCGTCCGTCTGTATGAACACGCGGATATCAGAGACTACAAGAGCTAGAGACTTCATATTTGGAATATAAGTTCTCCTAATCCCGGGACAGATCAAGTTTATTTCATTTGATCGATAACTCGCCACATTCAAAAGTTATCGATACATTTCGATTTTAGACTAGCACTTTTGGGACATAACTTCAAAGATATAAGAGCTAGAGACCCCAAATTTGGCATGTATAATCTCGAATAGCATACACATGTAACAAATATTTCACTTTTTGGATACCAACCCCCAATCCCCCCAAAATTTGAAAAAACGCATTTTTGAAGGTACGACCCTGCAATTTGTTTTGGTCACACATATTATTCACAATTGTATGTCCCAAAAATTTCAGTAAGATCGGACAATAAACACAGAAGTTATTTGAGATTTAACTTTCCATTGTATGGGGCTCAGCGAAAAGCAAGCTAACTGCTTATACCGCATGCACTGCTTGCAGTATGTGTGTGTTTGTATGTATGCACACTATTAGGCAAGTATTAATAGAAGTCAGAGCTGGGTTCAGCACTCTTACTTGTTTATTACACTCTTTTCGAAGCTATCGCGAGGAAACTTTGCACAGTTACTTATTATTCAAAGATACAGCACATAGCCGGCCGGATCGGACCACTATCTCTTGTATCTGCCATACAACTGGAAATAAATTTGATATTTCAATAGAAAATTTAAATTGATATGCTATCAGTTTTTTTTTAAAGCTCTAAAGTTGGCAGAGTGAAAATTGTCTAACGGTTCGAAAATAGTATAAAATTTTCGGCACGCACGAAGATGATCCTCTCCCACTTCTTTATTATACTCTTTTCGAAGAAAATAGTATATTAACTTTGTGCTGAAGTTTGTAATGCATGTTTGTAACGAAGTTTGTCATGCAATCGCGAGGAAACTTTGCACAGTTACTTATTATTCAAAGATACAGCACATAGCCGGCCGGATCGGACCACTATCTCTTATATCTACCATACAACTGGAAATTAATTTAATATTTCAAAAGAAAAATTTAAATTCAAAAAATACCAATTCTTAGAACAAAAAAATAATGCCACGCGATAAAACGATTTTTGACAGCATATGAAATTTCAGTGGCAGTTGGCAGAGTAAAAATTGCCTAAAGGTTCGAAAGGAGTTTAAAATCTTTGGCACTGCCGAAGATAATCCTTTGCCACTTGTTTTATTTTATTTTGTATGAAATTGTATGTGATCATAGGTTGAAATCAAATTTAACTTAGTTATCTTTTTAACTTATTATTCAAGTTATACCTTAAAAGTCATTAAAAATTGTGAAAACTTTCTTATATCTATCTATCTATAAGAAATTACAGGACGTACGGTAAAACCATTTAAGACATTTTATAATATATAATAAATAACTTTTAATGTAGAACAGCTGGGTGTTTCTATAATTTGGCCTATTACTTTTCAATAACCATTGGATTTGCATGTGGATTGAACGCGAATGAACAACATTTATGTGGTTTCAGAAATGGCAGCATTAATGATTGTTATGTTCTTACCGCAGTCTTCTTCCTTAGCAGTTTTCTTCTTCTTCAGCAAATCCTCATGGTGCAGGTCACTCTCAATGTTGCTACCGTTGCTGCTCGTATTCGAGTGGTCGCTGGCATTGTTTGCTGGGTTGGGTGGTGAGTTAATGTCACTGCTTGAATTTTGTCTACAGGTTGCTGCTGCTCCCACTCCCTGTGCCCCGGCACCTGCACCTTCGGGTGCTACAGCTGAACTGCCGCCGCTACTTGTATTCGGATTAGTTGTATTTTTGCTGCTGCTGTTGTTATTGTTATTATTATTGCTGTTGTTATTGTTGTTGTTGGTGCTGGTAGTGTTGCTGGTGTTTTTGGCAGGTGCGCCCGGCTCATCTGACATGGTCAGGTTGGTTTGGTGGCTTGCGTTCTCTAAAAACCACAGCAAAACAATTAAAAAGCGTAATAATACTTGTTGATTACGCAGAAAGGGATATTTGTGTCACTTGGCTTACCTGGCGATAAAGTGGAAAAAGGCTCGGCCTTAACCTTAATCGCTTTCAAGCCCTCAATTGTCGTCGTTATCGTTGTTGTTTTTGTTGTTGTTGTTGTTGCTACCGATGCATCGGCGTTCGTCGGCGATTGGCTACAAGCAGCTCCTCCAGTTGTTGTGGACAGCATTCTAAACTTGCCTACATGGAACACAAGTTTGTGTTCTGCCTGTTTTGCTTTGGTCGTTGGATGCGTACGATGAAGGTATACCTGTGTCTTTCTGTGGATCTGGGTTGCAAACAACTATAACACTTTAGTCATGGTCTCAATGGAGCCTTTGAGCTCCGGCTTCATTGCATCTGGTCGGGCTGCCACTTATTTTTTTTTAGTTATTGTTTCATTAGTGAGTGGAAATTATCATTTAAAAATCCGTTCGGCTTGTTTTTGAATAAAACCAATTTAAATTCTTTAAGCACATATGCTCTTATGTGTGTGTTTGTATATAAAGGCAACGCTCAAACAAAACAACAAAAAAAATTCTGTATACATACAAAACACACACTTAAACGCACACACACACATATACAAATGGCACAATTAACGTAAGAAAAATGTACTTTGGTGCCAACGACGCACAGCAACCATCGCAAAATGTATTTGCTCGGATTAAGTCACTAGTTATTTACAAATTATAAAGACGCAAGCCAACAATTTGTTTATTTTCGATTTGTAAATACAAATCGCGGAGCCACTTGGCATGCTCTTTCTATAAAATATGCCATGAGTGTTAGAAAATACCAAAAGTACTATTTTGGTACTAGGGTGTCGAGTGACGTTACGACTGCATGATGTACGCAATTGTGAACTGACAAGTGAAGAGTGTGACCGAATCGTGAAAGGTCACATATACCACTTTCTTCAATAAAATATACCAAAATATGACATTCCTGCGTCCAAGCAGTGTCCTGTGCTCTAGTTGGCAATTTTAGTGGTAATATTTATTTTCTTGTTTTCCGTTTTACGAAATATACATATATTTTACTAAGTCCATCTTTGCATAAAAATATACCAAAAAGTATATAAAATACAGTAAGCGCGCACGCGAGACATTATGCATTGACTCTTGCTCTCTAAAAATCTTTCTGAAGGTAAAGAGAGTAAAGAAAAGTGCATAAGAAACTATGCGATAGTAAATAACAGCCAGTTTTTGCATTGCCGTAACGCATAATTCGATCGCCCGTTCGACCGATGAAAAACAACATTTGTTATCAGTGCGTCGAAAGGACTTGCAGGATGATTATTATATTTTTAATACAAAACAGAGATTTTGCAACAATTAAAGTAAATAAAAAACCATAATACCCTTTTTACCCATTTTTAATGGGTTCAGGGTATAAAAACCTTGCTGAAAAATATGAAGATGCGTGATATTGGTACTTATATAAAGTTGGGCCCGTTCGACTTCGTAGGTGTAAAATCGAAATATTTTGAAAAACTTTTTTTTTCTTACATTTTTCTGAGGATTACAAACTAAGCAGTCAAATTGAGTTGGAATCTGCTAATTTTAGCTATCGCCAGGTGTCAAATTTTACTTGTGTAGATTGGTTGGCAGGAGCTACAAGGTCGTTTGCTGTCATAAGTATTATTTTTTTATACCCTGAACCCATTAAAAATGGGTAAAAATTGTATTATGGTTTTGTGCAAAAGTATGTAACAGGCATAAGGAAGCATCTTCGACCATATAAAGTATATATATTATTGATCAGTATCAACAGCCGAGTCGATCTAGCCATGTCCGTCTGTCTGTCCGTCTGTCCGTCCGTCTGTCTGTATGAACACACGGATATCAGAGACTCCAAGAGCTAGAGACTTCCTATTTGGAATATAAGTTCTCCTAATCCCGGGACAGATCAATTTTATTTCATTTTATCGATAACTCGTACCGTTTAAAAGTTATCGATAAATTTCGATTTAAGACTAGCGTTTTTGGGACATAGCTTCAAAGATATAAGAGCTAGAGACCCCAAATTTGGCATGCATAATCTCGAATAGCATACACATGTAACAAATATTTCACTTTTTGGATACCACCCCCCAATCTCCCCAAATTTTTGAGGGTACGTTTGGTTTGGTTAGTACGTGATTTGGTCACACACATTATTGACAATTGTTTGCCCCTAAAATTTCAATAAGATCGGACAATAAACACAGAAGTTATTTAAGATTTAACTTTCCATTGTGTGGGGCTCAGCGAAAAAGCAAGCTAACTGCTTAAACCGCTTGTACTGCTTGTACTGCAGCAAATGTGTGGTTAGATTAGTATGAATGATTGTAAGAACTGGGTTCAGGGCATCTACTCTAAACTCACACATGCTGCAGTATAAGCAGTACAAGCAGTGCCAGCGGTTTAAGCAGTTAGCTTGCTCTTTCGCTGAGCCCCACACAATGGAAAGTTAAGTCTTAAATAACTTCTGTGTTTATTGTCCGATCATATTGAAATTTTTGGGGCAAATAGTTGTCAATAGTATGTGTGACCAAACCAAATTGCAAGGTCGTACCCTCAAAGATGCGTTTTTTTATCTTTCGGGGGGTTTGGGGGTGGTATCCAAAAAGTGAAAAATTTGTTACATGTGTATGCTATTCGAGACTATACATGCCAAATTTGGGGTCCCTAGCTCTTATAACTTTGAAGTTATGTCCCAAAAACGCTAGTCTTAAATCGAAATTTATCGATAACTTTTAAACGGTACGAGTTATCGATAAAATGAAATAAACTTGATCTGTCCGGGATTAGGAGAACTTATGTTCCAAATATGAAGTCTCTAGCTCTTGTAGTCCCTGATATCTGTGTGTTCATACAGACGGACAGACAGACGGACATGGCTAGATCGACTCGGAGGTGCTTCCCAATGCCTGTTATATACTTTTGCATAAGTTCATTATATCTCTTTTCCCATTTTTAATGGGTTTCGGGTATAAAAAGTTGTCTCGGCACTATGAATAAAAATATGAATAATGTCGAATGTTTTAACGATGCCGAAAACCTAAAAGAATTATTTATTTGGGAAAAATGATTAAGAAAATGAGTGCCCAAACATGAGAAGAATATGTTTGCTTTTAGTTTGGATTGTATTATTTATTGCATTTATTAATTTATACATAAGTAAATATTTATACTCTGAATGGGTCTACGTTCTGCGTTTCCAATATTTGCAGTGCTTGCGTTTGTGTGCATTGTAGGTATTCGCACCTCGTTTAGACTAAATTGACTAGCATACATCCTTAGCACAGCATCTACAAAATGATGTTGGCTATCGGACTCATTCAACAGTTGCATGAGTATTCGCATTCTCATTCGCATTCGCATTCGCGTTAGTGCTCGTATTCATATTCGTTAGCTGTTAAATCATAAATACGTATATTGTACATAGCATACATATGTATGTATATGTAGGTAACGAAAATACATAAGGATAATATATTAGGTCATTCGTGCTACTTGTTTCTAAATGTTTGGATTCTACCTTCAGTGAGAAAAGTATACAAATTTAAGTACTTGCAAAACAAAAAACAATCGGTCTACATACATATATTCTATACATACTTTATACATATGTATGCGCACTTATGCATTCACATTTCTATCTTTACACTATGTATGCGGTCTATACGTATTTATAAGTCATTTATTTCGATTGTGTGAAAAGCGCATTACAATATTTACATTTCATATTATTTGTGATTTAAATTTAAATGGGCTCAGTAAGTTACGCTTGCACACAATTAATCTGTCTGTATTTATCTGTAGCTTGTTTGTTTTGTTTTTGTTTGTTTTAAATTTGACTAGATATACATAGTTACAGTTTTGACATATTCTTATTGTGAGTTTTTTAATGTTTGCATCATTCGGCTCTATACGCATATAATATATGTATGTACATGGGTGTGTATGTTGTGTGTCTATTATATAGGACAGAGCTTCTCTTTCAACTTTTGACACAAACGCTTTCAAAAGTGCATATACATATGACCACATCAAATGTACAGTAAGGGGTTTTCTACTTAATTCGAGTAGTACGGGGTAAGAAGGATCAACATACAATCGTGTGTGAAAAGAGAACTGAATTTTGGGGTCAGGTACCAAAGGAATTTTTTATTTGTAAGTACATTTTTAACTATGGTTATAAGTCTATTTGATTATTACCATGGATGGTACCACCACAAAAATAAACTTAAATAAAACATATTTTAATTTTCATACAAACAATATCCTAAATATCGGAGCCGGCCGCATCGAATTTCTATGTCAGCTTGAAAACGAAATTTTTTTATAAAATTAGTTAATTGGACTGAGTAACTAAATTCATAAGTAATCCAATTGGAATGTAAAAAAAAATAATAAATTCAAAAATTCGAAACGTAACGTAATAAATTATAAGCAAGAAAAGTTACCTGCACTGAAACTTTACGAACCTACTGCACTCGATTGTTAATCTCGAAGCTACCAAAAGGCTTTTAAAGATTTATTATTAAATGGGAAAAACATCGCGTCTGACCAATTGAAGTTATTTTTGTTGCTTTAACAATAATGAAGACGTGCCAAACATAATCTATATTTTATATTTGTTGGTGTAATATAATGTGAAATGGATTAATGTTGCGTAATCTAGTAAAGCATAAAATGTAAACTGGATTAATTGTAGTATCGAAATTAAAGTTCAGTGGACCAACGATTCATTCAGTTTCAATGAAGGATCCGCCTTATAATACTTCAAGCCGAAGCGCACAGACCCAATCTTAGCAGAATTGATATTGCTCAGCAAACTATCGTGACAATCATCGTCCACTTCAACCTGCCCACTCAAGTATTCAATACAATCGGCTACCCCCAAGCCATCATTGGATATGCATCCCTGTTGCACGACGAAACTCGGCGACCATTGTCCACCTGTCCCTGGCCCCGGCCCCGAGTCAGAGTCTTGATTCGGATCGGAGTCCAGATGCGATCGGGCCTTGAATTGTGGAGTCTTGTGGTCTGTCTCTGTCTGTGTCTCATTTCCAACTATTTCCGATTCGCGTGGATCCTCCTCATTACTCATTACCGCATTCTCAGCGCTCTTCATGTTAAAGTTTGTCCGCACAATGCGATGCTTGTGCTGAAGCCTTGTTGTCCGCTGCCGCGGTGATAATCCAACCTTGTCACTGGGGCTGGAGTGATCGTATGTGGGATCTGAGCCCATATTATCATCCGAGTCGGTATCGGTGCGAGTGCCACTGCCAGCTTGGGCATAACTATGGGAATGGTTAAGAATATAGGTGCGAGTGCAGGAGTTGTTAGTCGGCTGTTGCATCTGGGTTCGCTGCTGTCCGCTGCGAGCTCTTCGTGGATATTTGCTATTATGTCACAACATGTCATCGTGCTCATCGCCGTCGTGATCGTCGACTAGGAAATCATGATGCTCCAGCTCCAAGTCCATATCGCCGTCGTCGTCGAAGTTTCCCAGCGGCGACATCGCTGTCGTATGAAGACTGCCGTAGTGTCCATGCGTTCCGCTGCCGCTCTCCCTCTCCTCTGGCTCCTCTTCATGCTCCTCATGCTGCCGACTGTGCTGTGCATTCTTAGTGTCATCATCGCGCCACTTGTCCATCGAGCGCCGGCGAGCATTCATAAAGAAATTACCCACGGTGGTCGGCTCCAATCCCAACTGTCGTGCAATGGTCACTTGCATCTCCTTTGAAGGCCTCTTTGTTTCCTGAAGCGGAGCGTTGTTGTTAAAGGCTATAAGCTAAGCTATAAGCTTGAGAATTTATTTACCTTGAAAATTGCTTGTAATGTCCGCCTCTGCAGATCGGTAAAAACTAAGCGCGGTTTCTTTGGCTGCGGCATTTGTTCCATATGCGGCTCCTCTTTGCGGCGGCAGTTGGCCCCGATGACAACTGCCCCAGAACCGGCAGATGCGCTTAACATGGCTGCAAGAAATGGTACAAATGATTTCAGTAAATTTCAGGGGTTATTAGACTTAGAACTAATACAAAACAAAACTATAAGATTATGAAACATTTTCTGCTTTTACGAAAATACTGTATAACATTGCCGGGAAAACCAAGGTCGCAATCTTTGAGGGAGGTCACTAGCAATATACATTCCAAATTTGATTAATCTACCGTTTATACGGACATACAGACGGATGGACAGCGAGACTGACAAAACCAATATACCAATAAAGCCTTCTATCTTCTGTATCAGATTATACAGCTTTGGAAAAGTTTTGTTCATTAATATTAGAAAAAGGGAGTTCAAGATTGTCTGACATTTTGATTTCATTGAGTAATTCGTTTTACAAGCTTGCTAGCTTTGTTTACCCTAATTTGTCCACAATTTGTATATAAAAATGGGTAAAAATTTTTGAAGTAATGACCATGCAATTTGGTTTTGTCCCACATCTTATAGCCAATGTTATGTCCTAAAAATTTTATAAAGATCGGACAATAAACACAAAAGTTATTTAAGATTTAACTTTCCATTACATGTATGAATACACACTGATAGATTAGTGTGAATGTAAGGACTGGGTTCAGGGTATCTCCTAGTCGGGCACTCCCGACTAGAGCACTCTTACTTGTCAAAGTTGTGGTAGGGAATCATCCAACTTGCTAGCCATAAATTATAACGCTTTTCTTTGTACAACAATGATGACTTACCATTTTCCGAAATGCTTGACACATGTGTGTCCGTAGTTGTGTTGGTCAGCACTAAAGCGGGCGATGCTGATCCTGCTGAAAAGCCAACACTACCTCCAACACCTCCGACACCTCCGCCTCCAGAAGGAACGCCACTCGATGGCCGCTGTGGAATCTGTGCTGCAGCCATGCGCAAAGCGGACATTCGCTGGAACTCAGGCTCTTGGAGCCATTTGAACATGCGCCGGAAAGTCTCGCGACCCGACTTAAGCTTCGACCAGGGCTTCGGATTGCGCAGCAGGTCGGAAAGTGTACCTTGCGATCGGCAGAGCACACGCTGAGCGAAAATCGCCTGTGGAATGCTGTAGCGCTTCAGCTCGGCTGAAATGCGTTGGGCCAGCTCCTTGGTGTTGATCTCCTCCATGTCATTGGGCCCGCTGGATCGATTGTTGGCGCTAGTGTTACCGGTCAATACTGCGACTCCAGTTGACTTTGGAGAATGCGCTGTCAGCTTTGGTTGCTGTTCGCTTAGGAATCCATTTTGGTGATGTTGCTCCTGCTGTTGCTGCTGCTGCTGCTGTTGTTGATTTAAATTGCACATATTGAGATTGCTACTAGCTGTTATATTTGCTTGGTCGCCATTGGCATTGCACTCATCTGCCTCATGACTCTTGACGCTTGTCGTCTGGAGCAACACTTGCTGCTGCTGTTGCTGTTGGTGTTGGTGTTGCTGCTGATGTTGCTCCTGCCTCTGTCGCTGGACAATTTCGTTAATACTAACGGAGATGGAGCCTTCGCCAGGCGGTGGCGTGGGCGTAAGTGAAACAACAACAGGTAGATCGACTGATAAGTTTGCGACGGATCCGTTCATATGCGGTAGCGTAACAACGGAGGCCGGAGAGTGCAAGGACATGGACACCACAGAGCCAGCAGACACAGAATGTGGGCTGAGCGTCGGACTGTGATGCAACCTCAACTGGGAGCTGCGACCACCCGTTGAGTTGGTTGACGAAGATGTGGCCATAATAAGTTCATGCTCATGATGATGTGCGCTGTAGGAGGATTCATAATCGCTGACAACGACACCATCCGTCATGCCACTGCTCGGCGAGAGGCAAATTACCTGTTTTTGCAGAACCACCGGAACCAGCTGATTGAGATTGTGATTGTGACTGTGACTGTGATTGTGTCCATGTCCATGTCCATGTTCTTGGCCAGTAGCAGCCGACTTGGGCACACTCAAATTGACATTGGCATGCAGTTGCGGTGAGTGAGAGTGCAACTCGGACTGAGGGGAGAGGACATCACAACCACCTGGCACCGCCTGCCCCGGCACCGGCGATGGCACCGACGAGCTGTGAGTGTGCAGATCGCACGAGCCAACCATGCCGGACAGACCGTGCGATGGAGAGCTGCCATAGTTGTGAGGCGGAGGCGAAATCAGCGAGGGCAACTTGTCGTAGGAGGAATACGGCGACTGAACAACGCCCAGTCCGCCCAAGCTTAGGTTGCTCAGCGAGCTCTGGTGTGCGCCCTCAATGGGCATAGGTAAACTAGTGAAGGAGCCGCAATCATCACTGCTTGTGCCGTCTGTGTTGTTGATTCTATTGCTTGAATTGACACTGCTGCCATTCGCATTGTCGGATGAGTTTGCGCTGCCGGAGATGTGACCCGCATAGGCAAACTTATCCGACATGGTGGATATGGGCGGAAGCGGTTGGATGGGCGTCAGCGTTGCATACGATGTGGGGCTGAAGCCCGGCTCTGATATGCGATTGTTGACCGAAGTCAGTGTCTGGTAAGTGCTGTGCTCCAGTGTGTTATCCACGGCCAATGCCGGACTGAGCATGTGCCCCGCAGAGTCGCGATCGTCGTCGTCCTCATCCTCATCAATGTCCTCATCATCCTGCGTCTGCACAATTACCGACAGCGCCTCTCGGTGATGACCGTGGCCGTGACCGTGACCATGTCCTTGACCATGACCATGAGCATGGCCATGATTACTAATTCCCAATTGTACTGTACGCTGATGTTGACGCTGGTGCTGATGCTGCTGCTGCTGCTGCTGCTGCTGATGATGCTGTTGCTGGTGATGATGATGGATCAAATCCGATGCAGTGGCCAGTCGATGGCCGTATTGCTGGTGGTGTTGGTGCTGATGGTGTTGGTGCTGCTGTTGTTGCTGCTGCTCCTGTAAGAGCTGCTGGTGATGTTGGTTTAGGGTGACCTCCTCTACGCCGCCGTCCGAGGACAATTCGTCTATGACGCTGACATTTATGTTGGACATGTTCATGTCGATGCGATTGCTTACACGTCGATTGATGCCGTTGACTCGCCCATTAGCGCTGCCATCCTCGCCATGCTCACGATGAACAATCACCAGCTTGTGCTCCTGCTTGACGGCAATGAGTTGAGAGCCTGTGTTCACGGTCAAGCCGTCCAGGCTAATGTCTGAGCCTCCGAAGTCAACTGGACTACTATTAACGGCCAGTCGATCGTGACGCTCCTGGTGTATCGGTAGTAGGGACAGTGGCAAGCTCCTGCCACCCTGCAGCTGCAGCTGCTGGGGCACTAGCTGGTACGTCGTCTGCAGATTGTTGTGACCCATTTCGTCAATGACCATAACGACAGAGCCCGACTCCTCATCCTCGTGCATCCGGTTACCGTCAGTGTTGGCTATCAGTGTTTGCATTGCACCGCTTAGAGCTGCCGGCGATTGGGCAGTCGTACGTGGCTTGGCGTACTTAATCCCGAGCGGCGTCGCCTCGCTGCCCTCGCACTCAGACTCGCTCTCCTGGGATTGGTCGTGGTCGTGGTCGTGTCCGTGTCCGTGTCCGACTTCTATAAATGCACTTGTCTCAACAACCAGCTGCTGGCTGAACGTTTGTGGATCAATTATGTCGTTAATTGATTCCATTCCTCTTGAGCTGCCAGTTCAAAGTTTCTTGTGGAACATACAAACGGATTTCCGCCCTAAGTCCAGCTCTGATTCCAGCCTACCAGCTGACCGCTTAACGGTTAACTGTAATTAAACAAATATAACAGCGCTATTGTATATGACCACTTGTATATTATAATCAGCAATACAAATCCGATTTCGAAATGCAGTAACTAGGAATATAAATTATAGATTATAGAATTACACATTAAACGACCTGATACCCTGTACCCCCAGATCTTATCGTTAAAAATTAGTGCGATGCTCATTGTAAAATTAAATAGATAATGCAATTTTGATTGATGAAACAGAGTTAGTTGCCTTGTAACTTATTTTGTTATCCTTGATATTAAGTGTAAATAGTAAACAAAAATAAGTGTGACAATTGCACCTTAAGTTTTATTTTGTAAATAAGATATCCTGAAAATTGTACACTATATATATGTGTGTGGATTTGAGCTTAGGACTTCTAATACGCATACAAATTTGTTTCTTATTTGTTGTCAGTTAGTTGCCTTAGTTCGTTTTGTTTTCGTCGTTGGCTGTTGCCATCGTCGCCAAACCTTAAGGGTTGATTCCGAAAAAACATATGTACGTACACATAATAATTTATGTATGTTTGTATTTATGTGTGTATATACCGTATGTATGTATACATATGTATGTATGTATGCATGTATGTATATGTTATTCTCACTGAATGCACACCGCTGCTGGTTAACGTGAACGGTAATGATCAAACAACTGATTGGTTTTTTGTTATTATTCTAACAGTTAACAAATATTGGCAGCTTCACTGTACATGCGATAACACATACGCACGCACAAGGAGAATACTCTCCTTTGCCAATACACACACACGCCAGGATATGTACTATGTACGTACATTTATACATATACATACATATATATATGTGCATGTTTATGTTTTTATACTATACCCTGTACGCTTTGAAGACAGGCGAAAGGGTATAGTGCAGTCGGGCAAATGCATGTAACAGATTGAAGGAGACAGTTGATAAACATTTTAAGTGCATGTTCAATTTCAATTTATTCCTCATTCCACATTCAATATTTATTGAGGTTTGCATATAAAAAAAGTTTGCAGCTGGGTACAGGGTGTCTGCTAGTCGGTCATTTTAGAATATAGCACCCTTACGTGTATATGATATATGTATGTAAAACTGGGGTTCTTGGGGTTGTTTTCACATTTGAAATATTTTTCACAATATTCGCGTCCGAATGTTACCTTAAAGCATTGAGTGGTCTTGGCTACATCTTTATGGGGAGCTTGGTTTGTTTGTTTTTAAGTGCACTTCAGCGAAATGAAATGTAGTGACATTTCCATTTCCACTTGCAGTTGTAGTTGTAGTTGTATTTGTAGTTGTAGTTGTAGTCCTACATTTAATATAATTTCTGTTTAAAACCGTTTCCCCACCGGATGCTCGGGTTCGCTCAAGCTTTGCACGAATGAAGAACTTGCGCGGCAATTGGGCAATGGAAAGTCCTTTGCACAGCACAGAAGAGTCTTTTCAATGTTGAGTTATATGATTAAAACTGGTACTTGTTTGGGCAAATGTGCAACGCAAGCACGATATGAGGATATGCAAGTGTGCGTGCGTTGTAAAACTTTATTATGTGACCGACCGAGCGCCCGCTTTCCGCAAAGTTTCGGCCTAACGCAGAATATACCCAATTTGAACTGAACTGAAACGAACAGCCACATATACACACGAGCCAAACCAGCGCCAGCAGCAACGTTCTCCATATCTTAACCCTGATGAGCGAGCGAGCGAGCGACCGACCGACCGACCGACCAACGACAGTACCCCTACCCCATCTCCAGTCGTATCTGTGCAGCCAAAACACCAGCCCAACCACCCCTTGTTGCCACGCAGAGTTGCCACCCAATCTACATATTGCCAGCGAGCACAACTAGTAGCATATAGTTATGGGCTGTGGCCTAAGGCCCTATGTAGGGCGAATATCCGAGTCTGTTCCGATTTGTATATTGTATAGTCATACGTCACACATTTGCCAAACAACAAATATACATTATACATATATTTCAGTTTACAGTTGCAGGTGCCTTGTTAAAACGAACCTTGCCAGGTTGAAGCGACAACCACTTTGATTGATGTGGCAACGCCAACCTACCCCTCTGAAAAGAGAGCGAGCATGCGCCCTTATTATCTCTACATGGTTATTCAAGTCCATCTCCTTGCTTCTTACTCTTTTCCATAGTGGACAGAACATTATCGTGACTGTTGCCACGAAACACTAATCACTTGTTTTCTACAAATAAAACATCAACAAATTTTCAGTCGTTGCAACATATTTGATAGTATGTAAATGTACGCATGTGATGTACAGTGATACATACATATCATGCATGTACATGCACATGTCGAGTCTGTTAGATTACGTTTTGTCACAAATTTTGGTCATATCTTTTACGACCCATCGCGCATGTGCCATTCACAATTTTACTTAGCTAGATTTGTTGTTTGGCCTTTTTGATTTTATTGACAGAATAGTGATCAACAGCACAGTTTAACTCGTAAGAGCTAAGCAGCTCAATGATTCATAGGGTTCCATTTATGGCGTGATCACCAAGGCTGGTCTCTAAGCCATACGGGTGGGTTTTCACTACAATTGGGACGAAATTGGGACGTCACACTCTCTTAAAAGTTGCTCTTATTATTCTATGTCGAGTATTGTCAATTATGCATTAGGGTTAATTATACTCTTTTCGAAGAAAATAGTATATTCACTTTGTGCTGAAGTAAGCGTCGTAAGACCCCAAAAAGATACCTCCAGTATGCTTAGAATGACAAGAGAAATTGATCTGGCCATGTCCGTCTGTCTGTCGTATGTATGGTAACTAGTCCCTCAGCCTTTCGGCTATCGCGATTAAACTTTGCACAGAGACTTATTATTCAAGGGGAAAGCACATTCGTCGGAACTGGCTGAATCGGACCACTGTATCTTATAGTTGCCATACAACTGCCATGTTTTTAAAGCTCTCGCCTTCAATTTCCTTGTACACTTGAACTTTCTTATGACACATCAATGATAAAAATTGCAAGCCGATTGAGTCATAAATAGCGAAGATATGCGTCATTGAATATTTTGCAGGAACAGATGTATACGAGCAAACAAAGCCAAATGCAAGTAAGTTTTTAACAGCCTCCACTTTCAGCGAACTTGTAATCGATCATCAAAACGCTTTGGTGGTGAAAGTGGTGAAGTGATGCGCTGACAAACGCAATCTCACGGGTTCGAATCCCGGTCGCGACATCAGTTATTTATAATTTTTTTAATTCTTGTTCTGAAATATAAAATAGCTGTAACATAATAAGTCAAAAGAAACAAAATTAAAATTCATATGAACAAACAAACAAAAACAATGACACGCGAAAAAAACGCTCTATCTTTCTCAAAATGGTTTGGTGGTGAAAATAAGATATTTCTTCCCCACTTTTGTTTAAATTTTTCTGTTTTAATTTTTATACTCTTATCGATGAAAATAGTATATTAAGTTTGTGCTGAAGTTTGTAACGCATAGAAGGAAGCGTCGGAGACCCCCAAAAGTTACTGCCAGTATGCTTAGAATGATCTAGCCATGTCCGTCTGTCTGTCTGTCTGTCTGTCTGTATGTATGCAAACAGTTTTTGAGCTATCGTGATAAAACTTTGCACATAGACTTATTATTCAAAGGGACAGTACATTGGTCGGAACCGGCCAGATCAGACCACTATATCTTTTAGCTGCCATACAACTGGAAGTCGATTTGGGCCTTAAGTCCCATGTTTTTAAAGCTAACGCAATGAAACTTTGCACAGGTACTTATTATTCAAACATACATACCATTAGTCTGAGCCGGCCGGATCGGATGACTATATCTTATAGCTACCATACAACTGGAAGTCGGTTTTGGCCATATATCCCATGTTTTCAAAGCTATCGCGACGAAACTTTGCACATATTCTTATTATTCAAAATGTCAGCACATTGATCTGAGCCGGCCGGATCGGACCACTATATCTTGTAGCTGCCATACAACTGGAAAAAAATTTAATATTCTTAGAACAAAAAAAATAAATGCCACGCGATAAAAAGAATTATTACAGCATATGAAAGTGCTGCAGTTGGCAGAATGAAAATTGTCTAAAGGTTCGAAAAGAGTATAAAATCTTCGGCACGCCGAAGATAATCCTTTCCCACTGGTTTTTTAATCATTTTTTTTATTTCGACTTTTTTTTAGGTTTTTTATGTTAATATATTTCATATCATAAACATAGCTTAACATTCTTAATTAAAATGCAAATCCTCTTATCAATGAAATAATACTTGCAAATGCATCAAAACATGAATTTCTCAAAGGTAATACGATAAATAGGTAGAATTAACATTACACTTTATTGAGGTTAATTTGTTCTATTACAATTTTAATAATCGATTATTTACAGTTAAACGAATAACTCTTATGCGATGATCAGTTTAAGTTATACTGAAATCTCTAGATAAGAAAATGAAAAAAAAGACGCTGAGAGATTATACAGATTTTCATACTGACTACAAACCTCAATACCAATTGAATATGAGCTGAATTCCAATGAAATGTGTTCAGTATTTGATCCAAAATATACAATAAGGTATCATCCATCGTTGCGCATACAACTAAGTTTTCTAAAAGCGCGCTCTTCATGAACAATATAAGGTACCACACAGGAAAGATAAAAATGGGTAAAATGAACTATCTAAGCCGACCATCATATTTAATATTGCATTGCAAGCCCCTGCCGAATGCGAATAAGCTTTTGCACGTATATTATTTTGTATCTATTATAGATTATAGATTATAGATTACAATATGTTGTCCACAATGTGTTGGTAAGACACCGACCGATTCCTGCTTGAGTACAGAATAGCATGTTGAGAAAATGATAGATCAAGCTTGGCGCTGAGACATCCAGATACTTTTAATGAATTCGTAGGCATTTGAGTATTGAAGTACAACTTTCAAGCCCAATCATACATATAAATCGAGTAAGTTCATTTATGTTTATATTTCGGTCCATTACCATGCATTGAGACTATTGCTTTCCATTTTATAAGCTTTTGCATTATTCTAAGTTATGCCGGTAGCGACGAAGGCGTGCACTATTTTCTATTTTGGGGTCACCCGGTGGAGGCGAAATGTCATTCCGTAATGAAGGCTCGTTTGTATTTTGATTTCGTGCTGTATTGTTTGTGTCCTCAGTTCGCATTGGAGCTGAATATGGATTAGCTGCCGCTTTACACGAAAGACTTCCAAGGCCAGTATTGTCTTCAGATAATTCCTTGCCACCATAATCGTCGATAATATCTGTTGACTGATCATCGAAATTGGCTAACGTGGTTGTAGGAATCTCACGAGCTCTGCAATTAATTATTGGCATATTAAATCATTTAACACGAGCATTTCCTTTTAATTAATCATTAACCCAAATATAATTGCGTACCTATTTGAAATCCGAGGTTGTGGTCGATGAAATCTTAGATTTAATTGTGTGGGATCAGTCACATACTTTCCTTCTGTAGACTCACGACGGCGCCGCAAACCTGTATTCAATACGGACAGGACTTTAATAAAAAACTCAAAATACAATTATTAAGATACTAGGCTTTATTTATTTTGTTTGTTATTCAGTTTTGTCTATACTGTACTAGGATGAGCTTGACGCAGTTTTTTTTTCTCAAATAGGACATGTTACCTACTAAATTTGATGATTCTGTTGTTAAACTTAAGATTTAAGATTTGAAATGAATAGTTATGTTATCAATTTGCTTTCTCCGAAGTAGACAACTACAAGTATAATGTCTAAGCTTAAAGATTCTAGCTTCAACAGCGTCAGAAAAGTGGCATTCATACAATATACAGACTATCGGACAGCAGGTCGGACATTGCACAAAACCAGTAGAACCTTCTACCATCGGTATCAGAGAATAAAAATGACATTATGGTGAATGTGGCGCTAATTGTAATTCAAGGTAAACAGGACATACCTGGTGTTAAGTCCATAATATTTGGAGAGTTTGCTAAGCCACTAGAATAATGATGAGTTCGAGTCGGGCTATTCAAAGCCTCCATATGTGATGTCTGCGTCTCCCGCTGTGCGCTCTGACGGATCGGAGTTCCATGACACCCTACTGCTGCTGCCGATGCAGTCGATAAGTCAACACCAGCCCAAGAAGCACATTTCGATTGTCGCACATTGTAAGTAAGTACAGGAATCTTACTGGGAGTACACAATGACAGTTCGCATCCACCGTCAACTATTTCTAAGACTGCGCCTCCTGTACGGCTGGTGAGATTTCCAACTTGTGGATTTGAGTCGTCGTATTTAATCTGTGTGACAGGAGAAGCAATCAGGCTTGCACCATTGCCATTTAATTTGACTTGGCTGCCTGAAGTTAAACTGAACTCGTTGCCCGTTCCAGGCGCCTCTTTAGTAACAGGTGTATTACAATTAGCTGTTGTATTAGTAAAGGAAGAAATATTTGCCACCATTTCAATGTCATCACAGTTTACTGACTTCTTATCATTTATATCTGAGGCTTGCATATCACCAGATGCTTCATTGCTAAGAAGCTGGCAAGGGTTGTTTTTTGGTATTTTAGTAGTAGTGGCTACTAAGGCATCGTAGTAGACAGACTCCTCTATGTGTGAGTTTTCTGCAAATACAATATCAACATTTTCGTTACTGCGAAATATTTCGAATATGATTTCTACCTTTGGGAATGACACGAATTTCAAGCCGCCCACTAACACAACCGTCGTTGCCCTGATTTTCAGCATCGATGAAACTTGCAACTCTGTTTCCATCCAGTGGTATTGTGTCTGAAGACGGCTCCTGAATCGGAAAGTTGCTTCTCTGGCAGAATGTTGTCTTAACACACCAAGGCACTGCGATTGCATTGTTTGTCCTGTCAATGGCTTCCTGAAGCTCTGTATGTGTATGTGTACTTGGGCCGAGGTTTGCAGTCAAGTCCTCTGGCTTTTGGGGCTTTTCATCAAAAATATCTATCAGACATACGTTGGGAAGGCTATTGCGATGCTTGCACATGGGTTGACTTTCGTTTGAAGTAGTTGAGAGCATATCGACAGCAGCATCCCGCAATGGCATCGTGGAAAGAGCAGGCGTCGCTTTTTGATTGGATAACGGTGCGATTTCCGAGCAGGATTCCCGTACACAAACGTTTCTCGCTATATCCATGCGATACACCTAAATTAAACCAAAAACAAAAACAAAAACAAACGAATCCCAATGGACAAGTCAGGAAGAGTACAAATATTATCGAAATTGTAAATTGTATAATGCACATATACAATTATTGGTTTGAGTTATGTATGCAATGGTCTTTGTGTCTAATATATGTACTTAGCTATAGCAGATACAAAGACAGATAGCTTATTAATTTAAATGCTTAAAATGTCCCATAGTTATACATGCATATAGTATTTAGATTCTTGCGAACACATAATTACATAATTACATACATACATAATTTACATACATGAATTCAAACGGAGTAAAATGACAAAAAATATGCTGGTTATTCATAACATCGAAACTACATGTTCAGTATTATTTGTTCAGTATTATGCGTAGGTACAAATAAATGAAAACGTATTAGAAAAGATATGCGCTCTTAAGTTGTATGATGAAACAATATGCAAAAATACAAGAATTCTTTAATATGCTTACAGTGTCATCAAAGGCTGCTTGTTGAACAGCAGGAGGCTCTAATTCTTTACGTAATACATTACCCATTGCAGGCTCGGACCAGCAGTGCGGTATGGACATTTGCAAGGTCTCATAGTTCTCGATTCCAGCTATATTAAGTGTATATCTATTGTATGGCAATTGGGAAATTATTATATGCTAATTTATGTACAAATATAATGTTTTTGTATTGTGTAGTATGTTAGTTGAAAGGTGTAGTATGTAGTAAGTACTATGTATCCACAGTCAAAAATTATTGTTTAATTTTCAAACTCTATGGTTTTCATCACAGAAATCTTAGCCTTAGGTTTAGCTTCCACTTGCTCCAAAATGATTTTATTTCAATACCATATGGAGTTGGTTTAAATACATAGTGAATTGAATTTTAAATAACAAAAATTATTATTTACGTTAAATGGTTTTCGCTTTAAAATTGAAATGGAGAAAAATTTCACTCTTATTTGCAATACTTTTGGCAGTTATAAATTCAAAATACAAAATATATCATATGCACAAGCAGAAATTAGAAAAAACATTTATTCAGAACAGTTACTGTGAATTTATTATGTTAAATCAGACGCTGAGTCAAAAAAAATACACTTTCAAAAAATTAAATAAGAGTGGTCTGGGGAATGCCCGACTAGCTGATCCCCTGAACCCAGTCCTAATGTGCATTCACACTTAATTATCAGTGTACACACAAACAAGCAGTTATCGTGCTTCTGCACTGAGCCCTACACTATGGAGAGTCAAATCTTAAACAACTTCTGTTGAATTTTAAGTTAAAAATTTAGTAAATGTGTATGCTGTCTGAAATTTTACATACAAAATTTGGTGCCCCTAGCTTTTATACTTTAAAGTTATTTAAAGTCGGAAATCGTAATTTATCGATAACTTTTAAAGGGACGAGATTTCGGTAAAATGAAATAAACTTATATGCCAAGCATGAGGTCTCTAGCTCTTATACTCTCTGATATCCATGTGATCATATAACCAGACAGACACACGGACATGGCTAGATTGAATCGGCTGTTGATACTGATCAAGAAAATATATAGTTTATATGGTCGCAACATTTCAAATTAATCTGTAAACAAGCTCTGTATCTATTTTGAATAGGTTTATTCGCTTAGGCGCTTTTGGATACACATTGGCTTAGATAAGGCAAATACGAGAGCTGCGGGTCTTAATCGCTGCATAGATTTCATGTCTTACGTATTAAATTATATCTATAAACTCTAGTAAGTATTAACTTGTCATTTGTCATCTGTGGCCCAAACGGCTTGTGTTGTCGAAAACTTAAACCTATAGTCATTTAATCTGTAAACGATTTTTTTTATCAGCTTCCATCTACTTGTGTTCTGGTATGTATTTATATTAAAATATATACCCTATATCGTCGAAGATGAGTCCCTATGTCTGCTACATAACCGAGTTAATAAAAACATATTTTCAACGAGACAGGTAGTCATTGTGGTCTTATCAGGTGGATACAAAAACAAGTGAGTAAATTGCATACATGTATGTTGTTATATAGTAGCTGTTATAAATAGCTTCACTTACCTTTTCACCTTCGCATTTCCGGATGGTTCTGCTTTTGAATTGCTGTTACGGGTTACAGCTAAGTTAGAGGTTTCCCGTAATAACGGCAATGACACATCCGCTTTAGTAAATTGATCCAAATTTGGTTGCGACTGTGAGGCAAGAGGTTCATATGCTTTACATGTGGTCTTAACGTATGTTTTTGTTTATACACATATGCACATACATATACTGAAATATATAGACACAGCTTTGCATACATGGTACTAAGGTCGCTATAAGCAAACGTACATACATACATCGGGGTGTACATACAGATGTATCCGCTACTCATGGTATGCACTCATATACTTACGTTGTGCAAATAAGTTTGTATATTGTATGATAGATATGTATGTATGTATGTAAAAACATAATTCGATTATAGAAGTTATAGAAGTGAAAGAACAGATGGACATTTTAAGCATTGATTGATCAGCATACGTCACCTCACCTCACCTCACCTAACTTCGGCTTTGATTTGATTTGATTTGATATGCGTTGATTTACCTGTGGCTCTTGCTTCCATTCGTTGTCAGTTGTGTCTTCAGAATCGTCAAACTGGCTCTTCCACTGAGACGCCAGGGTAAGTGCTCCGCCCCCCTTCGTCACCTGTTGCAGCGCCGAAACATTGTCGTCATCAATTAAAGCGAATTGGGTGACCGAATGGTCGCCAGCTACACTGCTCTTAGCTGTAATTGTTCCTCCTCCAGTGGCAGGACCTCCTCCACTGCTAAGGCGCTGTGTGCACGTAGCACTAGCGCTGGCTCCGGCTCCGGATCCAGAACCGGGACCCGCTATAGACGAGGATGGGCGCAGATTAGTCGACGTTGCTGAGCGACGATTGGTTGGTGGTATCGTCGAGGTTATTCCAAAGCCCTGCTCGCGCTGAGAGATGACGAGTTTGCTCGTCGAGTTGCCATTTCCACAGATTGCATGAAATTCCTGGTTCTCTTGGTCAATCGATGAAGAGAGCTCCGCGCTGAGCGGCATTTGGCAATGGCCAGTGATCGGAGGAGCAGCGAGAACACGCAGTCGCCCATATGTTGACTTCTGGTCACCCAGATTTATGCTACTAGACGATCGCTTGTTATCGCCGCTCTTCATTTCTCCCGCTACTGCCACAGCGGCCACTTGATGATTGTGGTGGAACTTAACAGCACCTTCGACGATCTCCATCTTTGTAGTCCGGCTTACTTGCTGCGGCTCCCCGCATAGAGATCTGCTTGTTGCACCCGCACCCGCACCTGCACCTGCACCTGCACCTGCACCTGCACCTGCACCTGCACCAGTAGCGTTGCTTTTCTGCTCCACATCATTGTCGGTGGCATTGGTGGCGACATCGACGTGAGCGTCACCTGTTTGCATCTTGGATAACGAAGGCAGCGGATGTGCGGCAACAACTTTGCTTTCCGGATACTGAATGGGGTTAATTGATCTCTAGTTAACACATATACACACATACGATTGCACTGCGTCCAACACACTTACATAAACAGGAGCAGAGTTATTTTGATTTGATGTGGTATATGAGCCGGATACGGTCTGAGGCTGGCACCGCTTTCCATGTATCCCAATCGCACCATGCGGTGCCTTCAGCTGTGCATTCGACGAAGCCCCAGAAACTGGTTCGTGGTTCGTGGAAATGCCCACTGTCGACGATTTGATCAATGCACTGGGAAGATTCGGAATCGCCATCGACGTATTGGCGACCAGCACCAGCTGCTGCTGTTTTGGTAATGTATTTTGATTGCCTGAATTAACGTTTTGCAGGCCGCAGTCGGCTGCGGCTTGTGGGGTCATTGTGGCATTGCAATTTTTGTCAACCTGTAAGATGAGTGAATCAAGTGATCAATCAGATTAATTTACTTATGACTCAAGCGAAGACATCGTGCGTCATATTGATTGGTCATATTAAATAAGCAAGTCGCTTGCTCCTCTTCTACCTTTTCCTTTATGTGCAGCGGTTCCGTTGAAGCCATCTGGGCCGTATCAATATCGTTTCTCTTTCGTACCTATAACCATATAAAGATGGACGAGAGTTGCAAGATTATGTATATTTTTGTACTTATGTCTTTTTCGAAAAGCGAAAATAAACATTTAATCTTTTCGAGAAATGTTTTTAATTTCAAAAACACATTTTTCAAAAATTTTATAAGTAATACCAATAATACAAATGATATAATACTTACATATTCTGTACCGCTGGCATTCGAAGCTGCAACTGTCATTTGCGTGACGTTACCATGCATATACTCGTTTTTAGCAGGAATTGAAGTTGCATTTGCTGGTGCGTTAATATTGCCAGTGGTGGCAGTATCTACTTTCTCCCAATCGTACGGATCTGCCTCCTTCACTCCACGGCGTTTCATACAGCGCTCAAACAGGCCGATTAACATCTATAATATGAGCAAAAGCGATATTTTGTAATGCAGAGTTAGCTAGGTAATGCTAGTAGCCAATGCAGAACAAATTGGGTTGAGTTGGGGGTATTTTACCGCATAATCCGGCCGGTCGGCGTACGTGAGAGATTGTATGTGCTCCAAAAACTGTTTCAGGTCGGATGGTAGATGTTTCAGTAATATTCTATGGTCATATTTCTCCTTTGTCAATCCAACTTGTTCCTTGTCTTTTATTTTTCGCCACGGCAACTGGCCATTCACAAATTCAACTAGCATATAAAACAGAGACCACAAGTCATCGTGTCGCCCCATTTCCCGGTTGCGATGCGCATTAATCGAGGCGTAGCGAACAGTTCCTCGGAATCCAGCTGCTGCCCGAGGGCAACGAACTTCTCCGGTCCCCGTCGTGTATTGACGCGCCAAGCCAAAGTCGAGCATATACACCCGACGATAGTTATAGGGCAGCCGACCCACAGAAAAATTGCTCTGAAATGTATTAAGTAAATTATATAGTACATATATAGTATGGTATATATTTATGCAAGGACGGTAATACTTTGCGACTGCCGAGACAATATTGATTCATTCATTTAGAGAACATACATCACTGTGGACGACGGTCCATGCTAGGGACGGAGCATCAATAAGTGTGCAAAAGGCGACTAGCTATGCTTACAGTTAGAATAAAGGATCTGCTATGATAGTCCGAACATACCCAGACGGTTGGTAATTCAGCTGGTATGGAGATATGGAGGTATAATTGGTTGGGGCAAAGCTTAAATGTTGGAGCTTACGCATACAATCATCAATATTCATATAGTGGTCCTCCCAAAATGAGGTGAAAATCGTATCCTTGTTTTTGAGAATCAGAACGTTGAGTTAGCTTTCTCAAACTTTGTGGACTTGTTTCCATTGCTCAGCCGAGAAATGTTGATTCCACGACCTTTTGGAAAACCGCTAGCCTAGCGGGAAAAAAACCAACGTCCTCAAACAAACAAGAAAAAGTTCTCTAGTCGGGAGTGCCCGACTAGGAGATACCCTGAAACCAGTCCTAACATGCATTCAAAAAGTCAAATATTTTGTTACAATTGTATCATATTTGAGTGCCTCTACGTTTTATAACTTTAAAGCTATGGCCAAAAGAACATTGGTATGAAATCTGAATTTATCGATATCTTTTGAACGGGATGAGATATCAGTAAAAATGAAGTAAACTTGATCTGATCAGGGAATACGATGACTTAAATGCCAATTATTAGATCTCTGATATTTGCGTTTTCATACAGGCTGTGGATACTGATCAAGAATATTTATATTTTACTTAAGCCTGTTATATACTTTTAAGCAACTTCATTAAAAGCCAAAGTCGTAACATCTATGTTCTATATATTGCTTGAAAGGTATTAGAGCTGTCAGGATTACCTTGCCACTTTTTTCTAAAGTTCGTAGGTAAAAGGTTGCAGGTAAAATACATTTTTGATTTCAGTTTAAGAGAAACGGAAACGATCTTGATGAATTATGATGAATCGTATCCATTAAAATTTCGATACTTTTGGTTGCCCGTTTAGTGTATCCAATCCTACTATTTCATCAAAGTCATAACCAGTGTTGCCAGTCGGTTCTTTTCTTCATTTTTGTCATTACGGGCAATATTTGAAATATGTAAATTGATTTTTCTTAACTTTAAGCAAACTAAAATCCATGGATATTGATTAACAAATCTCTACCCGATAGTCTTTAATAAAATGCTTATCAACATTAGATAAGATCTGAATATCTTTTCTTAATTTTCGGGGCGGCGTTTAACAAAGATTGGTGTTCAAAGCTATGTGCTTTGGTTTTTTAAAAGACAAATCAAATGGGATCGACTGTTGCTCATGGTACTCTAATATTAGGTATTTTAATAGTTCAAATATAGGGTAAAAAAAGCAATTAGTAAAAACATTCTTAAAACTGAATACGGCAAACCCATTTTTAAAACATTACAGAATATAGAACATAAATAACTTGTGAAACAAACGATTTGCATTCTCATTAAATGTTGTCAATTACTTTTCAATTCCCATTGTATTTACATGCCGATTGAAATGAAATAGGTTTGCACGTGCTTGAGCTTGGCTTTATCGAATGTATAGCCCAGATTGCACTATGCACTATGAGCTTACCGGCTTAATGTCGCGGTGGAGAAAACCAACAGAATGTATGGATTCAATTGCTTTTAGAATTTGTAGTCCCAGCCTGAGTGTTGTGCTGAGGGAAAATGCGCCCCGCGGCTGCGCTCGTCTCAGCTCAGCTAAGTTTTTTCCTTGCAGCTGCATTACCACGTAATTGAAGCGATCGTTTCTGCCGCATCCGATGAAGCGACAAACGTGTTCCTTTCCTTGCAGCTTTTTCAGCACGGCCACTTCCATTTTGAGAACTTGTTTGGGTTGGCGGGCGGACTCCACCTTAAGCGCCACCTGCTCGCGAGTGATCAGGTCTTGGCCCTCGTAGATCTCACCAAAACCACCACCTCCAATCTTCCGCACAACCTTTAATAAGCATAACAATAAATGATGAACTGATCAAGCATTGTCATTGAAAACGACCAAAAAGAAGCCATACCTTCCATCGCTCCTTAACCACATGTCCCGGCTGCAGTAGGTCCTCAGACGTCATTTTGCCTGTTTCTTTTGGAGCTGCTTGGTGGCCACTGGCGACGTTGCTGCTCCTTTCCAATACGGCTGCAGGTGCAGCTGCGACTGCGGCTGGAGATTGCGTTGTTGTTGATGGAACCTTAAAGGTCACGCGACTGCGAACTCCTAAACGATTATGTTTCGCCGGCAAAGTCGCAGATCGCTGCAGTGCATTGGGATAGTTGTGTCCTATGTGATCCTCTGAAGACTCAACTGGAACCACTCCCGTACTCGAACCAGTGCGAATGTTTTGTAGAAAGAGAGCGTGCAGAGTAGCTGGCGCTATTGATGGTGGAGGCTTTGATGGGGGTGGCGGCTGCAATCTTAATATATTGTGCTCTCTATATTTTGGGCTATCACCTATGTACAGTTTCTGTTGATTCGATTGGATTTGGTCTTGGCGTTGCTGTTGCTGTTGGTGTGGCTGTGGCTGCTGTTGTTGTTGTTGTTGTTGTTGCTGTTGCCGATTGTCTTTAGCGTGGCCTCTGGCGTTTTTCTGTAGGTCGCCGACATTTTCGTCGTTTCTAAAGCGAAATAAATTTCAGTGTTTCAATCATGGCCGTACTGGTAACGGGCTTAATTAACTTCATTTTAGCATCCTCAAATGTGCCTGCTCATTTTAATATAAGTTATAAATTGATTTGCATACTTTTAGGGGGCAGCGCTATGTTATTTTAACAGCTGAGCGAAAGGAAGTTATTTGGTGGTGTTTTTTTTTTTTGTCTAAGTTATTCACAGGCGTTGTCTCTGGCAAAAAAATCTATATGTCTTTCGTGCTCAAAACTTAAATTGCATATACCCTTGGATATTTATGCATATAAAGTTGAAGTTTGCAGTAATGTCCATATTTATAAAAATATTTACGAATATTTGCATAACTTTTCTCTTCCAAAAAATACATTTATCTATGGATATGGACATACACGAAGTATATGTATATTGGTTTGTGTGTGTATGTGTATGTGGTATGTGGTATGTAACAAAAATGAACAAATTGTGGATGACTGACATTAGACAGACAAAAACTAAAGTGACAAATTTAATGGCCAGGCTTAGACGCTAATAACAATTACCTTTGTTATTTAACAACAGCCATTATCGTCAGCCATATGACTGGCATCGAAAAGTGCGAGCCTCTTTGTAGCCACGTAATGCAAATGTACCTGTTATGTATATTAACACTTGGAAAATTTCCAAGCTGGCAAAATTTTAGAAGTCCTTTACCAAGCACTGAGAGTTACATAAAGAACACATTTCACAATACCAAAGCACAAACAATTAAAATATTAAACTCCGATTAACTGAGCAACGCTTGGCATATTATTCAAACCCGAAATAAAAAATCTCGTATTGATTGCAAAGCTTTGGTCGCTCTTCGTTCAAGTTAAGCTCTTTCTGAGCAAAACAACGACAAGAATATTACCAAATGAAAATGAGAGAGCCACTCTAAGTGACAGTTGCCTATGGTTACTCAAACTTTTATCAGCTGCACCCTTCCAGCAGCGCGTGCGCCAGGACATGATAAATGAAATAGCAATAAGCTTTTGTTTGGTAGCTGTATATTTGTATGTTGTCATGAGCTTTGAGTGTACAATGGAACGTGTTGATACTTTTCAGTTAAATATTATAGAATTTATTTATTTTGACATAAAAAAAGCGGACATCAAGGTGTGCATTGCACAAAACCAATTTACCCTATTTCGCTTTGGGGTGTCGGTATATCAAAGTTTAAAATGGTGCATATTATCTCTTAGTCGGTTACTTTCGACTCGATACTTGTTTCATTATGATCTAGCTATAACTCATGATCTCTTTGAGAAATGTATGGGTATCTTAAAATATAGCGTTCATGATTAAGCAATAAAGCGATCATGTGTTTTTATAACTTACTTGTGGGTCTCCTGTAAATGCATGTCTTTTTTTTGGTTTCAGTTAAGTGTTTTGCCAAAGGTAAGTTCCACTTATTCATTTGATCTGTTCTAAATTTAATTTCGTTGTGTTTAAATTTGTACAACTCTTATCAATATCAAATGATAGATATACACAGATGCGTTAAATGCAATATCTCTTGATTGTCATATTTTTAATATAAACCTATATGGCATTTACATTAGCAAATATTAATCAACACCTGACTAATTGAGTAAATTTTAGTTGTTTATTTTTTTCGAAATATTTGTGTAATTTTGCGGGTAAATTGTCATCTAAATACTTTTAGAATTTTTTTTTTGTTTTTTTCACGTATCACTTTTTTTTGTATTAAGTAGGAAAACTGTGTGTATGAAATGATCTATTTTTAAAAATACATATTTTGGTCGTTTTAATTTTAGAGAGACTCGAAGAAAAGTTTTACCAAACATGAGTAAGCGATATGCAACATGTGTTAAAGGTACATACAATTGAAATCTTATTACAATAATGAATATCAATATTAATGTATAAGCAAATTGAAATATATTAGCATAACAAGGAAAAATCTAATCCAATTTTATAATGATACAATTTTCTATTTATACTAAATTTGTGTTCTCTTTCAAAATATACACGCACATAGGATTTCAACAACAAAAGACGGGAGCGAGCAAGCTGCTGACTCAATTTTTAGCACTTTTGACAGAGCTTTCCCGTACATACGAGATTGTTCACTGAAGAGATTATACTGAGACGTTTTCTATCGCCTCGGAAAACTGGCCGCAGTGCTAAAGAACTGAACAATATTGTATGCCCACTTATACATACGTATTTACTTTTATTTAGGTATGCATAATAAGGTATGCATAATAATACACAGATACCTGAATACTAGAATAATTATGTATGCTAAAATTTACAAATCATAGAAAAATTATAAAACAGCTAAATGACTTCGTATATTTTAATATTTAAGCAAGTTAATTACAAAATGTATTCATAGGACATTCGAAATATATTTTGATTTCAAAAGTACATATGTAACTATTGAAAAGCTTGAAAAGTGTCAGAAAAAGCTCTTTTACTTAAAGGCCTCTGCCCACTTTAAATAAACTGGAAAAAGCTGGAAATATCGATCTTCCATTTCATTTAACAATAATGTAATTGCTCAAAATGGCTCTGTAAATATATTTCTTTGCTGTTAAATGCGAAATGTTCTGTTGTGCTCATTTACATGTTATTTGAAATTATATGTAAGCAAACCAAAAGATTAATACTTTATTAATCACAACATATACTTAATATTAGTGAAATATGGATTATCAGTTATACGTATTGTAGCGTATATATTTTGAAGTCAAAGTTTTGTAAAAAATGTTCAAAAAAATATCTTTTTTCGATTACATCGATTACAATATATTCCTAGCTATGGCTCAGAATTCGTTAAAAATGTGAAATATAACCTTATTGTGTTTTGGCTGTTGTATAACAAATGTTATATGTTACATTTTGCTATTTAATGAGATCGCAGTTTCTTTTTAAGTTTTCGTATCTGAATTATGAAAACAATAAAGTGCAGCCACACCTGGTATGTGCATATCGACATGTCAGCCCTGGACAATATTTGAAAGTAAATCTAAATGTTTGTTCTTCGGACTCAGCGGCAGGTTTTACATGAAGAATTAACATCAGATGTTCGGGGTTCCATAGTGTTATTTTATTTCCGTTAATGGGGATAATTTATCAAAGCATTAACTAGATTTGTGCTGAATTTAGTTTATAAGCTAAACTGAATTGGGAACCATGAACATTTTTATTTGAAGACTTTTTATGTCATAAATAATATACAGGCCATATATAATATACAAAACTATCCACTTGAATCTTGCCAACGTTTTGTACGTCAAGTAAGGAAATAGAAGTGAAATGTTCTCTTGTGATTATGCTGCTAGCAGTAAAAATTGACGTGGGAACATTGAGCACATCAAGAATGTTGTGAAGTCATCGGATTCAGTTGTTAGTCGACTGGCTCTTGGACAAAAACATCTGTTATATTCGACTAAATATTAGGCATGAAATGACGTTGAGTTTGAACGTAAGAGAAGATATTTATAAAAGATTGTTATTTACCAGTTAGAGACTTCCGAAGTCTTTATATTTAAATTGTCATAATCTTTAAAGTCGTTCGCCTTTAAATACTGCTTGCAAACTAAGATTATTTAAATTTATATCCAGAGAAGCAAAAACAAATTTTTTTACTCTCGTTATGGCAAATGTTCACAAAATACCCCCTGATTAAATGGGTTGCCTTATAAAGTTGTAATATATGTATTTTTCTTTATATGTACTTAGCTTTTCGTATTTAAATGAAAAATCACATACAAATTTGAAACAGTACACAACTGTTGGGACGTCACGATAAATTCTGTTAAGTTAACAGAAATAGCCTACATGCTCATGTCGTAATCTGTTCTCATACATTCGTGAAGGTAACAGCTGTATTTAAATGTAAATGGTCACTCCAAAAATGAAATCAAATCAACCCTGCAGTTGGTTTTGCTTTGATTTCTTCTGTGGTATAAGTGAAACAGCTGTCGGTGTTCTGTTGCTACAAATAGCTCAAATTTGAGCGATATAAATATCGCTAAAAAATATTGATGTTAAAAATTTCGCAAAGCAAATAAAATATCGCGAACAAATATATAAGAAATTTATATATACATAATTTACTTCGATATATCGATATATGTATATTTCATCCATAGTTATATGTACATATGTATACACAGGAGAGCTGCAATTGAATGCGGCAAAAATATTTTAGCAAAACAAATAATTAAAGAACTTAGCTTAGGCACTGGTTGAGACCAATCCGGTATGTCATTTTGATTATATTAAATACATTATTTATATTGTTAACAGGCTTACTTATAAATTGCAGATCAACATGGGCGCAACATTGAATAAATTGTACAGCTAAATAGGACACTGATGCAGATCGATGAAATTTAACAAATAAATGATCACTTTGTCGCAGAAAATCCATTGTAAAGCATCCAGCGCTTCAGAATCTGCTCAGCTTAATCAAAGGGCGATTCCCGTTGTAGCAATAAGACTTTAAACTATCAAGTTTTCCTGATACATCAAATTGAAGAAAGAAATTCTATTTTTAACATTTTATGCATTCATCTAAAAAGTTCATATATTAAGTAAATTTATAGTTAATTTTCTGGCTCCCTGCCGAATACACAATTTTAGCTTTAAATCTGAGACATCTAAGAACGCTGCGTTTTTGCATTTCAAGGCACGTTTTAGTTGTTGCCTTCCATTTAGTCAATAACCTTTAAATATATCTTTGAAACATAAAGCAACCACAATCGTGTTATATGTCTAAAATTTGAGAAGACTAAATATTTCTTGCAACTAGCCATATATTTTCAATATGTTCTTAGGTTTAGCTTGTTTTCGTCTTATACCGTTACAGAGATTATTATAATTATACTCTGATACGGAAGGTACTCATAGATTATTGGTTGTGTCGAATGTCCGTCAGGCCGTCCGTCTGTCTATCTGGGTGAGCTATATTCACAATTTATGCAATATATATTACCGGTGACGTTCTCTACGGATCACAGATCACAGAGATTTGAAATTTTGAGATCATGGTCCCAAAATGGGCTTACACCACTTAAGAGGGGGTGACCAGAAATGTACCTTTCAAGTTTGGTGATTCTAGCTCTAAAACTGTGCGATATATGGATTTACGCTTTTTTTAGGGGCTGGAGGGGGCGTGGTCCCAAATTATTTTAACATATCTTTATACACGTGTCTGCGCGATTGCTCGGGCGGGAGTGGGCTTGATCGAAAATTTTTACTGTGACCTGTGGGAGATGTCTCCAGTAATATACATTCCAAATATGTTGACTTTAGCTCTAAGGCTGCGGGAGATATAAGCATTTCCAATTACTTTTGGATGGGGGGCTGGTGGGCGTACTAGTGGGTGTGGCTGGGAAACCTAGGATACAACTTTTTGGGGAGGTCACCGGCAACATAAGAACAAACTTTTAAGCAAATTTTATCAAAATTGTGGGAAATATTCACATTTTATCGATTTGTGACTTGAGGCTTATCGACATGTTATCGGTTTGACGGCCTCCCAGTTTCAAGTCTCCATCATCAATAGTTTCGGAAATACGTGCCCCTAAAAGTTACCTGTTACCATGCCCGTCTGTCTGTCTGTCCGTCTGTCTGTGTGTATGTATGTATGGGTACTAGTCCCCCAGGTTTAGAACTATCGCGATGAAACTTTGCACTAGACTTATTATTCAAAGGGACAGCACATTGGTCGGAGCCGGCCGGATCGGTCCACTATACCTTATAGCTGCCATACAACTGGAATGTATGTATGAAAACTAGTCCCTCAGTTTTTGACCTATCGCGACGAAACTTTGTGCAGAGGCTAATTATTCAAAGGGACAGATCATTGGTCGGAAACGTCCGGATCGGACCATTATATCTTAAGGCTGCAATACAATTGATATTAAACTACTTAGAAAACTTTATAAGTGACACCGTGACAAGTGATAGAATTGTAAAATATTTTTCAAAATTTATATATTTAGATAAAAAATGCCGCGTCTATCCCGAGAATCGGCAGAATGCTACGGGAGCGTCCACGGGATGCGGATAGTGGAACGTCCCTGTTTACATTAATACTTTTATATAATTGCGTTTCTTGTAGGGGTATATTTGAGCAACAGTGTCACCAACAAATTAAATAAGCAGTCGTGGAAAATTTTATAGCATACTTATAAAGAAAATATGGCCTACTGAAAATTGCCAGAAGGTTCGAAAAGAGTATAAAATCTTCGGCACGTCGAAGAAAATCCTTCCATACTTGTTATTTATATCTTCGATGCTGACCCTATATACTTCAGTTGGCCACCAAGCAGGATCATCGCACTTCACTTACATTTTCCATTATTCCAATTGAACTTGCAAGACAGTCTGTCCGTCCTATATTGCCGACCTGTTAAAGAAATATTCGAATAAATAACTAAGTTTAGCGATAAGCAAGAATACTGCAATGAATCAAGAAGTCTGCAATGATAGATGGGCTGTTTGCGATGCATTGTTCCAAAATCTTATCTTCAAGTTATTTAACAATAATTAGCTAAATATTTTTATTTTATTTTATTTATTGTCGACTACTGACAGTCGACACAAAAGAATTTATATAAAATTATAAAAAAATTTTAATGTATATACAAGAATTTAAATAAATTTAAAATCGTAAATATATTAAATTAAAGAAATAAAGTTAAAATTACGTTAGGCTCTGGGGATATCAATAGCAAAATTAAATCATTGGTCCAACATTTGTTGCAAGGATTGGGGAAACCCAGAAAAACCCAATCAAACCAAAAATCAATAAAAATTTTTTTTTTTTTATACGAACAGGTTGAACAATACTAGGATGTGTAAGCATATACTACAGCCGTATTCCAATTTTAAAGAGAGTAGTAAGACTTTTTCAATTGAAAATTGGGCATGCGTAAGTCTGACCCCCGCATTGACTTCCGCATGAAATATCAAATAGGAAAAGGGTTAAAATGTTCGAATTCCTGTCGAAAAGGCTTTCCATATAAAATTGGTTTCGATTCGGCTTGTAAGGGTTTGAAGAAGCACGCGGCCATGGCAAGCCATTGGAACTGTAGTGAAACTAGAGAATTTGTGCACCAAATCAATATGGAAATCAATAAAAAAATCTATCCAGCAGCAGCTGTCACCCTCGATAGTGCAAAAATAAAAAATCACCCTTCAATCGACATACATAAAAACTCGTATAGATTTAAATGAATATGTAGGTATGTACATATAATCGTAAATATGTACTAGGGGTTTTTTGAAAGTAAATGTTTGGCCGTATTTTATTGAAGAAATTAACTATATGAGGGATGCTTATGTGAATGCAAGTGTGTAACATTTGCCAGATAGATAGACATGAAAACGTAAATTTAAAAATGATTCGAGCTTAAAGTAATGAGGAAAATATGCAATATATAAACTGATGTTTATTATAAGTATACACATATATTTACACAGTTCAATAAAGCTTCTATATTGTGGACACAAAACTATCAACATTAATTAATTAATTAATTAAATAAAAGTAAATAAATCTCGTTAACGTGAACATCTTATAACTAGGTTTTTTTTTAATAATAAAACATTCTGTTTTTTTCAGATTTGGAGTTAGGTGATATCCGAAAAGTCAAATGTTTTGAATGGGGAATATAATAATATTTAATCAAAAAAAAAAATGTTTATACCTTTAAAACCATTTCCGGTTTGTGCTCTTTTATTTCAAAGAAATTGACTTTATGAGAACCATAAAGAAATGCTGAGAATAATCAAAATATTTTAGTTTTTTTTTTAACAATTAACTAAAGTAATACATTCCTGGCGAATTTCTTCTCCAATTTTAAAATTTGCCAATTCCACTTAAGGACATGTATACACATATGTATAGGTAAATGTATGTATGTATGTATGCCTATGTCGATGTCGATGTCGATGTCTATGTCTATGTGTACAGCTTTCTTGTTTGTTGTGTCTTGCAAAAAAGCAAACCCAAAAGCAAACCCCTACGCACACATGCAAACGCAATATACATACATACATAAATATAACTCGGGGCAGGGGTATTTTTCTTCGTTTTTTTTCATCACTTTGGATGATCTCGGTTTTTTATATGTACACGGTTTTCTTTTTTTAATTTTGATGGTGTAGGGTGGCGACGCTGACGCTGAAGCTGACGGTGCCGGTGGTGTTTTGAGTGCAGAAGGTGGCAAAAATTGTCCGCTCCCTGCATGGAAACTCACATTCTGGCTGCTTGCTTGCCGCTTTTGCGCCACCACCAACTTCATTATAATTTTGTCGGGGTTGTTTTTTCATTCTTTTTTTTTTGTATGTTCTTTATTCTCGGCATCGTTGCTGCTTATGTGGCTCAGGCGATACCCTGCGCATCGTGATTTCGGTTATAACAGCCGATGTATTGTAGGCTATTCGAATGTTGCTGTGACCCATGCACATGAAATGACACCCCCAATTTTTTTTTGTCAGTCCGTGAAAAATTGGATAAAAAAAACGCTTGGCAGTTTTAGCATCTGAAATTCTAACATTGAATTATGGAATATCGATTTTTAGGTTTTGCGAAAATGAAATGGCTTCTTGCATTGGCAACCTTTGTAGAGAACATTTATCCCTCCTATTATACATACATACAAGAAAATGTGTGCAATTTAACAAGTACATATTCTATATTTTACAGTCCTTAGCTATATATTAAAATACTAGCAACTCCCAGCGTACGGAGTCTTTGCTTAAAAAAGGGAAAGTTCTCTCACTTTTTTTTTAATGTAAAATCGCAGTGCCATGAGAAATTAAAAATGAAATGAATATAGAAATGGAATTTTCGCTGTATTTTACTAGAGCCCGTTGCAGCACTTTTATTGTAAAAGGCTTTTGAGGTAATAGATAGTAGATTCCAAAAAGATATACATTTGGGAGGGAAACATTTTTAAAATACAAAAACTAATAAAAATACCCAGACGTGGCCAGTTATAAATGAAATAAGAACATTTACAGTAGTAAGCAGTATGCCAATAATGTGCACTTTCTTATATTAATAAGACCATGTGCAATTATAACATTTATTAATATTAATGAACATGGAATAGCATCATTAAAACAAAATGAGCTATTTGCAAAATTGTAGTCACCCTGCCTGGCTTTGATTATGATTATGCTCCATTTGAAAGAACAGTTTGCGAGTTTTCGAGTTTGCTAACTACAAGTTATAGCATAGTTAACCCCATGGCTACTTCCCTGTGGGGTAGATTGGGTCAAATAGAATTATCGTGGAGATACCGCAGTCATTTTAATTTAATAAATAAAAACAATATTTCTGTGTGCTAAGCTGACTCCGGTCAAAAGTATTAACGCAACCTCCGCTCCGCTCTGCTCCGCTCTGCTCTGCTCTAGTTCAATGTCAAAAGCACATCCTTCTCGTCCTGCTTGGGAGCAAGCGTGCCCACTACACCTACTCACCCCTACACATCCTCCATGGGTGTGTGTGTGTGCCGGGTGCGTGCTGGCTCCAGTCAAAGGTCCAGGCATGTGCTAGTGCAAAGGTTAGGGCGCGATATCTTTGTCGTTGACAACGGTATCACAATCACGACTCGAAAAACATTAGAGCTTTAATTGCCTTTGTTTAATTTACCTTGGGGTGTACCGGAAATTTACAGGAACTTAATTTGTACTTCGTTCGCTTTAGCAGTCGCAGCACAGCGCCGAGCGCCTGAGCCGGAGAACGGAACGACTCTTGTAAGGACGCTCAGATATGTGCCGCTACAATTCGGGAATTCGGGTTTGCTTTTGTTCGTGCGTGCAAGATATTCGATTAGCTGCATCAATAACAGCAGTTCACCACTTGCTCTGACCGTTTGTCCAGCTGTCGCACCTCCGTGCCGTAACGCCATGGCTAACCGGGCAACTTGGCAACTTGGCAACTTGGCGTGTTATCCACGTAGCAATCGAGAGTGTGAACGAGTACTGAGGATAACGTGCTGTTGGCGTTCTCCTTGCTATTGCGAATATTCTTTCCATATCCTTTCCATATCAAAAAGTTGTGGTTCTCTACTATAAGCTGATCGATCAAATATTGATTGATACTTGTGAGAAAATTTCAGATTGCAAATAAGTTTTGAAACTGACAATTTGGGGTTTTGCCTGAATTCTAAAAACTCTTTGGAGGTTACACAATTGATATATGTACATGCTAAAATCTAAAACCAAACTGCTTAATTACTAGACATGTATGTGAAACTAATTTCCCTTACAATATAGACGTTGGTTAAACTAAGTATCCTTATCATAATGATTATCCGAAATAGCCACACAATAAAAACATTATTTGCAGAACTTGCCTAGTCTCAATATCGATCTGAATAAATATACATAATTCTCCATTTCTATTCATCATATTCATTCAAAAGATTACAATTACACCCATATTCCAACTATTGCCGCTCGCATCCTCCTTGATTTTCGAGACTGTCGCCTGTGCTCGGTCATTACGCAGTGTCATTGAAATATAATTAATTTCGTTACGGTCGCAGTTTAATTTTGGCTAAAAGCAGAAGTCGCTGCTTCATCTGGGGCTTATACCTAGCCAAAGTGGTCATAAAAGGCATTCAGCGCACATTTATATGCTCGAGTTGCGTAATTATTGCAAAAGCTGACAGACTGAGACTGAGGCCGTATTGTCATTTCGCCAAATTAATGGAAACTACGTTTGTTCTGCCTGTTCCTGTTCCGGACAGACGCGTGTCTGAGATCTTCGCCAACATATCATCATCATCCCCCCAAAGCGCTAATTCACTTTTTATGAATATGCGTATGAATTCGCATTCATGGCCTGATTCCCATTCCCATTCCCATTCCCATTTGTTCTCCCCATCATGCGGACACGACTATGTATGAGCTGCACTTCCGATATCATCAATTATTTACAAGCCAAAAACCATACAGGTCCACTGATTATCAAAGTCACATCTAGAGCCAGCTACCACCATCTCACCTTACTCCCATCCTGGTGGCCCGTCAGCTAGTTAAAGTTGATTAGCTCCTTCTGTGCTTCTGTGCTTCTGAGCCTCTCGATGCCTTCTGCATATGTACTTGTGTGTAAGCTCATTTGTATAGATTGAACATATTTCATAGTATTGTGCTAAGGATGATTATCAAATGCAATTTACGAATACATCTACTTTTGGAATTTCGGGCAAGCGCTGTGCTTCTTTGCTCATGAGTCCCTCACTATGGGAAAGTTCATCTTGAATTAATTGTCATATATTTTAATTGTCATGTAAATGACCATGTAATTCGGGTGCCGTCTTAGAAGTCTTGATTGAACGATATGATACGATATGTCCCAAAAAAGGTGTCACTAGCACTTATCTCTGAGTCTCTGAGGCGGACGGATGAACAAACAGGCGGACATGACTATAATTTAATTGATTTAATGCTTTAATATTGCAAATTTCAAGTGTGAAATTTACGATTTATACAAGAGCTTTTACTTCACTGGTCGACATTTAAATAAAGATTGTTCCACTGTCTTGTCCTGTTTTTCTGTGTTTCTGTGCTTCTAACCACGCAAAGTATAATCCGAATCGAGGAATCTCGACGGCAAAGGCCAATTGAGCCAAACAGATTTAACAGAAATTTAATTAATTATCTTGTCGCGGTAATAGTGGCGCAAAACGTTAAATGCCTAATTATGCTGGTAATTCCGGTCAAGGGTAGCCGGGCAGCGTGAATAACAAGGGCGATGGTCTGTGGTCTTTGGGAGCCGTAGCTGCATCTTTGTATATACATATATATACGTATGTATATAATAATATTCAGGGAGCAGTCGAGTCGAGCCGGGCGGTCTGTTTTGTCTTGTCGCTATTTCAATTATAATTGTTTTAACAGAGTTTAAAATGAACCGAATAGGGGAGGCAGCACTGGACTGGACAAAGGCGCTTGACTTCCGGAGTAAAAGCATCAACCATTCGGCGAGAAGGAGCGAATTAAAGCAAATAAAGCAATTGTGCATTTCAGCTTACCCGCACAGATTTGTTTTGGCATTAATTTGAGATTAAAAACCATCAACTGACGCGTCGGTCGGCAATGGTCGATACTTGTTGCCTATTGCCTATTTTTATACCCTGAACCCATTAAAAATGGGTAAAAAGGGTATTATGGCTTTGTGCAAAGTATGTAACAGGCATAAGGAAGCATCTCCGACCATATAAAGTATATATATTCTTGATCAGTATCAACAGTCGAGTCGATCTAGCCATGTCCGTCTGTCTGTCCGTCTGTCCGTCTGTCTGTCTGTATGAACACACAGATATCAGAGACTACAAGAGCTAGAGACTTCATATTTGGAACATAAGTTCTCCTAATCCCGGGACAGATCAAGTTTATTTCATTTGATCGATAACTCGTCGCATTCAAAAGTTATCGATAAATTTCGATTTTAGACTAGCGTTTTTGAGACATAACTTCAAAATTAAAAGAGCTAGAGACCCCAAATTTGGCATGTATAATCTCGAATAGCATACACATGTAACAAATATTTCACTTTTTGGATACCACCCCCCAAAACCCCCAAAAGTTAAAAAAGTATAAGCAGTTTAAGCAGACTAACTTCTTCGCAAGGCCCCACACTATGGAAAGGTAAGTCTTAAATAACTTCTGAGCTTAGTGCCCGATCTTTATGCAATTTTCAGGACATAGCAATAGCTATCAAACCAAATTGTAAGGTCATACCTTGACAAATGAAAACTTTTGGGGAGATGGGGGTACGGTATTCAAAAAGTGAAATATTTGTTTGATGTGCTATTCGAGACTATACATACCAAATTTGGTGCCTCTAGCTCTTATACCTTTCAAGATATGGCCCAAAAACACTGGTCTGAAATTTATGAAATTTATCGATAACTTTTGAACAGGACGAGTAATCGATAAAATGAAATAAACTTGTACTGTCCCGGGACTACGAAAACTTATATTCCAAATATGAAGTGTCTAGCTCTTGTAGTCTCCGATATCCGCGTGTTCATACAGACGGACGGACAGACGGACATGGGTAAATCGACTCGGCTGTTGATACTGATCAAGAATATATGTAGTTTATATAGTCGGAGATGTTTCCTTATGCCTGTTACATACTTTTGCACAAAACCATAATACCCTTCTTATCCATTTTAATGGGTTCAGGGTGTAAAAAGCAGTCCCTAAGCCTATTTTCTAAAAGTGCCACATTTCTCCGAATCATATTTTTGTTGTAAGCCAGGAGCCTATGTTCCAATTGTGATCTCTTTATTTGATGTATTTATTTTACAAAATGCTTGATCTCAACCAGTCGTCAGTCATCAGCGGCCACTTACCAGACGCGTTAACGCAAAGCAAACGCCAACGCCAGCGCCAAGGCCAACAGCCAAAAGCCAAGAGCCAGCAAAGTGTTGATGACAAGCGTCTCATCCGTCTGCTGTCGCCCTTCATCCGACGTGCGCCAAAAGTCGTAAAGAAAGGGCTTGCAAGGCGCTTTCTTAACCCAAATATAGTTGGTCAGTTAGAGTCGGCAGGCAAAGGCGACTGATGGAATTCACCGTCTGGACACAAACATCAACATCGAAAGAAAAACACATGTTCTCCCCATACAGGCACACACACACACACACACACACACACACACACACACACACACACACACACACACACACACGCACACATAAACATACATACATATTCACACGCTTGTGTGGCACGCGCCCAATTTATTGCAAAATGATAAAGTTTGCGATAACACGACGCACGCAACATATGTATGTGTGTGTGTGTGTGTGTGTGTGTGTGTGTGTGTGACGTACGAACAGTAAGAGCCCTTCGGACTCCCTCCCAACTTCAAACTTTGTCTCTGCCGCTGCCTCTGCCTCTGCCGCTGCCTCTGCTTCTGACCACTGTAGTGTAGTGGTGGCAGCAGCAAAACGCCGCCGGCTGGCTAGCACGCCCTTACACGTGAAATTTCGGTCAAGTTCACCTCATTCAATTTTGTTGAACTCTGCTGTTTTTGTTGTTCTTGTTGTTGTTGTTGTTGTTGCTGTTGTTATTATTGCTCAATATTCAATGCCACGGACTTAGCTTTGATAGTATTTGCCTCGTAGTTTGGTATACATACATACATATATGAAATGTGCAAATATCCTAGGCATAACAATGACATTAACCATGATTAAACAAGTAAGAGTGACTTAGTCAATAGTGCCTGACTAGCACATATCCTTTACCCTACTCAAATCCCAATTACGACTATTGTATGTATGTATATACTATGTATGAATGTACTACTGTACTTGCATATATGTATGAATGTAGTATGTATATAAATAAAACTGTTTCTTCTGGCTGACTAAGTAATGTCGAAACGAAAGACAAAAACACCTACGAAGCTGACATTTGCCAAAAGGGTTCTTTCAAAGCAAAAGTTAGCACTAATTGTTTACAATGCACATCAATACAAACACACACATACTGCAAGCAGTGCAAGCAGTTAGATCTTGTTAAGGCATAAAATGGTGATCATACCAAATGAGTGTTTTTTCATTTTTAGGAAAAGTGAAATATTTGTTAGGTGTGTATGCTATTCGAGACTATACATACCAAATTGGGTGCTTCTAGCTCTTATGACTTTCAACTTATGGCAAAAACACTGGTCTGAAATTCGTTGATAACTTTCGAACGGGTCGAGTTATTGATGAAATGAAACATTCTTGATCTGACTCGGAACTACGAGAACATATATTCCAAATATGAAGTCTCTGATCGACTCGGCTGTTAATTCTGTTCAAGAATAGTATGTATAATGTATGTGGTCAGAGATGCTTCCTTATGCCTGTTACATACTTTTGCATTTTAAATGGGTTCAGGCTATTAAAACAAAGATAGATTTACTTCATAAACTATTCAGAATGAATCCGTGTACAGCTTTGCTGCGAATTAAGTAAGCAGTCGCAGGCAATTTTATAGCGTAACATATGTGAATTGCAGAAAATAAAATTCAAAATGTGATAATTTGTAAAGCAAAAAGAAGATAGTACTAGTACTATCTTAATAAATATTAAAATTTTTATTTTTTGGTCAAAAGGAAGGGGCAAAGTGTAGCGGAGACATCTGCGACTAACTAGCGAACTGATTTCGGCAATTCATGCGGACTAAAAAAAGAACAATTGTGCTGAAATTTATATAGATCACATAGTGAAATATATTGCATAATACCAACAGGAGAATATTAAAAGTCTACCTGCATTTCAAATTTGTAGAAACATCTTTTGTTCGGCCTCTATTTTCCTTCAGCTGTTCAGCTGTTCAGCAGTTCAGCTGACGGCATCCTGAATCTCTTCGTTAGCCGGGTCCGCTAATTGAAGCTAAGTACAATAAACAACTGAGGTCAAGAAGGGACACACATCAAATTGAAGGGCTCAGATTGTGGACGACGAGCATCATCACAATATTATTATCACCTAAATGGGGCTGTTTGGACATGCTCATAAGTAGGTGCATTCATATCCATGCACACACACACATACACACACATACTTTGTTAGCTATACCATTCAATGTGCGTGTATGTATGTATGTTTTAAATATTCAATACCTGCATACATAAATGCGTGGGGCACGTGGTGTGGCAGGGGCAAAAGGCAGGGCAGGGGCAGGGGCAGGGACTCAGTGAGTGGTCGGTCATTCTTGTCAATGAAAATGAGAACGGCATATCAATAAATTTAACCTGATCACTTTAAAGCTTTAATGTCGAACGCTGTAGTTAATACATACACACATACACATACACACACGTATAACAACAACATACAAACAAAAGTGTCGTGGAACAGAAAGACAACAGAAAGAAATAAGAAATTTTAAGTCACTGAAGAAATCATATGAATACAAACTCATAATAATAAAATCTAACTGGACAGAGGTGTGACTATACATGTGTACGGGTCGGATGTGTGTTTGTAGATGCTCTGTTCATTTGGGTACACAAAGCTGGCTGGCCAAAGACAAGGGACAAGGGAAGCCTCAAGACGCAGGCGACTGAATGCACAAACATACATACATACGAACATACGTACATATGTACATATACATACCGGTTATCCAAGCATATCTACATACATCTACTACCTACACACACCCATTCACATCGAAGCACATTCACATATATATATATATGCATACATATATTAGTAAAAGTGTATACTAATATATTATAATCACACTCACACTTCTTATTAACACCAAATCTTTACGATTTCATTGAGAAATTTCTTGACACCAGTTCCCTTCCAACTTGTTACCTATTTATACCCAGTACTCACAGAATGAGTCCAAAGAGGTATAACGAAATAGTTCAAATTTAAATGTTACAGCCAGAATAATACGTCTCTGCCACATATCTATGCAAATCTGTACAAGTTTAGCCCCAATTCCATATGCACTAAGTAAGATCAAATGTTCACTGAAGGCGGGGGCTTGAAGAACTTGAATGGAAAACTGCAGTATCAAACGATTTTGTTATATTATATTAGTTATATTAGTTTTCTATGAGCACCTTTATTATAACCTGAACACATTTCAAATGGAGTCAAAAGAGTATAATAAAGTTGTGCTAATGTATGTTACAGTCTTAAGCATGTAAATCCGACCATATAAACATGATCACTGATCAGTATCAACAGCCGAGTCGATCTAGCCATGTCCGTCTGATGAACAAACAGAAAAGATCACAGAGTCTATAAGAACTAGAGACTTCATACTTCGTACTTCATATTCTCGTATTCTCTGGGCAGACCAATAATGCTTTATTTGATCGATAACTCGTGCTGCAGCTATCGACAAATTTATATTTCAGACGAACCTTTTTTTGGCCATAACTTTAATTTTATAAGAGCTGAGGTCACCAAATTTGTCATGTATTAAATTTAATACTGATGTAAAAAATAATAGCGTTTTGGATACCGTCCCTATTTTCCCCAAATGCCTAAGACACTTATTATCAAAGTTATGGCATTGCAATTTTTGTTGCAGACACATTTTTTATGCCCAACGAATTTCATAAAGATCGCATAATAATCATAGAAGTTGTTTAAGATTGAATTGTGGGGATCATCTCCCACTGAGATGGGTTTTTAAAGTATGAAATCACACCGGCCTGGAAATAGGGTGAACACCCTATGTAGCTTGCCTAATAAAAACAAGTAAGAGTGCTCTAGTCGGGAGTGCCCGACTACGAGATACCCTGAACCCAGTCCTTACAATCATTCATATTAATCTAAACACACACATGCTGCAGTACAAGCAGTACAAGCAGTGCAAGCGGTCTAAGCAGTTAGCTTGCTTTTCGCTGAGCCCCACATAATGGAAAGTTAAATCTTAAATAACTTCTGTGTTTATCGTCCGATCTTATTGAAATTTTTGGGGCAAACAATTGTCGATAATATGTGTGACCAAACCAAATTGCAAGGTCGTACCTTCAAAAATGCGTTTTTTAACTTTTGGGGGTTTGGGGGGTGGTATCCAAAAAGTGAAAAATTTGTTCATGTGTATGCTATTCGAGATTATACATGTCAAATTAGGGGCCTCTAGCTCTTATAACTTGTAAGTTATATCCAAAAAACGCTGGTCTGAAATCGAAATTTATCGATAACTTTTGAACGGGACGAGCTATCGATAAATTTTAATAAACTTGATCTGTCCCGGGATTAGGAGAACTTATGTTCCAAATATGAAGTCTCTAGCTCTTGTAGTCTCTGATATCTGTGTGTTCATACAGACAGACAGACGGACAGACGGACAGACGGACAGACAGACGGACATGGCTAGATCGACTCGGCTGTTGATACTGATCAATAATATATATACTTTATATGGTCGGAGATGCTTCCTTATGCCTGTTACATACTTTTGCACAACTTCATTATACCCTTTTACCCATTTTTAATGGGTTCAGGGTATAATAAAACAAGTAAGAGTGCTCTAGTCGGGAGTGCCCGACTACGAGATACCCTGAACCCAGTCCTTACAATCATTCGTACTGCTCTAAATACACACATGCTGCAGTACAAGCAGTACAAGCAGTGCAAGCGGTTTAAGCAGTTAGTTTGCTTTTCGCTGAGCCCCACACAATGGAAAGTTAAATCTTAAATAACTTCTGTGTTTATTGTCCGATCTTATTGAAAATTTTGGAGCAAGCAACTGTCGATAATATGTGTTACCAAACCAAATTGCAAGGTCGTACCTTCAAAAATGCGTTTTTTAACTTTTGGGGGGTTTGGGGGTGGTATCCAAAAAGTGAAATATTTGTTACATGTGTATGCTATTCGAGATTATACATGCCAAATTTGGGGTCTCTAGCTTTTATAACTTTGAAGTTATGTCCCAAAAACGCTAGTTTAAATCAAAATTTATCGATAACTTTTGAATGCGATGAGTTATCGATCAAATGAAATAAACTTGATCTGTCCCGGGATTAGGAGAACTTATGTTCCAAATATGAAGTCTCTAGCTCTTGTAGTATCTGATATCTGTGTGTTCATACAGACAAACAGACGGACAGACGGACAGACAGACGGACATGGCCAGATCGACTCGGCTGTTGATACTGATCAATAATATATATACTTTATATGGTCGGAGATGCTTCCTTAATAATAACCATAATACCCTTTTTACCCATTTTTAATGGGTTCAGGGTATAAAAAACAAGTGGGAGAGGATTATCTTCGGCGTGCCGAAGATTTTATACTCTTTTCGAACCTATAGGCAATTTTCACTCTGCCAACTGCACCACTGAAATTTCATAAGCTGTACAAAATCGTTTTGTCGCGTAACATTTTTTTTTTTGTTCTAAGAATATTTAATTCATTGCCAGCTGTATAGCAGCTATAAGATATAGTGATCCGATCCGGCCGGCTCCAACCAATGTGATGTCTCTTTGAATAATAAGTTTCGCGATAGCTTTAAAAACAAAACCGACTTCGAGTTGTATGGCAGCTATAGTGATCCGATCCGGATGTCTCTTTGAATATTACGTATCAGTGCAAAGTTTCATCGCGATAGATTCAAAATCATGGGATATATGGCCAAAACCGACTTCGAGTTGTATGGCAGCTGTAAGATATAGTGATCCGATCCGGCCGGCTCCGACCAATGTGCTGTCCCCTGGAATAATAAGTGTCTGTGCAAAGTTTTATCGCGATAGCTCAAAAACTGATGGACTAGTTTGCATACATACAGACAGACAGACGGACATGGCTGGATCAATTTGAATTGTCATTCTAAGCATACTGTCAGTAACTTTTGGGGGTCTCCGACGCTTACTATTTTCTTCGAAATCAGTATAAAGATAGTGGGAAGCTCAATGAACAAGCTTGAATGTTGTATGTGTTTTAGTGTACCAACACATATACATAAATATGAATGAATGTAAGGAATCGTTCAGGGTCTCCTAGTCGGGCGCTATCGACCAGAATTGTCGTCTGCAAATTGAGTCGTATTATATACATATGTGAGTAATATTTATTAATTTGTATGTTTGTTGGTGGACTTCGATCTTCAAGGGTATGCAATCTTTGGTGCGGCGAAGAAAGTTGTGCTTTCTTGTAATATCCCGACCCATTCCATTTAAAGTAAAATGTAAAATGGCAGTAAGAACAGCCTAGTCGATCCAGTCGAATCATATCGTTTTGAATTTTCTTAATATGAATATGCACTCATTCTCTCAAGGGACTGTTGTAAGTATGTATTCATATTTCATGTATGTATGTATGTATTTCAAAATTAACATTATAGCTTCTCAATTGTTATGGTACCAATGCAGCTAATTTATGTGAGCTCTAAAACTATCGCTTGAATCGGGCCGGGCATAATCTGATCAAGTTTGGAGAGGTAATGAATGAACTCATAAATACGCAAGTTGACTTTAAACTGGCTGCCACAGACGGTGGCTGAAGAGTGAAATGAAGAGTGGAGAGTAGAGAGTAGAGAATGAAGAGGGAAGAGTGAAGAGCGGAGGTAGCCAAGCTATTCAAATGTTTGGTATTACGATACAAGAAATATTCCATGCTTAGCTTTGGCAAATAACTATCGCGATCGATATATCTGGAAGATAAAATTAAAAAAACTTTCACTCCTAGATATCCTATCTACTGGGTAATGCGTATGTAGATATACCTATACATACATACATATATGTATGTGGATTCCCATTGGTAGCTTGAAGCCCAGCAGTTTGTTTGAACACCTGTATTTATTTAAAATAAACCAATTCACACACTTAAGTATAAACACACATGGATTCATAGAAATTCATACCTTGGCAGCGAAGAAATCATACAAGTACAGTGATCGCTCGCAAATTGAAGCCGCTTGCCTTCAGGGATGGCTCTAATTTCAAAACTGTAGTTATGCTTGATCAGCATCATGAGCCGAGTCGATATAGCCTTGTCCGACTGTCCCACTGTCCGTTTGTCCCTTTTGCATTCTTTTTGTTCAACGCAGTAGTAATTACAGTGGCGGCCAGATCGGGCCACTATATCATATAGCCGGAGGACACAGGAATAGGAATATAGTAAATATCGGTTGCAACAACTTGTTGTTCTCAGTGGTATTGTGTAGTATATAATATAATAAGTAAATCATTATTATTTATGTAGTCAGCAGACAGATGAGCGTTACTAAATAGTAACATTTTCAAATACATCCGGAATAGACTCACCAGTTACGTGTGATAATGCTAGAGGCCAAGCTCTGAAAGTTTAAGTATCCGAGCGTTCACTGTATTGTTATTGTATACGTGTGTACATACATACAAATACATATGTATAATGAGAGATATTCTTTCGTACAGGCTGAACGCTGATCGCCGATCGCTGCTCGCGATGAACGCGCTTACCTACGAATTAATGTTTACCGATCGTTTACCGTCTGAGACGTCAGACATCAGACATCGGACATCGGACATGGGACATCAGCTTATGCAAATGCATACGGGTCGACGAATAAAGGAGTGGCTCTGGCTGTGGATCCATCTGTTTTATTGCTGCGCACAATTATTTGTTAATCATTTGAGTAATTAATTAATCTGCAAACAATACAAGTACACTTATCCATTTCACTTTGACAGGGGTAGGTAGAAACTTGTTAATTTAAAGAATTAACACAACTGGGAATGCTTCAAGGGCAGTGAATATAAATGACACGTCTATCCTCATCACCTCTTTAATATTCCGTTAATATAAGAAATCAGTACACGCAGTAAAAATCTTGCTCTGTTTTTTATAAGCTTGATAGTTCCTTGTCGTTTTTCAAATCAAATAAAACAAGGATGGATTCTTTTCCACGCTACAAAGATTTTATACTCTTTTCTTTAACCCTGTTTCTTTAAAAATTGTTTATTACTCATAACTAAAACTGGCTAAAACTGGCTAAAACTGACTTCCAGTTGCTTGGCAGCTTTAAAATATATATATAAATGTGCAGTATCTCTGATTGCACATAAATTGCATACACTCAAGCAGGCAGACATTACCAGATCAACCATACTAGAGGTAACCTGTGTGCTCCGGAACTTCCTTCTTTGAATTACAAACTTCAGGATAAAATAAATATACTATTTTTCTTGAAACATCAACCTCAACGAGGTAGCAACAAAGTGCCTAAAGCAAATTTAGTCCCCAGCATTTCTGATATCATATTTTGAGACCAAACAATATTCACTTTACAATATTAACAATCCAACATTATAAAAGTAATACGGCATTCCCCATGTTGTGCGAAAAACCCTAGCTTATTTGAAACTAAAAACAAGTGGGAAAATATTATCTTCGGCGTGCCGAAGATTTTATACTCTATTCGAACCTGTAGACAATTTTCACTCTGACAACTGCAGCACTTTCATTAGCTTTAAAAATTGATATCATATGATATCAATTTGAATTGAAATATTAAATATTTTAATTTCGAGTTGTATGGCAGCTATATGATATAGTGATCAATGTGATGTATGTTTGAATAATAAGTATCTGTGCAAAGTTTCATCGCGATAGCTTTGAAAACATGGGATTCATGGCCAAAACCGACTTCCAGTTGAATGGAAGCTATAAGATATAGTGGTCCGATCCGGCCGGTACCAACCAATGTGCTGTCCCATTGAATAATAAGTCTTTGTGCGAAGTTTTATAACGATAGCTCAAAAACTGATGGACTAGTTTGCATACATACAGACAGACAGACAGACGGACATAGCTAGATAAATTTGTTTTGTCATTCTAAGCATACTGGCAGTAACTTTTGGGGGTCTCCGACGCTTCCTTCTATGCATTACACACTTCAGCACAAACTTAATATACTATTTTCTTCGATAAGAGTAGAAAAATAATTAGAAAGAAAGTTAAAATATATGATGTTGTGACTGGGATTTATATCACCAACCTCGCGTTTGTTTTCGAGTCACTTTACCACTTACGCCACCGCGTCGTTTTGATGATCGATGACAAACTGGCTTAAGGAGCAGTCTGTTAAAAACATATGTACTTGCACTTGGCTTTTTTTGCTCGTATACACCTGTTCATTCTTCGCTATTTACAAGTCAATAGATTTTAAATTTTAATCATTGATGAGTTATAAGGATGTTATAAGGATGTTCAAATTGAAGTCGATAGCTTTGAAAAGATCGGATATATGCTTAAACCAACTTCCAATTGTATGGCAACAATAAGATATAGTGGCCCTATCCAGCTGGTTCCAATCAGTGTGCTGTCCCTTTGAATAATAAGTCTGCGTGCAAAGTTCCATCGCGATAGCTCAATAACTTAGAGACTAGTTACCATACATACAGACAGACAAACGGACATGGCGAGACCAATTTGTTTTGTCAACCTAAGCATACAGGAGGTAACTTTGAGAATCACCGACACTTCCTTCAATGAGTTACACACTTCAGAAGAAAATAATTAACATGCTATTTTCTTCGAAAAGAGTAATATGTTTTTTTTCGTTGTGCCGAATGCAAAACTATTTGTATACTCTGAACCCATTACACATAGGTAAAAATGTATAATGAAGTTATCCAAATTATGTAATTCAAGTTCCAGTTAAGCTATAGACTTCATATTTGGAAAATACGTTCTCGTATTCACTGGTCAGATCAAGTAACTTTATCTTATCGATAGCTAGTCCCGTTCAAAAGTAATCGATATATTTCGATTTCAGAAAAGCGTTTTTGCCCATAACGTCACAGTTACAAGAGTCAGAGCCAGAATATTTTGAATGTTTGTATGTTCCCATATTTCATATAATAAAAGTAAAGAATAAATAATAAAGATTCCATCGTATATAGTGTGGGGCTGAGCAAAAAGGAAGAAAAAGGACAAGCACCGGATTGAGTGTGTTTGTATAAAGTGAATAACTATAATTGAACTACAGTGTATATTATAGGCGAGCACTACCGACTGGAACACTCTAACTTGCTTACGTACAATTTACTGTAAAATTTGGTTTGTTTTACCGACTTAATGGGTTTTGGTTTTCAGTTGGACTTAATACTGATTTTTTGTGAGTTGGAGTTGATATTTGAACAGTGTTATTTTGATATTAAAACTTATTATATTTATATAACTGTATGAATTATATTTTAGGTGCAAGGATTTGATATTAGTCCGATATTTAAGAAAATATTAAATTGATAAGCCAAAGAGAAACTGCTTTCTGAAATGACAAATTATTAATTTGATGACTGATATTTATGATATTTTTATCCTTGAACACGAAATATGGTAAGAGATAAACGAAATCAGCACATTTCAAGATTACTCATATTGCAAAAACTAAAAAAATGCAGTTTGGTTAAAATTGATTAACAACTTAGTCCATTTCAATTGTTGGATTTCTTTTTGCGTACCCCTCAAGTCAATATTGTATTCTTACTGAAATATGTTTGGGAACATTCGTTAATTTGAATAGTCAGTATTCTTAGAACTTGGTAACGATCGGAACAAATATTGAATGATGTTGAAGAAACAATATTTGAGAGTGATAAATAAAGAAAGCAGCATAAAACTTACGATAGGTGACTTTTAAAATAACATAAATTATAAGTCTAAGGCATATCTGTAATAATGTATCTTGATTTAACAGTTGATGCAAATGGATTGCCAAAAAAAAACACAGGTTGCCTGCGTTCTGCACTGTATCATTCATTGGTAACACCCACTGAGACCCAAATTTGATGCCCTGCCTGGTGGTTGGCTCTAAATGAGCAAATCTTCTCCTGCGTACGTATATTCATACATACATATGTATGTCTGTAGGTGTGCACATATGTATGTACATAGGCACATAAATAAATTTACATATGTGAATTTATCTCTCATGTGAGAGACAAGTCATGTGTGAAATGAATAAATACATACATACATATATTTTCTAACTTACGAGCGTACATACAGACATACAGACACACACACATACAGACATATCTCACACACGTACCCCATTGTACATTAAACGCACTCATCACAGATAACCCCCAACCAACCATACATACATACATACATATGTGGGTACGTACGTATGTTTGTATATACTAGCATCCCCATGCTAACATACATACATACATACATACACACATAATTGCGAAGGAGTTAAAAAGGCTTGCTCGTTAGTCAAAAACGAAACGAAGCAGCGACTTCGCTCTCTTGTCACCTCCCTCTTCGACAGTTTTTTCTTTATTTTTTATTTCCTTTGCTTTTATGCTGTGGAGGCTGGCAATGCAGCCGTTGGTTGCTCAAGCTCCAACCGCTTTGTATGTATGTATGTATTGGGTGTGTATATGACTGCATATGTACATACATTAAAGCCTTTTTACATATGCACACACACACACACACACACACACACACACACACACACGCACACACACACATTTAGATAGATATATGTAGGTACAATGAGTGTGAGTGTGTTGCCCAAAGGGGTTTTTCCTTTCCTTCTACCATGCGTGTTTTATTCATTTATATTTAAAAGCGTAAACGCAGACGCGAGTTTTCGTTCTTTCCTTTCTTCTTTGGCTTTGAGTGTCACTTTTTCCACCGAAATGAGAATATACATATATACATACATACATACATACATATGCAAGCGACTATGCCAAAACATATATAGCTACATATGTATGTACATTATGTACATATGTATATTCGCACTCGCACTTGCACTGAATCTTGAACACACAAACACACACACACACACACACACACACACACACACAGAGACAGACAGAGCGCACATTGGTATTGAATCAGTGTGGATGGGATGGATGTGGCTCCACGTTCACTAATAAATGTATGCATGCATGCATACATACATTTATTTACATATACAAGAAGGAATTCAAAAACACACATATGTATGTATGTATGTAAATATTTCTTAAGGGTGGAGCATCGCTATGCCCAAGCTCTGTATGGAGCCCACTAAAATAAATAAAATGGAGTTTGGAGTTGAGCACGAGCTAGCGCCGTTTTTGCTTGACTATGTTAAAACAAGTTAACACTGCGAATTGCAGCTTTAAATTTATATTGTGCTTTTCGTTTTTTGTTTTTACGGGTCCACCTTTGAGTTCAAATGATCTTCTAAGCAGTAGTGTGTCGTCTGCATTGGCTAGCACCTTCTGATCCCAACATTTTGGGCAATGATCGTCTTCAACAATTGTTTCACCACTGACTGTTATCAACATTAAAATAAAGATAATCAGGTATGGTACACAAAAGTGCATTCGGATTGAAAATATAATGTAAATTCCATTTTTTCTTCATATTTTTCATAGGGTCAGAAAGCAAGCAATTTATAACTTATAACATTACAGAAAATATAAGAAAAACCTTTTGATAATTATAGTTTTGCCAATTACTTTTCAGTCCTCATTATAATTGCATGCGAATTGAGTCAGAATGAACAACATTTATATGTGGATTCGGAAAAGGTACCATTCCTGATTGATTTCTTCTAATACGAGAACTTATATTTGTCTTATAGTCTCCGAGATCGGCTTGTTCATAGATACGGACAGACAGACTGACACAGCTGGATCAAGTCGGCTGTTGATACTCATCAATAATATATATACTCTATGTGGTCAGATGCGCTTCCTTGCAGAACTTCATGGTACCTGTACTAGTACTTTTTACCCATTTTTAATGGTATATAAAACGAGAATGCTCTATAATAATTATATTATCTATAAATATTTGAACTATTTTCCTGTAAAAGGGGAATATGCCGACAGATCAAGATTATTTCATTTTATCGGCAGCTTGTGTCATACAAAACATATCGATAAATTTGTATTTCCGACTAAGGTTTTTTACTGCAACTCTCTTATATCAAAATGTTATTTATTACATATTCTGTAATGTCTTAAAACTGTTTTCGCAAATTTTGCTAACCAGTTTCTGAACCTATGAAAAAAGAAACCAATTCACTTGATATTTTTAATCCGGATCCACATTTGTAGATCTTCTTCTTTTTTTTAATTTTAAGAACTAATATTCAGTCCATTTGCGGGCTAGTTACAGTCAGATTCTTTCACAGTACTGTACAGATATAAATATACCATACGCTTTTATTTATTTGGCTTTGTTTTCGAACAAATTAAACCGTAGACGTTAAAATCTAAACAAATTAGAGTGTCTAAGACTTCTTTTTTTATTCATTCAATTTCGTATGGAAAATTATTTATTGCTTTTGAGACAAAGCAATTGGTTAGTTGTGCAGTTGCAGACCTATTGAAACAAGTAGGAGTGCTCTAGTCGGGAGTGCCCGACTAGGAGATACCCTGAACCCAGTCCTTACAATCATTCATACTAATCTAAACACACACATGCTGCAGTACAAGCAGTACAAGCAGTGCAAGCGGTTTAAGCAGTTAGCTTGCTTTTTCACTGAGCCCCACACATTGGAAAGTTAGATCTTAAATTACTTCTCTGTTTATTGTCCAATCTTTCAGAAATTTTAAGGACATAGCATTAACTATAAAGTGTGTGTCCAAACCAAATTGCACGGTCGTACCTTCAAAAATACGTTTTTTGAACTTTTAGGGGGGGGGGGTGATATCTAAAAAGTGAAATATTTGTTACATGTGTATTCGAGATTATACATGCCAAATTTGGGGCCTCTAGCTCTTATAACTTTTAAGTTAAGGCCCAAAAACGCTAGTCTGAAATCGAAATTTATCGATAACATTTAAGCGGGACAAGTTATCGATAAAATGAAATAAACTTGATCTGTCCCGGGATTACGAGAACTTATGTTCAAAATATGAAGTCTCTAGCTCTTGTAGTCTCTGATATCCGTGTGCTCATACAGACAGACGGACAGACAGACAGACGGACATGGCTAAATCGACTTGACTGTTGATACTGATCAAGAATATATATACTTTATATGGTCGGAGATGCACAAAACCATAATACTCTTTTTACCCATTTTTAATGGGTTCAGGGTATAAAAATAGAGCTGAGAAGCGATTTACAGTAACATGGAGTGGAGTAGTAGTTAAAATATAATAACATCATATTCTGCTAAAAACAACAGCTTAATGTAATGATTTTGTCTTTATGGTTATGTATGTATGTACATATGTAGAGCGTAATTAATTTGAGATGAAAGTACCAGGTACACATGTATGTATCTAGATAAGCTAGTTTTCAATTCGCTGATTCGTTTTTATGTTATATGTCCATAAAGTGTATATATCGTAATTAATCTGAGTACGAAAAGCCCGATGAAAGCACATGCATACATACATACATACATACATAGGTATGCACACATGAACATGCATATGCAAAGAAAGTAAATGTATGTACATTCAAAAGAGAGCAGACAAACAACAAATGCACACACATACACTACACAATACATAAGTACAACATCCGACGGTAGTTGAACAAAAATAATGAGCGATGATTGCCATTGCCATTGCCTGGACTACTCCCACCCACACTAGATGCAAGCACACAGCACACAGGCGCATAGGCGCTCACGCTCCCGCACGAAACGAAACAAAACGAAACGAAACGAAAGCACATTGGCACTTTGTTTTATGGCATCTCTTGTCTCGTTCTCGCCTAATTACCACTCTGCGTGGCAATAATTACCCCATTACCAAACTCTCTCTCTCTCTTTGTCTCTCGTCTTTGGCACTCTCGTCGTGCTCTCTTTGGTGTGTAAGCTCTCTCTCTCTCTCTCTCTCCCTGTCGCTCTCTCTGTGTGTGTGTCTTGCGACAATGATTCCGGTTCCTCTCTCCTGCTCCTATTGCACGCTCTCGCCAACTGAATGGCTCTCCCAGCAGTGCTGTGTGTGTGCGAGCCCATCGCTCTTTCGGGGTGAAAAAGTAGCTCAAAGATACAAAAAAGTAAAGATACAGATACAATTGGTAGTATGAATTCGACGGTGGAAGCGGCTAGGTTCACGTTATCGAGGTACAGCGGAAAGTGCGATTTAAACAACACCACAACAAAAACAACAAGAAAGAAACAAATGTTAATTCATAGCAAAAATAAATGCATAAATAAATGAAATCACCAAATGTAACTGTCTGGAAAACATGCACTTCGTAAACTAGTATCATCGAGAATGCAGTTGTACTCCTGTACAAAATGTACAAAATGTACAAACGCAAAATGCAACAAAATGTACAAACTGCGCAATTGTGTTGGGAGTTCGGACTGGAAAAACAGTGCCTTGGATGCTATGGAAGCAAGCAATAATCTACGGTCCTTTTGAATTCAATTTGAAATTGATTGATAGTATTCAACCCCAAGCATACGAAGTGATAATCTGTGATAGTGAAAAGTGTGCTCTGCGATCCGCGGGATCATTTTATTTTACGTTCTTCAATCGCATACATTCACTCGCTTAAATAAATTGATAAACATAATGATAAACTTTTGAACATGCGTAGGCACTTGTAAAAGTATAAGGCTGCTGCAATTGTTGTCTACTACTCAAATTGGTCTTTGAATAACACACACACACATATGTACGTACATATGTTCTTATCTTCGGATTATCAGTGCATTTAATATTCAAATAAACTATTTAATGACGCTCAACGGCTCTACATCTAAACCACAACCGCAGAACAACTGTTCGATCTTGGCATATGCGCTGTTCCCAACAGTTTCGTAATTATCTGTGATCTGTTCTGAAAAACTTACATCCCAACATGAACTCAGTACTTGGTGTTTGCCATAACTTCTACGTAACTTAACCACATCAATTAGTGAGGGACATCAACATTTACATATCTATATGTAAATGTATATGTATATGTATATGTATATGTATATGTATGTGCGACAGACATTTCGTTGATCGTAAATGTATATGGGACATGTGCATGCTTAAAACTTAAATCGAGACAAAATAAAAACGAAATAACTGCGAATTGATAAATGAAACGGAGACACAACACAGGCCAAATTTGTTAATTGCATTCCGAACTATGCATATGTTTGTATGTACATACATATATCGTACATACGTATATATCAATGTACCGCTGTGAATAGTGAAAATAGGCAGTGCGAGCTAAAGAGTGAGCGAGTGATTGTGATTGTGATTGTGGCTCTGGCTGTGGGAGTGAGAGTGAGAGTGAGAGGGAGAGAGATGATGCGCATAAAAGGGGTGAGAGAGCATTGAAGTCGATGTGCTCTCAACAAAATAATGAGGCACGTGGTCCATAAGAAAAGTGTATATGCAAAAAAGCTGAACATACCCATATGTATGTATGTATGTATGTATGGATGTATGGATGTATGCGCATATTTGCGAGTACATGTGACTGCGTGTGCATGAAAAAGAGACAACTGTCTCGCTCGTTATAACCAAGTAGGAGTAAAAGTGTTGATATTAAAAATGCAAAAAACAGAAGTTGGCAAATTAAATCGGCGGGCGTATTTGAGCGAATCGGCACTATTTAGCCTCTCTTTCTTTCGCGCCTGCAACATTCAGTGGAGCTACACATGTCTATATGTATATGTATGTATGTACATATGTACACAAAACAAACACTCATAAACATACCTCCTTACATACGACTTTGTGTACATATGTATTATGATGTCTTGGATATAAATATATGTTTGACTGTACAGTGTATACACCTAAGCTATCTTTATGTTCGTATGTATGTACTTAGTATGGTAGATATGTATGAAATGTACATACATATGTACACATATTGATGTAAGTCAGCTTATGTACATATGTATGCGAATAGAAGACAGTAGTCGCTTTGCAGCTTTTAATGAATTAACATTTCGATTGCCTTTGGTGCTCTGTTGAGCTCTTTTGTTTTGTGAGTTAGGACATGCGACAACAGCAGCCAGCATTGAGCATTCGCAAATTCAAACATATGTATGTACATACACATGCTCACATACGTATGTACCAATTCATACGTCTGTACATACCGGAACGGCTACCACGATCTGGCTCGCATATTCCTTGGGTCCACAGGTCGGTCGGTCACCTGTCACTGCAGTTGCCAATTACACCCTCACTCTTTGTCCTCTTAGCCTTCCCTTGTCCCTCGTCCCTTGTCCCTCGTCCCTTGTCCCTTCTGCCTTGTCCGCGATCGGGCTCCTGGGCCTCGATTATTTCGTGTTCGCTTTCGATGATGTCGCGATCGTAAACGTACACTGTATCCTGCGTATCCTGAGTATCCTGTATAGGTAGGGACCGGAAGCAGGTCCATCCGTAGCCGCATGGAGGGGACGCCAGCAAATAAATTGCGATTTTGTATGCGAAAGTCAATCAAGTGGCCAAATTCGTTACATACATATGTATATACGTAATACGTACATACGTTTATACCAAGCGATATGTTTCCAAACTGAACTGTGAACGCATACGCATATGCATGTATCGATATATATTTTTTCAGGTGCAATCCAGTTTGAGCTCGTCACCCTACACGCTCGATTCAAAGTTCCTATAATATTTAAGCTTAACATTAAAATAAAAACAGTACAAACAAATACGTTCAACACAAAGCCCTTACCACGGCAGCACTCAATTAGAATCTAACTCAGCAAACCTAACATACAACTAAATAAAACACAACAAAATCGCAATGTGAGTGGAATGGCAAGCCCCGTATACAGCTGGGAATAGAATCGGAATCGGATCGGCATCGGTATCGGTATCGGCATCGGCATCGGCCTGAAGACAATTGCCAGCTGCTCCCATGCAACTACGCGACAGCGACACAGATCTACTGGCTCAAGAACTCATTAGCACTCGGTAAGTTTCAATATACGTTCCTAAGTTTCTACCATATCTGTCAAACTCACACGCATCCCATTAGACCCGAAGTAGTGACTTGACCCCCTGTATTATGAAAAACCCTAGCCTTTGTAAACAAACATGCTTATGTTTCTTATTCATAAATATAAATGTAAATAAGAAAAAATATAAATAGAAATGTAAGATTAAATTTTGGAATAATTTGTGGAAATTGAGACAAAAAGAAAAGGACGAAAGCACCTACTGATCAGAAAAGCATTTATCCGAACCAAATACTTTTTACATTAATATGCAATAATTATCCTTATGAAATCCACGAAAATAAAAAAAATGATCTCAGTTTTTGCTCAGACCAAAAACCTGCAAATCATACTAATCATTTTGAATCGTATTCGCTGATTCCCATGGTTGTATAGCCAGCTCCTTTAACTTGCTTGTAACCCAACAGTGTTAAGAACTGCAATTTACGATTGAGTCAAAAAGAGCGATGATATGCGCCATTAAACATTTTAGAATAGCTGCGAATTGGTCGCGGAATATTATATAGCACAGGTATAGGCGTTAAATATAGGCGCTAAATATAGGATACTGAAGTCGGTCCAAAGACTCGAAACGACTATGAAATCTGCGTCACGCCAAATAGAATCGTTCCGCAATTGATTTATTTGAATTTTTTATTGTATTCCTAGGTGTTTTCTTTGTATTTTGTAATTCTTACAAAACTATTCGACACTCGCAAGAGGTACCATTTATGCAAATATGTATACATACTCATATATTCATAGCTGAAATGTATAGATATGAATATTATCAAACATACGTATGTACATATGTACAATGTATGTACAATGTATGTACAATATATGTACATATGTGCAATGTACAATATGCTGCAAAAGACCAACGAATTCGTAGCCAATTAAAAAGACCTTTGGAGCATTGGGGCTGACGTCGATGCCGATGCCGATGCCGATGGCGTTGCCGACGCCGACGCCAAATCACCCTTTATCACGACGATAATTAATACCGAGCTCTAATTAGCCAATGACGGGGCAGCTGCGTTGTTGTACTTGTTGTTGTGCTAGCGAATAATTGTTGTGGAACTGAGCGAGCGTGCTTAATTTCAGTTATTACGCAGACCTCTCCCTCTTGCTCGCTACTCGCTACACCCACAGACACACAGACGCACAGACACACAGACGCACAGACACACAGACACACAGACGATGACACCCGTTCACTGAATTAAAGAGAGTGCTCGTTTTATTTCATACCGTAGCGTACCAGAGCATAGCACACCAGAGCATGCCGTACGGTATACGCGCTCTTTCAGCTCTTGCCGCGTACCGATGCTGGAGAGCCACTCTGTGCTGTGGACCCAGTCGGAACAGAAGAAGAGTAAAGCAACAGTGCGGGACAACGGCAGCTCTCGAGTCTTGATTGGTCGTCGCTCGTCGCTTGTCGCTTGTCGGGCGGCCCCTACCGCTATCCCCCACACCACCACCCCCACCCTATCAACAACAACAACAACAACATCAACAGCAACAACATCAACAGCAACAGCAACATCACCATCCCCATGCTCAAGACCATCATCCATCGCCGGTGTTGCCGCTGTCACTACATTCATGTGTTCATGTGTTTTGTTTGCTTTTGGGTTTTTCGCTGTTGTTTTTGTTTTTTTGCTTTTGATTTTGCTTTTGCCTACTGTATACATACATTTACTTCAGCTTTTGTTGCTGCTGCTGGTGCTGCTGGTGCTGGTGCTGTTACTACCACCTCAGCTCACCCTCCCCTTCCCTCCCCTACCCACCACACCTCTCTCCAATGAAAGCCTGCTGTTGCTGCTCCGCTCTTTGCGCGTGTCTTCTTTGCTGCTGCGCTTCGTGTGGCTGCGTTTGCCGTTTTTGCGTTTGCGTTTGCCGTTTTTGCGTTTGCCGTTTGGCGTTTGGCGTTTGGCCAGTGATGCCCGTGAGAGTGGTAATGTGTTTGTATGGCAAGTTAATTGCTCCTTTGCCGACCCCGTCCAGTCACATACATACATACATACATATGTACATACATATGTAGAGAGCTGGTTGTCGTCTGCCCACTCGTGTTACTGGCTGAGCATCAAACACTGTGATTCGTTATCGCCTCGAAAGGGAGGAACACGATGCGCACTGACTAATTAGAAGAGCAAGCAATTAGCCAACCGAGTAAAGCTAAGCACATGTGCTTCTACATACATATGTATGTATGTATGTATGTATGTATGTATGTATGTACATATGTGCAAGTACGATTGCGTGCTTAGCCAATTAAAACAAAGCTGTGCACAAGCCGAGATTCCCCCAATCTGAGAGACTTTTTGCGTTGCATTCAGTATCCTTTAACTGTTTTAATTGGCGCTATGGGTGTGGCCGTGGCCGAGTCAAGACAAATGTATGTGATGTGCAGCACTCCCACTACACACGCACACACACGTACATATAATATAGCTTTGCATGTATATATATACATATGTATATATATATATATATATGTACATACATACGAGCCTCGAGCCAGACGCCAGACATTTCTTACGAGAAATGAGCTCTCGCGCTAACCCCAGAGGCATGTAAATGGAAATCAACAAACAAGGAAGTGGCAGGAAAAAATCGATAAGGCCGAACAACGAAATTAAAATATAAAAAACGACAAAATAAAAACCTTTTTACGAAAATGTTCTGTGTGGGTAGGTGGCTTTACGTGTGCGTGTGTGCGTGTGTGCGTGTGTGTGTGTGTGTGAGTGTGTGTGTGTGTGTGTGTGTGTGTACATATTTACGTAAGCGTGGGGGTATGTGTGCAATCACATACATTCATATGTATGTATGTATGTATGTTAATGTATCAGTGCGTCTTTACCGAAAGTTTGCCTGTCAATTTTTATGGGGAAATGTTCACAAAAACTAAATGACGAATGACAATTTACATATTTTATATGTACATACATATATGCAAGTGCACTGTATGCAATTATATATATATGTATATACGTATGTACAGCAGACACACCATTACTATGACAGGTATACTTATGTATATACTTATGCACCATTAGTACACGAGCATTATTAGTACACATATGTATATGGACTTTCTAATTTTAAATTAAATTTTTGCATTTTACTGAAAGGCTCCCAAGTCATACAGACATACGAAAAGTATCTTTATGCGTATTTTCATGAATGCGTATTATGATATTACTAGGGATGGGGATAGAGCGGCATATTGACATTAGGTATCTACATATACATACATATATACAAATTGAAGCATATATATGTAAATATGTATGTAAGCACACATCCACACACACACACACACACATTGGTAATTTTCTGCAGCTTTCGTGGGTGTTTTAATATTTCATAGTAAACGCACAAATGCCAGCTCACTAACACGCACACATGCATAGTACGACTAACAAATGTGTATGTGTGTTGGAACAAAAACAAAAACAAAAACAAAAAGCGAACCGGCAAGGGGATGGTGGAGTCACTCGGACAGGGCTCTGATAAGGGGAAGCTGGCTGGAGCTCTAAAGTACAGCAAGATGGAAATGCGTAAGCAAAATAAGAAATCAGAGCAAAATGGAAATGGAAATGGAAATATGAAAAAACCAACTGTAACCGAAAAAAGCAATAACAGCAACAGCAACAGCAACAACAGCAGCAAGACATAGAAGGCAGCAGAAGAAGAAGAAGCAGACGCGACGCGACGCGCGTGTAATTGTGTACTTTATGCTCCTGAGCGGGCTCCGCTGGCTGAAGCTCATTCACCCTCGCTGGGACTCGCTGTCCCTTTCCCACGCACACGACTAACTCCTTGGCGCTCGACAACAACACGAACAGCAACACCCACAACGAGCTGAGACTGCGTCTGTGGGAGAGTGCCAGAGTGGGAGAGTGGGTGGGGTGGGTGGGTGGTGGTGGTTACGGTGACGGTGACGGTGACGGTGACGTTGACGTTGCTATAGAAGACATCGACGACGACGACGACGACGGCCAACAAAAGCATAATAGAACGGGTGAGACAGAGACAGCGAGCTGCAAATAGCAAGTAGAAGTCGGCGCAGTCAGCGCATTATGTATAAATTATTTATTTACATTATATTTATGTCCGCACTGCTGCCGATGTATGTATGTATGTACGTATGTATGTGCGATGTAAGACGATGAGGTGGCGGCGCCGTCGACGTCGACGTCGACTTCGACTTCGTTGACTACTGGGCCGTCAGTTTGTCTCTTGCTTCAAAACAAAGTTACAAAAAAAGCTAACGTTTTAGCTGGTTCTCAGCATAATCTAACCTCGTTGCCATGGTTGTGTGTGTGTGTGTGTGTGTGTGTGTATGCAATTACAATAAGGTAGTAAGGAAAAAAGGGTTACAAAATACAAAGGTAAAATGAGTCTGATTCCCTCTCAGCATGGGTGTGTGTGTGTCGTGTGTGCGTGTGTGTGTGTGTGTGTGTGTGATTGTGTGTGTTTTCGAGTGCGGGCATAAGAACTTGTTTCTGAAGCTATTATCAATGCGATATGGTTATTGCAAAAATACCTATTTCCGAAGAGGGAGTGGGAGACTCACTGAAAGAGAGATCCAGAGAGTCAGAGAGAGAGAGAGCGCGAGAGCGAGAGAGTGAGAGAGGTGACATAAGCAAGAGCTTGTGCGCACTTGATTAACTGCCTCTCCCTCTTTCATTTTATATTTCAGCACTAATTAAAAGCTTCTCTCTGTACATACCTCTCTTTTGCTCTTTATTTGGCGCTCTCGCAAATCACATGCTCTCACTCACTGCTCTCTCTATCTCTCTCCCTCTCTCTCTCTCTCACACACACACACACACACACACACACACACTCGCTCTCTCTCTCTCTCTCTCTCGCTGTTTCTATCTCACTTGTCCCTTGCTAAACTCACGCTCCCAAACGGGCGCGAGCGAGATGGGTGCCCTGGACTCGAACTGAGTGGCAATGATTTCGCTTTACTGCTCATTGTTTTTGTTTTGTGTGTGTTTGTGGATGCTGATGCTGATGCGGCCGCTGCTGCTGCTGCTGCTGCTAATGCCTGCTTCGGTTTTCTGCTGTCTTCTGTTTCGCTCGCGCTCGCGCTCGTTTATGACGCTTTAAGGGGGTCTCTCATTACCGCTCGTTACCGTAACCCTAAACTTGATATTCAGGAGAGTGGGGAGGGTGGAGGGAGGAGGGGGGAGGGGGTCTCTGCAGCTGGGGAAGATGACACACCAGCGTTGCATAGGCGTGGCTCCAATTTCAATTTCAATTCCGATTCCGGCTCAGACTGCCTGGCTGGGTTATGATCATGTACATATACATTCGTACATTCTTTTACACATACATACATACATATATTCCTGCTGCATTTCTGCCGACTGACTGCCTTTATTGTAATTATTTGCATTTTAGTTTTGGTACAGTTGCAAATTGCATAAACGTACATACGTACATATGTACATACGTATGTGTGTACATACGTATGTGTGTACATACATTGTATGTATGCATATACAATTTTTAAAATTTACATATGTATGTGTGCACATGTATTGGCTTCGTGTGCTTCGCTACTCGGGAGATGAATCTGCTCTCACACATATGTATGTATGTACATTATAAGAGCTGTTCGTATTTAAGCATATTGTTCCCCTAGCGACATGAATACATACTACATACTACATACACCCCAATCTAACCACCCACTCGACCTTACAAACACATGCACGTAAATCGTATACAGTCAGTCACACGTATGTGCACACCAAAATTGATGTGTGTGTACGTACACACTAGCAGAGCGACGCACACACATGTACACACATGCACACACATGCAACAGAGTGTGTGAGTGGAGAGTCGCGTCGCGATGTGCGTGGAACATTCGCACACTTATGAATGTGAATGTGGCTTCCTCATCGCATCTTTTGATTGGTCGTTTGTGCGCCAGCGCCCGTCGCGCCCCCTTCTCGCACTGCGCCCCTGCCGACTGCTTTAATTAACTTTTCCATTTGCCAAACAAGCCGCACTTAATTGGTGCAACCGACTGAAGCAATTGAACAGTTGGGCTGGCTGGCGATGCTTGGCTCCACCCACCTGTCTGTCTGTGCCGCTAGTTCGCATCTTGCAATTGTCGTTAATGGCTACATATTTGCCATTATTTTGTGATTTTCCTTTTTTGTGACAGCAGTAACAGTTATTGTCACAACTTTACCACATGAAAATACATTTCTTATTTCACTTTAAGGCAAGAAAATGTATGGTTCTTTTCGAATTAGGGAGATTTCTTATAATTTGGGGCGATTTGTTGCAATATTATGGGCTTTGCTTTTCTTCAAAATTAAATTTTCTACATTCTATACATACATATTAATATTTGTATTTTTTTTTGTATGTTTTATGCGTGTTTTGTGAAAATATCCCAGTTAAAAAATGTGTGCTCAATAGAAAAGCTTAATTTACTTGTTATACGAATGCATATGTCCAAGATGTGTATGTTTTTAAAAATCAACATGCATAATCTACCCCGATTACGATGCAAATGAAGCACACTTTGTTTTTGACTAGACCATTCATTCCATTCTTTTAAGGTATACAAGTATTGGAATGTGTCTCCCGGAAACTTTTTGATTACAGATCAGCCTCGGACACAATTTGTTAGTTAAAATGCCGGCAACACTCGCCCTTTTACCTTCCCCTTTTCATGTACCCTGTACACCCTATACACACTGTCGTGACTGGGTCGGGTCAAGTCTTAGTCGTGTTAAGGCAGCAATATCGCATGTTTGACCACAGTTTGTTTGTTTTGTTGAGCATAGCTGTGTGTTCGTTCGTTCGCTCGTGAGTGTGCGTGTGTGTGTGTGTGTATTTTAGCACCTACTCCTTCTCGTAAGTGTTCACTTTTATCTTTACGGTCAATAAAGGTTTTTCTGTGTCGAAATGTCTGCTTTAAGGGTAGCAATTCATTCACACCGACAACGGGACGGATCATACGCACACACACACACACACACACACACACACACACACACACACATATACACACATACACTGAGAGATACTGACAGACACTAGCTCATATACATATACTCTTCTCAATTCGCTCAACAAATTTCGTCCTGACAAAAGTTTGAAATATTTAATTTTTGAAACCTATACACAAATCTTTTCGGAATATAGGAATTTTTATTTTGTCTCCAAGGAAACATATTATAATAAGCTTACCTGATAACTGTAACAGGTTAGATGGTAACTCTATGGCACTCTATGTCAGTGTATATATGTAAATGCAAGCATACACATGCTGCAAGCAGTTTAAGCAGTTAGCTTGCTCCTTCCTTCACTGAGCCGTGTGTGACCAAACCGAATTGCAAGGTCATACCTGGCAAAATGCGTTTTTCACTATTGGGGGGATTGGGTGTGGTATACAAAATGTGAAATATTTGCTACATGTGTATGATATTCGAGATTATATATACCAAATCAGGTTGTGTCGCAAAAACGCTAGTCTGAAATCGAAATTCATCGATATCTTTTGAACGGTATGAGCTATCGATCAAATGAAACAAACTTGATCTGTCCAGGGACTACGAGAACTTATATTCCAAATATGAAATCTCTAGCTCTTGTAGTCTCTGATACCCGCGTCTTCATACAGACGGACAGATAGACCGACGGACAGACAGAGAGACAGATGGACATGGCTTGATCGACTCCGCTGTTAATACTGATCAGGAATATGTATATTTTATATGGTCCGAGATGCTTACTCATACCTGTTACATACTTTTGCACGACTACTACTACTGCTTACCTTGTGTTTATCATTTATTTACGAGGTATACGAAGTAAAAAATCGAGTAAACTTCCCTTAGTCCTTCTCTATTAACAAAATATAACGCATTCATAGAAAAATAAATAAATCTTCTTCGAAGCCAGCTTGTCAGTATTCTCTCGTGCCACTATTCGTCCAAGTAGATGTACATATAGTCTATATATTAGCACATGAACACTTTAACATTAAACGTGCATGTATTAGCCGGCCAACGAGAGCCAATTGCAAACGGCCTTAACGAACTTCTGATTGGGGGGAAGGAGCGGGCATTAATTAGTCCTTGCTGCTGTCGCTATCGCAATCGTTGTCGTGGTCGTTGTTGTCGTTGTTGTTGGCCAGCCACCCTCGATGTAAATGTTGGGGTTTAATTGGCACTGGTGGCAGCCGAATGCTGTGATGCGGTGATGCTGTGATGCTCTGCGCTCTGTCTGACTCAGGAGCAGGGGCGTACAAAGGAGTTGTCGCAGCAGCCTTGCCATTGGCCAGTATCAGTAGCAGTAGCAGGGACAGACGCAGTGGTAGTGGGGACGGGTGCTTCGGGGGCCATATTGTTTCTCTTTGGTGTTCTTACCTCGGCTTATAATGATCCAATGACTAGAGCTCGCCACTTTTTTCAGGGTTAAAAGGAGACAGCCAGTTGGATATGAACAATGTACATACTCGCATTTAAGTACATATACATAGGTATAAGTAGATGAGTGGTTCATCTATACATACTGCATTTCACACAGAAATAGTATACACATAAGCTAGCTCAATGAATTAATCTTAAAATCAATTACAAGCATTAGTTATTAGCTCAAACAAGACGTAAAAGTGTTTGCACCATCATCTACCGTACGAACATGTAAATAATAATGCATTATGTTAGGCAATTTTCACTCTGCCAACTGCACCACTGAAATTTCATATGCTGTACAAAATTGTTTTGTCGCGTAACATTTTTTTTTTTTTTTGTTTAAAGAATATTTTATATATTGTCAGTTATATAGCAGCTATAATATATAGTATTCCGATCCGGCCGGCTTCGACCAATGTGATGTCTCTTTGAATAATAAGTATCAGTGCAAAGTTTCATCGCGATAGATTAAACAAGTAAGAGTGCTCTAGTCGGGAGTGCCCGACTACGAGATACCCTGAACCCAGTCCTTACAATCATTCATATTAATCTAAGCACACACATGCTGCAGTACAAGCAGTACAAGCAGTGCAAGCGGTCTAAGCAGTTAGCTTGCTTTTCGCTGAGCCCCACATAATGGAAAGTTAAATCTTAAATAACTTCTGTGTTTATCGTCCGATCTTATTGAAATTTTTGGGGCAAACAATTGTCAATAATATGTGTGACCAAACCAAATTGCAAGGTCGTACCTTCAAAAATGCGTTTTTTTAACTTTTTGGGGGTTTGGGGGTGGTATCCAAAAAGTGAAAAATTTGTTCATGTGTATGCTATTCGAGATTATACATGTCAAATTAGGGGCCTCTAGCTCTTATAACTTGTAAGTTATATCCAAAAAACGCTGGTCTAAAATCGAAATTTATCGATAACTTTTGAACGGGACGAGCTATCGATAAATTTTAATAAACTTGATCTGTCCCGGGATTAGGAGAACTTATGTTCCAAATATGAAGTCTCTAGCTCTTGTAGTCTCTGATATCTGTGTGTTCATACAGACAGACAGACGGACAGACGGACAGACGGACAGACAGACGGACATGGCCAGATCGACTCGGCTATTGATACTGATCAATAATATATATACTTTATATGGTCGGAGATGCTTCCTTATGCCTGTTACATACATTTGCACAAAACCATAATACCCTTTTTACCCATTTTTAATGGGTTCAGGGTATAAAAACATGGGATATATGGCCAAAACCGACTTCGAGTTGTATGGCAGCTATAAGATATAGTAGTCCGATCCGGCCGGTTCCGACCAATGTGCTGTACATTTGAGTAATAAGTGTCTGTGCTAAGTTACATAGCGATAGCTCAAAAACTGAGGGACTTGATCCCATACATACAGACAGACAGACAGACGGACATGTCTAGATCAATTTGTATTGTCATTCTAAGCATACTGGCAGTAACTTTTGGTGCGAGAGGGATGGAATATTTCGAATTTCGAGTCGAAAGGCTATTGATAATGTTAAGTTAAGCTAGAAGCTAAGATCTCTTTCGGATTAGAAAAAAGTAGATCAGTGTAAATGTTCTTAGCTTTCAAGCCGCGCCACACCGGCTCAGCACTTCTATAGCAAATCAAAACTATACAGTAAAATCAGTCATAACGGACACCTATAATTGTCATACATACCCATCTCGGACGGATCTTTCCCCTGGACCATAATGTTTGCCTCTGTTGGTCCGGCCCCAATTTTAGTCGGACGCAAGCAACAACATTCTTATGAATTGTGAAACACCTTCGATAGCAAGACGCGTAGCATCCAAAAACACGATGTCTCAGATACGAGCTGGCCGGCTCCAACCAATGTGATGTCTCTTTGAATAATAAGTATCAGTGCAAAGTTTCACCGCGATAGATTTAACAAGTAAGAGTGCTCTAGTCGGGAGTGCCCGACTACGAGATACCCTGAACCCAGTCCTTACAATCATTCATATTAATCTAAACACACACATGCTGCAGTACAAGCAGTACAAGCAGTGCAAGCGGTCTAAGCAGTTAGCTTGCTTTTCGCTGAGCCCCACATAATGGAAAGTTAAATCTTAAATAACTTCTGTGTTTATCGTCCGATCTTATTGAAATTTTTGGGGCAAACAATTGTCAATAATATGTGTGACCAAACCAAATTGCAAGGTCGTACCTTAAAAAATGCGTTTTTTAACTTTTGGGGGTTTGGGGGGTGGTATCCAAAAAGTGAAAAATTTGTTCATGTGTATGCTATTCGAGATTATACATGTCAAATTAGGGGCCTCTAGCTCTTATAACTTGTAAGTTATATCCAAAAAACGCTGGTCTAAAATCGAAATTTATCGATAACTTTTGAACGGGACGAGCTATCGATAAATTTTAATAAACTTGATCTGTCCCGGGATTAGGAGAACTTATGTTCCAAATATGAAGTCTCTAGCTCTTGTAGTCTCTGATATCTGTGTGTTCATACAGACAGACAGACGGACAGACGGACAGACAGACGGACATGGCCAGATCGACTCGGCTATTGATACTGATCAATAATATATATACTTTATATGGTCGGAGATGCTTCCTTATGCCTGTTACATACATTTGCACAAAACCATAATACCCTTTTTACCCATTTTTAATGGGTTCAGGGTATAAAAACATGGGATATATGGCCAAAACCGACTTCGAGTTGTATGGCAGCTATAAGATATAGTGATCCGATCCAGCCGGCTCCAACCAATTTGATGTCTCTTTGAATAATAAGTATCACTGCAAAGTTTCATCGCGATAGATTTAAGAACATGGGATATATGGCCAAAACTGACTTCGAGTTGTATGGCAGCTATAAGATACAATGGTCCGATCCGGCCGGCTCCGACCAATGTGCTGTCGCCTGGAATATTAAGTGTCTGTGCAAAAGTTTTATCGCGATAGCTCAAAAACTGAGGGACTAGTTTGCATACATACAGACAGACAGACGGACATGGCTGGATCAATTTGTATTGTCATTCTAAGCATACTGTCAGTAACTTTTGGAGGTCTCCGACATTTCCTTCTATGCGTTACAAAATTCAGCACAAACTTAATATACTATTTTCTTCGAAAAGAGTATCAACATACATGTATTATATGCGATTACATATATAGACATATATTTGTGAATGGTTGTTTGGTGTTCTTGAATGTATTTTATTTACTCACGAAATAAATTTAATGAAAAGCCTGCTCAACGAACGGCATCAAAAACGAAAATGAGAAGAACTAGGGTGTCCCTACTCATACTTATACGCATAACCATCCAACATATACATATGCATATATATATACATATACATATACATATACATATACATATACATATACATATACATATACATATACATATACATATACATATACATATACATATACATATACATATACATATACATATACATATACATATACATATACATATACATATACATATACATATACATATACATATACATATACATATACATATACATATACATATACATATACATATACATATACATATACATATACATATACATATACATATACATATACATATACATATACATATACATATACATATACATATACATATACATATACATATACATATACATATGCATCTATACATACATACATATATATGTATGTGGTTGTAAGCATTGCTTGGGTGAGCACCAAGTGGAAGAGGAAAACGATAATGATTCGCCAATTTGATGATAATTGTTCTAATAATTATACCATAACAATTACCACATTTAAGTACACTGCTCGTGAAAATTTTAATTTCAACAAATTTGTGTTCCATTATTTATGTGTTTGTTTTGTTTACCTGTTTCTATAAAGGCTTATTCATGCTTCTGCACATATCCATATACCTATACAGTGAAGACTCTCTTAGCGGACAACCCTCGTTTTAAAAACAATTCTACCTTTCTACCCTTTCCTTATCAGCTGTGACAAAATTATTCTAAACGGACACGAAACACAATGTGCGGGGTAAAATGAACGGTAAACCGATTTTAGATTGAACAAGTAAGAGTGCTGTAGTCGGGAGTGCCCGACTACGAGATACCCTGAACCCAGTCCTTACAATCATTCATACTAATCTAAGCACACACATGCTGCAGTATAAGCAGTATAAGCAGTGCAAGCGGTTTAAGCAGTTAGCTTGCTTTTTCGCTGAGCCCCACACAATGGAAAGTTAAATCTTAAATAACTTCATGTTTATTGTCCGATCTCATTGAAATTTTTGGGGCAAGCAATTGTCCATAATATGTGTTACCAAACCAAATTGCAAGGTCGTACCTTCAAAAATGCATTTTTGAACTTTTGGGGGGTTTGGGGGGTGGTATCCAAAAAGTGAAATATTTGTTACATGTGTATGCTATTCGAGATTATACATGCCAAGTTTGGAGCCTCTATCTTTTATAACTTTGAAGTTATATCCCAAAAACGCAAGTCTGAAATCGAAATTTATCGATAACTTTTAAACGGTATGAGTTATCGATAAAATGAAATAAACTTGATCTGTCCCGGGATTAGGAGAACTTATGTTCCAAATATGAAGTCTCTAGCTCTTGTAGTCTCTGATATCTGTGTGTTCATACAGACAGACAGACGGACAGACGGACAGACGGACAGACGGACAGACGGTCAGACGGACAGACGGACAGACGGACAGACAGACGGACATGGCTAAATCGACTCGGCTGTTGATACTGATCAAGAATATATATACTTTATATGGTCGGAGATGCTTCCTTATGCCTGTTACATACTTTTGCACAAAACCATAATACCCTTTTTACCCATTTTTAATGGGTTCAGGGTATAAAAATACATATGTTTATGTATGTATAAAGACGTATTATATATTCATTTAATTTTGTTGTTGTTGTCAATTACAAAGTGGATCTTCCTTAAATGACTACATCTCTCTTCAGAATTCTAACTGTACTTGCAGGTATTGTCCAGTCTTGCCAGGTCCAATGTTGCTTCTTTTTGAATAAAATGTTGTTTTTACTCGTGTACTTCGTTGAATGTTTCAGCATAGACCTATGTACACTGTACATTGTACATTGTACATTGGAGATACCCTGTACATTGTACATTGTACATAGTACAATACAATACATACTCATGCATCCAACAACTAAGCTTCTTCGGCAATAATCTCTTTTAATTATGAGTGAAAAGGCGTCTCGACAACATCCGCTGCGCTTGCCGCTCTTATTGTTCAAATTGCTTTCCGAGTCATCTTCGTCGAATTACAGTTTTGAATCACCCGCAATCACACCTCTCTGCCGAAAACACACACACACACACACACGCACACACTGTTTTGTCGTAGAAATTGTACACATACACACCACCGGGCCGGGCTTGTAGACTCAAAAACAAGTTTTTGAAGAAGAAAACGACGAGACGAGAGCAAATAAGAAACAAAAGATAATTACTATTAAGACTCTTTCCACTTATAATTTGTATAAAAGTTTCAACCTCAGCGCGAACAGTTATTATGAGAAATCACTGCTTGTGATACACCTGATTTTGATGCACCTCCAAAAGTAATGATTGTATGTATGTACAAACCATATATGTTTATGTATACTTTAAGTACGTTTACGGATAAATCAAGGACTTTGTTCATCAATTAGAATAACTTTCTTCTTTCTGTGTAAGAATTAAACTTCCCTTTTCCACAATTTTGCTTTCACTATTTCATAAGTTGACCATTTGCATCCGACCAGAAGAAAAGGAAGCTTTCGTCCGTACAACCTTGAGCAACCCCTTTGTGGACTATTTTCCAAAAATGTGGTATGCAGCTGACAATGAACTTTCAAAATTATCTTTGAATAAGAGTTTGATCCCGATCGAAGAAAAATAAAAAAGGTCCGGACACATGCAGCTTTGAAGGCAATCGAACAACAATTAGATTTTCGACCATACAGCCTTTTGACCCCCTATCACGGGGTTGGACCTCCATTTAAATTCTAATTTTGTTTATCGAATTTTCCAAAATCCCGTCTTACTCCAGTCGTACTGGTGTACTCACTTACGTCCTAAGCGGAAACTACTGTGTACATTTTATATATGTATATCTACATAGATATCTAAGTATGTATTTGGAATACGAATGTAACGGGGAATACAAGTAGGCTTGGTGCTAGATAGGATAGAAACTGTAGGTAGTCAGGAACAGGTAGTCAGTTGTCAATCAGCGGTCCAGCAGTACCGTCCAAATTACTAATTTAGTGCTTAAACATACTATATTAAGTCCAGTCAAAAATATTCTTTTGTGCTCAAAATAAAATATTTAAATAGATATTACTACTACCGATATTTTAGCAAAAAATGATCAGCATCTGACTACAAGTGCATGTTATCTTCGGTGCGCCGATTAAAGCCGTTCTCTTTTGCTTATTGTTTATTAGTATATCCAATATGCATAGAAGCAAAGAAAACCAATGACATATCATATCACTCAGGTCGTGATGTCAGCTTGGGCCTTGGCATCGAAGATGTCACCAATTGGTAAATCATCATATCATATGTAGGTATGAATGTATTCCTATGTACATATATAACATATGTATGTAGTGCAAGTGTACACTCGTCCCATTTTGCTGTTTCGGTAGATTGTGATATTGCGAACATATTCATTCTGTATGTCGATCGCGTGCTGCGTTTTGTTGCTCGTTATCGTTATGCTTCTGCCGCTTCTGTGCGGACGGATCATTTCTATGGGTACATACAAAGATACATACAAAGCTACACACATAGATACATACGTACGTACGTATGTATGTCTGTATTTGTACGTGATTTGCTGGCCACTTGATTGGCGTTGTTTCGTGCATTTGAAATAGTTTAACACCTCTTTGTGCGACACGAATTATGTCGTTGCCAGTTTTTGGGCATTGAACTCTTTCAGTTTTTAATGCCTAACATGATCATGCGCAAACGGATACCGGCAAAATGCCACGCAGATTGAGGCGAAGCCGCAGACATCTGTACATATGTATACATGTATACATATGTACATTAGAGAATCATTGTATCTATGATACGAATATATACATATTACATATGTACATACATATGTATCTGTCGATGCATACATATACAATTAAGCCCATACGCCTCTGTATCACATTTATGTAATTAAAAATATACATGTTTAAGACCTTAAGACAAAGCTCTTTAACCTTTGTGTAGCTTGTGTATGTGTTGCGCCAAAAATAATTTAATATAATAACACATAATTAGAAATTAACTTCTTGCCTTGCGGTTAAATCTGACTCGGTCCACTCTTTGAGTGAGTCCCGAACTCAGATCCGTGATTCGAAGCGGTAATCATATGTCTGAGTATGCGCGATTAGTTCCTCAAATTTGCTGTCTGCCCCGTTATCTGCCTAATTGCATGCGAATTAGAACCAACTTGCCTAATTCGAGTAATGCGAGCAACTTTTCACACACTGTACTACCTTGCTCTTAGTTTGGGGGAATGTGTGCACTTATGTATGTATGTAAGTGTAAGTGTAAGAGTATGCGTTAATTGACAAATCCTCTTCAAGCATTGGTCATTATTAAGTTGGTACCTTTTCTGAGTCGGCAATATTTGAGTTTATGATCTCTGCCCTGTTCATACAATTCTATTTATATTTACAAAACCTTCGGTTTGCCTAGTACCTATTATAAAGGGTTCATGATTCAAAATATGGAATGCGTTTAAATAAATAAGTTTTAAATTCAAGTGTACTAATAATAAATAGACATTTTACAATTTAAGAGAGCTGGTGCAGGGTTGTCGCCTTGGGTTACCCAGGATCGAACAAAAATCTGTGCCCTAGGGAAAGCAGTACGTCTGGCCAAACACATCCGGTTTTTGGAGGCAGAGTTTGGATATTCATTTGGACCGGAAATGATGATTGATTTCAAATAATCTAATTGCTATACGTATTCATGTAAAAAGATTTATAAGTGAATATTAAACTGATTCTATACCACCTGAGAGCTGATAAAGAAAATATAAAAGTGAAAAGCAAGACAAATACATTGCATTCGCCCTCTTCTGCCACCAACGAAACGGTTTTTTCTCGACACCTTGTCGAAATATAAGTTCTCGTAGTGCCGGCACAGGTCAAGTTTGTTTCATTTTATCGATAACTCGTCCCGTTTAAAAGTTATCGATAAATTTAGATTTCAGACCAGTGCTTTTTTGCCCTAACTTTATAGGTATAAGAGCTAGAGGCACACAATTTTGTATGTATAGTCTCGAATATGTAAAAATGTAAATTCATATGCTACCAATGCTTTGAATAAACAAGTAAGAATGCCCTAGTCGGCAGTGCCCGACTAGGAGATACCCTGAGCCCAGTCCTTCATTCATTCATACTAACCAGTCAGTGTACATACATACAAACACACAGTGCAAGCAGTGCAAGCAGTTCAAACGGTTTAAGCAGTTTGCATGTTTTTTCAATGAGCCCCACACAATGAAAAGTAAAATCTTACATAACTTTCGTGTTTATGGTCCGATCTTTCTGAAATTTTTTGCACATAACATTGGCTATAAATCAAACTATATAATCAAACCAAATTGCAAGGTCATACCTTGAAAAATGAGTGTTTTTCACTGAAATCGAAATTTATCGATAACTATTGAACGGGACTAGTTATCGATCAAATTAAACAAACTTGTGCTGCCCCGGGACTAAGAGAACTTATATTCCAAATATGAGGTCTCTAACTCTTATAGTCTCTGATATCCGCGTGTTCATACAGACAGACGGACAGACGGACATGGCTAGATCGACTCGGCTGTTGATACTATATACTATACTATACTACTATACAATAATATATATACTTTTTATTGTGGAGATGCTTCCTTATGTTTGTTACATACCTTTGCACAACTTCACTTCATTATACCCCTTTTACCCATTTTTAATGGGTTCAGGGAAAAAAAATAATTAGAAACAAGTAAGAGTGCTCTAGTCGGGAGTGCGCGACTAGGAGATACCCTGAACCCAGTCCTTAATACAGTTCTCATACTTACACACATTACATACTGCAAGCAGTATAAGCAGGACAACTTCTTCGCAAAACCCCACGCTAAGAAAAAGTAAATCTTAAATAACTTCTGTGTTTATTGTCCGATCTTTTTGAGATTCTTAGGACATAGAACCGGCTATAAAACCAAGTTACAATGTCATACCTTAAAAAATTAGTGTTATTCACGTTTGGGGGGATGGGGGTACGGTATCCAAAAAGTGAAATATTTGTTACATGTATATATATATGCTATTCGAGACTATACATACAAAAATTTGTGCCTTTAGGTCTTATAACTTTCAAGTTTTGAACGGGTCGAGTTATCGAAAAAATTAAACAATCTTGTACTGTCCCGGGACTACAAGAAGTTATATTTCCAATAAATCTAGCTCTTATAGTATCTGATATCTGCGTGTTCATATAGGCGGACGGACAGACAGATAGGCATTTTTAATGAGTTCAGGGTATAAAAAGTGCAAATGAATGTTGTCGCGACCGGGATACAACCCCGTGACCTCGCGCTTGTTAGCATCATTTTAACACTTACACCACAAAATCGATGATCGCTTAAAGAGCAGTCTGTTAAAAACTTACTTGCACTTGGATTTATTTGATCGAATGCACCTGTTCTTTTAAAATATTTAATGACGTATATCTTTGCTATTTATGACTCAATATTTTTATTTTAGACATTGATAAGTCTTTATAATAAGAATATTCTGGTGTTCAAGGAAATTGAAGGCGTTAGCTTTGAAAACATCGGATATATGGCCAAAACCGACTAGTCGGCTCCGACCAATGTGCTGAAAAATAAGTCTGCGCGCAAATTTTCATCGCGATAACTCAAAAACTGAGGGACTAGTTTTCATACATACAGTGAGACAGACAGATGGACATGACCAGATCTATTTGTTTTGACATTATATGCATATTGGGGGCAGCTTTTGGGTTTCTCCGATACTTTCTTCATTACACACCTATAAGAGTATAAGCAAAGAAGATATACTAGGAGATACCCTGAACCAAGTGCTTACGTTCATTCATACATACCTATTAGTTTACATACATACAAACACACACACATGCAGCAAGCAGTGCAAGCAGCTTAAGCAGTTAGCTGGTTTCTTCACTAACCTCCACAAAATGGAAAGTTAAATCTTTTACAAATTCTAAGTTTATTTGTGGGATCCTATTTAAAAATGTTTGGCATAAAATTGGCTTTAAAATGTGTGACCAAACCCAATTGCAACGTACATTCAAAACTCTTGAGCAGATTGAGGGACGGTATCCAAAAAGTATTTGTTACATGTGTATGCTATTCGAGATTATATATATCAAATTGCTCCTCTACCTTTTAAGTTATGCCCCAAAATCGCTGGTCTGAAATCGAAATTTTTAAATTTATAACTTTTGAACGGGATGAGTTATCGACAAAATAAAATAAACTTGATCTGGCCAGGGACTATGAGAAGTTATATTCTAAATATAAGGTCTCTAGCTTTTGTAGTCTCTGATTTCCACTTGTCCATACAGACAGACAGACGGATAGACAGACGGATATAGCCAAATCGACTTGGCTGTTGATAGTGATCAAGTATATATACACTTTATATGGTCGGAGATGCTTCCATATGCCTGTTACATGCTTTTGCACAACTTAATTATACACTTTTGACCCATTTCTAAGGGTGCAGGGTATAAAAACCAAGGTAAGCCTGATAGCTTAAAATTTTTTGCGGATTTGGCTTTTCCAGCTGATCAAGCGGTTTTTCTAAAAGTCGTAAAACAAACATTTCATGACTCATGATAAGACAAGGTTTCAGAAAGCTATCTCAACGCATTGATTCTCAGACATGTCACAAGACTTTCATCTCATTTCGGAAAAGTCATCAAAGATGTAATGTATTTGAGACACAAGCTAATATTTTATTGATAGCTCCAATAGTTAAAATTTTGCACCAAACAGTTACATGTGCCAAATGAGTTATCAACAGTCTTTGTATATAAATTTATTAGTTGAGACAATACCTGCCGATCGGTATATGGATCTTATCGGACTATCGTAGCAGATTTTTAATTCAACGTATATATATCTATATATCTAGTCGACGTCCAAAAGTTTGCACTACACATCAAATCACTGTTTATTGTTATATTCTTTTCGAAGAAAATAGTATATTAAGTTTGTAACGCATAGAAGGAAGCATCTGAGACCCCCAAAAGTTACTGCCAGTATGCTTAGAAAAACAAAACAAATTGATCTAGCCATGTCCGTCTGTCTGTCTGTATGTATGCAAACTAGTCCCTCAGTTTTTGAGCTGTCGCGATGCAACTTTGCAGAGACACTTATTATTCAAGGGGACAGCACATTGGTCGGAGCCGGCCGGATCGGACCACTATATCTTATAGCTGCCATACAACTCTAAGTCGGTTTTGGCCATAAATCCGATGTTTTCAAAGCAATTGCTTTCAATTTCCTTGTACACTTGCACATCCTTATAATTCATAAATGGGTAAAATCGTAAATCGATTGAGTCATAAACAGCGAAGATATGCGTCATTAAATATTTTGAAAGAACAGGTGCATATGAGCAAACAAAGTCAAGCGCAAGTAAGCTTTTGACAGTCTTTTTTCTTATTCTACCTTTCAAATATAAAATAACTGTAATCCAATTCATTTGCTACCAATGTCTTAGAACAAAAACTATACAACGCGAAAAAAACGATCAGTATAATCGAGTTTGTCAGCGCATTTCAAAACTGCTTGGTGGCGTAAGTATAAGAGTGCTGCGCTGACAAACGGGGTGAGCTCGATTCAAATCCCAGTCGCGACTTATTGATTTTTATTTTGTTTCTAATTATTTGTTTCAAATATATATCAAATAGCTTGAATTCAATAATTTAAAAGAAATATTTAAATTCATATGATTCCAATTCTCAGAGCAAAAAAATAATTAGTATAATGTGTTATTAATAATGTTAGCTAATAGATGAATTTCTTAATTTCTTGCAGCGCACACAATGTTGTGATGGGGTGAATGCATCACCTAATTTAATTGGTAAGTTTAATCAGTGGACATATTCATATCTCTCATCAAAAACCAACATATATTTAGATTTCACTTCGATACCGATTAATAAACCTATCCATATTCCCTCCGTCTGCGCTTTATGCACAAACAATATCAACGTACACTTACTCCTCGTAGCTGGGCTGGAAACGAAACGAAATCTTGCTTCGCCACGACCTGCCTATTGTTGCCATTGTTGCCATATTTTCCTGTAGTTACCGGAATAAACGCGGTTCTTGATGTGCTTGGGTGCTGTGGTGCTGTGGCTGTGGTGCTGTGGTGCTCTGGTGCTGTGGCTGTGCCTGGCCTGCTCCTAAAGTGGCTGGTGCCCGTTCACAGTGTCTGTCATCTTGTTTCGGCCAGTTCCCCCTAACTGTTGCCCGTTGCGGGCTCATCGTGAGCCGCATTGTGTGTATGTATGTTGGAACACAGCACCCGTTTCTCAGAACAGGAGGCAAAGAAAACAATTCCTTCAATACAATATATACATACATACATACATACTTATACTTGTGTCTGTATGTGTGTGTGTGTGTATTTCCTTTCTTTTTATTTCGTCTTTGTTTTTGTCCTTTCTGTATTGTGTCCATATATTTACAGTGCATTAATTCGTTTTATTATTACTTTTCACTCTTACTCTTCCTACATGTCTTTTTTCTCTTCTTCCTATTTTGTTAGTCCTCATTGTGTGCAGCTCAGCTCAGCTCGCTTATGAATTTATGGATTCAAATGTGGTGCTCCCTTCGCAGTTTTGTTTTTGTGTTCTGTTGTCTGTTGCAACGTCTTAAATCCCAAGGATAGGGACGATGTAAATATATACGAACATACAGACATACATATACATAAATACATATGTATATATGTATATGTATATATATATATATATATATATGTGTGTGTGCTTATGTGTGTGAGTGAGTGTGCGTGCACATTCAATCACTGGCACTGGCCATTCATTGCAAATAGAGGCCGACTGTGACAGTGTATGTATTGTACTTATCATATATGTACATATGTATATATCTATTTATTTAGGTACATACATACATATAAATATGTTGGCATTGTAAGTACAGCTATAGATTATGCCTGAAACAGTCGCAGTAGCAGGAGCAGCGCCTTCATTCCTTGTACCCCTCAGATGTACATATGAACGTACGAATGCACATACCGATGTACATATGTATATAAATACATATATAAATAAATGATGAATTACTTGGTGATGCGAGCGAGTGGTGTCGGAGCCAGTTCTGTTTGCCTTTGCCGGTTGCCACTGAGTGTGATTGTGCGATTCTAAAAGTGTACATTGTACATAGATATGTATTCATACATAGATATGAATGATTTTAGATCATCTCGTCAGTTCGGCCCAAAACATGGGTGAGAAGTTCTTAACTAGCTCTTGAGAAATGTGATAACGATTGAGAAACAGCTAAGCAAGAATGGGGGGTATCTGTTCACAAATGCTCATATCTAAGTGTAATTGGTAATTGGTTGAGAGTTCTCGCCTGGTAGATACACTGCTCCCAGTTGTTAGTTCGATTGATTATATAAGAAAACAGGATCAAGCTATAGACATACTTATTGTTAATTATTATTTATTATTTATATTATTTTATTTATAATTAGTTTTTCGGTTTTATACCCTGTTGATAGAGTTACAGTTACAACTACAGCTCCAGCTCCAGCTACAGCTGCAGCTGCAGCTTGGAATGGCCGTTGGTCACTAGTCACTTAGCATTAAAAGAAGCAAACGCTTAACCCACACAAGGCCGGGCAATACCAGCTAGTACTATATACATATTAATGTACATTGTTCATACCTCATACATACACACATACACAAGCATACATATGAGCAAAGTATGCTTTAACAACGCGTCGCATTGGAAGTCTGGAATACTGAGCACGTGAAGGGACACCGCAGAAACAATGGGCTCACACTTTTTGTGACGATCGCGTACCCTTTGGCCGGTCGGTCGGTCGGTCGCCCAATACGGTTGCGATCGGTTTAGCCTGATGCCTGCCCGATGCCGTAGTGTAGTAATGTAGCTGGGACCCACGCCGGGAACCCTCCACCCAGCCAGAATTGTGACGATGACAATACAAATACGCCTGGCTGGGCCGAAAGAGTGCTTTTGTGTGTGCAGACAATAATTCATTAACATATTCATGCGTTGGAAACAATTCGCGACAATTTTAATGAACGCAAAAACGCTGGCTTAAAATAAATGATATTTATTGTTCGTTTCCCAAATTGGTTTTCGCGTTGACCACCGAGAGAATTTTGAGAACAGTTCATCACCGTCACCGTCCCAGCCTTAGACAGTCTGTGCCCCAGCTTGGGGCATAGCCTTTGCCTTCTTGTTTCCTTTTTGTCGCATTGTCGGGTATCGTATCGATCCATTGATCTCACCGAAATGAATGATTGCGAAGCTTTTGTTAAAACGAAGAAGAAAAAATCAAATGACCACATATAAAAGATTCATACACACACATATACATGCACCTACATGTATATGCATCAATGCACACATACACATAAAAAGTCTTGCTACAACATCAAATACTAACAACAATAATAACAAAAGCAGCAACAACAAAGCGAAAAACAATGCAAGTTCAGATTGCCGCTGTCTCGGCTTCAAAAGCGAACAGCAAGTGACACTTTTGTTTTATATTCGCAACTTTTTATGCTGAATCTGAGAACAAAGGCGATTTCTTAGTAAAAAAAAACTCCGCACACTCACACATGCACACATATATAAGGCCAGTAACAACATAAAGCGATTTGTATTGTACGTGGACGTACTGAGCGCCCATAGCTAAAGGTATCCCTATAAATATGCACATACATACATACATACATACATACACACATTCATACACACATTCATACCTACATACAGACATGAGTACAGCGATACATACATATATACATACATATGGGGTACTTATGTATATATGTACATACATATGTACATAGGTGTGCCTCCGTACGCGTGTTCATTCTCTTGTTAGTAAACTGTCTGTCAAGGTCCCTTGCTTTGCAAATGCGAAACAGAGGACAATAATGACAATAATGCCAGTTTCATGAATTCTTCCGTAGTTAAATAACAAGGGAAGACCAACTCAAACACAAATATGACCGCTGTAGTATCTGCAGAGATAAAATTATTTAATTTAGTTTTAAACATATAATATCAGAAACAAGTAAGAGTGCTCTATTCGGGAAGGCCCGTCTAGGAGTTGCCATGAGCATAGTCCTAACATTCATTCATAGTTACAAATTTGTGTACACACACACAAATACGCACACGCTGCAAGCAGTGCAAGCAGTTTAACCGTTGAGCCTGCTTCTGAGCCCCAAGCTATGGAAAATTTTACCTTCAATAACTACAGTGCTAATTGTCCGATCTTTTTGACACTTGTTGGGCATGATTGATAGCTTTGTGATAAAATGAAGCAAACTAGATCTGACTAAGAGCTCTTGTAGTCTCTGATATCCATGTTTTCATACAGACGGACAGAATGTCGGGCATGGCTGGATCAACTTGGCTGTTGACACTGATAAACAATATATAATTTGTATGGTCGGAGATGGTCCCTAATGCCTGATAAATACTTTTGAGCAGCCTTTTGGTAAGCCTTACAATTTGGTTTGGTCAGACATTTAATTGCCAATTGTATTCCCGAAAAAATTCAATAAGATCGCACACTAAACGTGGAAGTTATTTACGATTTGGCTTCCCTATGTGTGCGGCTCCGTGACGAAGGAAGCCAACGGTTTGCACTGTTTGCACTGCTTGCAGCATGTGTTTGTTAGGCTAGTATGAATGAATGAAAGGATCTCTCGGGTATTTCCCGACTAGATCTGTTTTAATGTACCAAGACACTGATAGCTCTTAAATATACCTTTAACGAATATATAGAACAAAAATGTATATATTATTGTTTGGATTCTTAGCGGTTTTTCCTAAAAGTCATAGGACAAAGATTTCTCGGGTCATGATCGGAAATAATAAGTCTTAGAAAGCTATATCAACGGTTTAATACGAGCAAACAGATAAACAAAATGTTCATCCCATGTCGGAAATCTAATCCAAAGACTTTAATACTGCGAGAACTTGAAGAAGATCATAAGTAATCCAACTATGGGAGATTAAGATTTTTGGCTATGATATACGAAACCCATTGGGATACTTTGTTCTGTTAAAGTTTCTCTCAGATGGAATAAGAAGTTTCGCAGTCTATGACCTTGTTCATTGAGCTACTCCAGTTATGTACATTTTTTATTTGCAAATCTCCGATTTATTTTCTGCTTTAAATGGTGATCGGAAATATACAAACATATGTAAAACTGAACACATAGGTCATAGACTAGACTTGAAGATTCCACACCGTACTTACTCGCAAAGCTGAAAAGTTCACTGCCTCTTCGAATGTATTGCAAAACAAAGGCAAGTCAAGGTTCTGCTTGCATCGAATTCCTCCTCTCTTCACTCCAGGCCGCCCTTGTCGGTTTTGCCTTTGTACATCTGAATCTGCGGTAAGAGTAGGAATCTGTGTATTTTTGCCTGTGTGTCTACACATGCATACGTATGTATGCAAGTGTGTGCCTGTATGTATGTATGAATGTCTCCAGGTTGCACGTGCCTTGTTGTTGTATGTCTTTATTTCTGTGGAGTCGTTATCTGTTTTCATATTCCTCAACTGGTTTATATTCAGTTCGTCTTGCTTATGCAGTACACCCACACACAAATTCCGTGATATATCAACCACCACCATCGAGTGGCATGCTGCTTTGACGATGCGATGCCTTTGCTTACGGCTCGGCTCGGCTCATGGCTCATGGCTCATGGCTCGGGCGCGGTTTTAGGCTCGGGCGGGGGTTCGGGCTTTGCTTTCGGTTGTCGCCTCGGCTATATGTGGCTATAGCTGTAGCTGTGGCTGTCGCTGTGGCTGTGGCTGTGAATGTGAATGCCTCTGTCTGTTGGCTGTGCCGTGCTGGGCTGGCTGATGATGGTATGCAAAAACTCCACACACTCATCAGATGTGAAGTCAAAAGCCTGTGGTGGATCCGCAAGTCTTTTCATTACACCTTCGGTCCTCATAATTTCTGCTCGTTCTTGTTACTCTTTTGACGCCAATACGGTGCAATATGCCGGGCTGGCCAGCATTGCAATTCTCAACCACATACCACACACCACACACCACACACACCACTCACACCACACACCACATACCACATTCAAATTTAAGCCGCAGAGCCCATTGTCACTTGAGCAGGCACTGATTTTCGGTCTCTCTGGCTCTCTCCTAACAACCTTTAACCAAACATGCCCCTGCTAATCGTAAAACGTATGCACATCTCGGTACATTTACTGTGAACAGAATTTAGGAAAATGTAAAAAAAATATATGTCATTTCTATCGAGAACTATTATTGGTACATACTCTGATGCGAGAATATTCAGTGTACGCTTTCTGATGTCTCGATCGGTTACCACTAATGTAAACAAGTACAAATGTGCATGGGTATTGATTTGATTAGGTAACAGCTAAAATAAATCGGAAAATAATCTTTGGGTATTCCGTCTTTTGATTTTGAATTTGTTTTGCGTTAAACTTTTGGTGTACATACACAATCAGCTCTCTTATGCACAATCGAAAACCGATATTAGGAGTTAGTATTGTCGTCTTATATTTTATAACATTATCATTAGCAGGTGTTAGCGCCAAATTTCAAACATAAAAGCTGTTACAAGAAATCAACTTAAGACATGTAAGAGTGCCCTAGTCGGGATTGCCCGACTAGGAGATACCTTAAACCCAGTCCTTACATTCATTCATACTAAACTAACAGCATCATAACTAGCATCAGTGCAAGCAGTTTAAGCAGTTAGCTTGCTTTTTCACTGAGCCCCACACAATAGAAAGTTAAATCTTAACAACTTCTGTTTATTGTCCGATCTTATTGAAAATTTTTGGGCTTACAATTGGCAATAAAATGTGTGACCAAACCAAATTGCGAGGTCCTAGCTTAAAAAATTCGTTGCTTGAGCTTTTGAAGGGTGGGAGATGGTATGCAAAAAGTGAAATATTTGTTATATTTATACATTACATGCATATATCTGCTATTCGAGAGTATACATACCAAATTTGGTGCCTCTAGCTCTTATAACTTTTAAGTTATAGCCCAAAAATGCTGGTCTGAAATCGAAATTTATTGATAACTTTTGAACGGGACGAGTTATCGATAAAATGAAACAAACTGGATCTGTCCCGGGACTACGAGAACTTATATTCTGGCTCTTATAGTCTCGGACAGACAGACGGACGGACAGACAGACGGACATGGCTAGATCGACTCGGCTGTTGATACTGATCAAGAATATATATACTTTATATGGTCAGAGATGCTTCCTTATGCCTGTTACATACTTTTGCACAAAACCATAATACCCTTTTTACCCATTTTTAATGGGTTCAGGGTATAACAAGTAGGAGTGCTCTAGTCGGGAGTGCCCGATTACGAGATACCCTGAACCCAGTCCTTACAATCATTCATACTAATCTAAGCACACACATGCTGCAGTATAAGCAGTATAAGCAGTGCAAGCGGTTTAAGCAGTTAGCTTGCTTTTTCGCTGAGCCCCACACAATGGAAAGTTAAATCTTAAATAACTTCTATGTTTATTGACCGATCTTATTGAAATTTTTGGGGCAAACAATTGTCAATAATATGTGTGACCAAACCAAATGGCAAGGTCATACCTTCAAAAATGGGTTTTTTGAACTTTTGGGGTTTGGGGGTGGTATCCAAAAAGTGAAATATTTGTTACATGTGTAAGTTATTCGAGATTATACATGCCAAATTTGGGGCCTCTAGCTTTTATAACTTTGAGTTATGTCCCAAAAACGCAAGTTTGATATCGAAATTTATCGATAACTTTAAACGGTACGAGTTATCGATAAAATGAAATAAACTTGATCTGTCCCGGGATTAGGAGAACTTATGTTCGAAATATGAAGTCTCTTGCTCTTGTAGTCTCTGATATCCGCGTGTTCATACAGACTGAGGACGGACGGACGGACGGACGGACGACAGACGGACATGGCTAACGACTCGACTGTTGATACTGATCAAGAATATATATACTTTATATGGTCGGAGATGCTCTATGCCTGTTACATACTTTTGCACAACTCCATAATACCCTTTTTATACCCTGAACCCATTAAAAATGGGTAAAAAGGGTATTATGGTTTTGTGCAAAAGTATGTAACAGGCATAAGGAAGCATCTCTGACCATATAAAGTATATATATTCTTGATCAGTATCAACAGTCGAGTCGATTTAGCCATGTCCGTCTGTCTGTCCGTCCGTCCGTCCGTCCGTCCGTCCGTCCGTCCGTCCGTCCGTCTGTCTGTATGAACACGCGGATATCAGAGACTACAAGAGCTAGAGACACCATATTTGGAATATCAGATCTCCTAGTCCCGGGACAGATCAAGTTTATTTCATTTGTTCGATAACTCGTCGCATTCAAAAGTTATCGATAAATTTCGATTTTAGACTAGCGTTTTTGGGACATAGCTTCAAAGATATAAGAGCTAGAGACCCCAAATTTGGCATGCATAATCTCGAATAGCATACACATGTAACAAATATTTCACTTTCACCAATCCCCCCCAAAAGTTGTAAAAACGCATTTTTAAAGGTACGACCCTGAAATTTGTTTTGGTCACACATATTATTCACAATTGTATGTCCCAAAAATTTCAGTAAGCTCGGAAAATAAACACAGAAGTTATTTGAGATTTATCTTTCCATTGTATTGGGCTCAGCGAAAAGCAAGTTAACTGCTTAAACCGCATGCACTGCTTGCAGTATGTGTGTGCTTGTATGTATGCACACTATTAGGCAAGTATTAATGGAAGTCAGAACTGGGTTCAGGGTATCTCCTCGGGAGTGCCCAACTAGAGCACTCTTACTTGTTTGTTAAATAGTGTTATAAATAATGAATCAGATCTACCCTGCAAACTAGAGTGACCCAGCGTATTATACACACATTTGTATGTATGCAAAGATGTAGATATGTAGACCCACAATCATATGTACATGTGTGTATGTATGCGTGGTACATGCTTTTTTATTTCACGGGCCATGGCTCGTCTGATGACAGTGATTAAATACTTACATAGTCCGCTTATGATTTTGTTTCTGCTCTTTTTATACCCTGAACCCATTAAAAATGGGTAAAAAGGGTATTATGGTTTTGTGCAAAAGTATGTAACAGGCATAAGGAAGCATCTCCGACCATATAAAGTATATATATTCTTGATCAGTATCAACAGTCGAGTCGATTTAGCCATGTCCGTCTGTCTGTCTGTCCGTCCGTCCGTCCGTCCGTCTGTCTGTATGAACACGCGGATATCAGAGACTACAAGAGCTAGAGACTTCATATTTGGAATATAAGTTCTCGTAATCCCGGGACAGATCAAGTTTATTAAAATTTATCGATAACTCGTCCCGTTCAAAAGTTATCGATAAGTTTCGATTTCAGACCAACGTTTTTTGGCTATAACTTACAAGTTTTAAGAGCTAGAGGTCCCTAATTTGGCATGTATAATCTCGAATAGCATACACATGTAACACATTTTTCACTTTTTGGATACCACCCCCAATCCCCCCAAAAATTCAAAAGACTCATTTTTGAAGGTATGACCTTGCAATTTGGTTTGGTCACACATTTTATAGCCAATGTTATGTCTTACAAATTTTAATAAGATCGGACACTAAACACAGAAGTTATTTAAGATTTTTTTTTCTATTGTGTGGGGCTCAGTGAAAAATCAAGATAACTGCTTAAACCGTTTTCACAGCTTGCAGTAATGTGTGGTGTGTTTGTATGTATGCACACTATTAGGCAAGTATGAATGGATGTCAGAACTGGGTTCAGGGTATCTCCTAGTCGGGCAGTCCCGACTAGAGCACTCTTACTTGTTATACCCTGTACCCATTAAAAATGGGTAAAAAGGGTATTATGGAGTTGTGCAAAAGTATGTAACAGACATATGGAAGCATCTCCGACCATATAAAGTATATATATTCTTGATCAGTATCAACAGCCGAGTCGATCTAGCCATGTCCGTCTGTCTGTCCGTCCGTCTGTCCGTCTGACCGTCTGTCCGTCTGTCTGTATGAACACGCAGATATCAGGGACTATAAGAGCTAGAGACTTCATATTTGGAATATAAGTTCTCCTAGTCCCGGGACAGATCAAGTTTATTTCATTTGTTCGATAACTCGTCGCATTCAAAAGTTATCGATAAATTTCGATTTTAGACTAGCGTTTTTGGGACATAGCTTCAAAGATATAAGAGCTAGAAACCCTAAATTTGGCATGCATAATCGCGAATAGCATACACATGTAACAAACTGCTTAAACCGCATGCACTGCTTGCAGTATGTGTGTGTTTGTATGTATGCACACTATTAGGCAAGTATTAATGGAAGTCAGAACTGGGTTCAGGCTATCTCCTAGTCGGGCACTCCCGACTAGAGCACTCTTACTTGTTAAAACTATTTATTGCAGAGTCTGCAAAAATTTGTAATGCTTAACCATCTGTTGCCTCTAAGCATTTAAAAAGTGCAACGGTTTAAACTGTACATGTGTATGTATTCCACCATTTAATTTATATTCCGAGTTTCAACTTAAATTCTATCATAGACAAATTACGACATACACGCATACATACTTACAGTTCGTAGGCATGCCTGTAGATACATACATACATACATATGTACGTATGCAGTTGCAATTATCAACATTTGTTTGAATGCAAATTGCAGTTGCATTGAGTGCACACACACACACACATGCACACATGCACACACACACAGAGTCATTTAAATTGTGTGCGAGGCATCGCTACATCGCTACAACAAGAACAACAACAAGCAGGAAGGAGGAGAGACACATACATAGATAGTATGCACGCACACCATATTTAAGTTGTCATCATGGCACAGTTGTCATTAAATAGCTATAAGGCATTTTGAAAACGTATTTCAGATTGTCAAGTAATTACCTATTTACATTGTTAGTGTTCTTACCTCTGTTGTCATCGCTGCTGTTGTTGTTGCTCAACGACATTAAAATGATCTGATGCCTGTGATAACTCCCTGATTGCAAATATGCAGATTTGTTCATTTGTGTAACTACCCTTATAAGTAGCTCAGCTCACAAGGTACGAGCAACTACATATGTATGTATGCATGTATGTATGTATGCATATGTACTTTTAGTCGACCTCAGGAACAAATTTGTCACACAGACTTCGCTAGTGTAGGTGATTGCCTCTGCATCTCTGTGTGTATTCAGATATGAATGTCCTTTGAGGAAAACCAGTTGTGCCATCGAGAGTACTGAAAGGAAATTGTTTTTGAAAACAGTGAATATCAGTACCATGGACAAGACCTGATCCCATATGACCCAAACTTGTATTTCGCAATAATTTTGTCACTGAGAACTAATGAGGGATTTCGACAACTGATTTTGAACCTGCTTGCAGCGTTTGTATGTTAGTATGTAAGTATTTATAAGTAACGATGAATAAATATAAGATGTGTTCAGAGTATGTCCACTCCCGACTAGATCTTTTTGTGTAGGAAAAGTGCGATGTTGATAGTTTTTTGCAAAAACGTTAAGAGCATAATAACACTAGTGTTTGTGAGTTTGGCGAAGATATCTTATAATATAATGGTTCAATTGACCAAGCATCTTTATAAAAAATCAACTTTATTGTAACTAATAGACATGCTGAATTTCAGTGGCACTATCTTTAGAGTTAATGCAAAAAAATAATATTTATTTCCCATAATAATATAGTACTAATTGAGTTTATTCACATTTTGTGTGTTTTAGCACTCCAATAATGCTAACGACGGCTCTCCAATGTCCAGCTCTGATGTTGAAACTTTCAATGGCAAAATAGTTTACAATCTTGACGGCAGTGCATTTATTATCGATGCAGGCAATGCGACTGTCCCCGGCATAAATTTGAGTTCAACCGGTGCCATACCTACACCATTGGCTGCACTAACAACATCCCTGTCAACACAATCCACCGATTGTGATAAAGTAGCAGAAGGGTTTCTCAATTCAGCCGCGGACAAAGGACGGCCACAAGCTCAAATCAAAGGCGACGGCTCAGGTTCGATTTCAGGAGGTTACCAGCTGAGCCCAAAGATCCATTCGTTTCGTGTGGTGTCTGCCCAAGATGCAAGCACGCATTGTCCGGACCCAACCAATGCCTTTCAGACGCACAAGCACAAACCAATATTGATGTGCTTCATATGCAAACTATCCTTCGGCACCGTCAATTCGTTTAGCTTGCATGCGAGCTCGGAGCATAGGCTAAATCTGCAGGAGCTGGAACAGCAGTTGTTGAATCGCGAATACTCTAGTGCTATCATTCAGCGTAATATGGATGAGAAGCCGCAGATATCATTTCTCCAACCCCTGGATGTTAACACTGCTGTACCAGTCGATTTGGCTGCGGTCGATAGCAGCCAGGAAATTTCGCCCCGCACCGCCCAATTGTCAGCCGGAAACTTCAGTATAGATGCTCACCTGAACGATCGCCAACATATAGATTGCGCTGGCGCTGGTGATGGCGATAACGATAACGATGACGATGACGATGGAGCTGGTGTCGAGATGACAATAGCGGCACCTGGTGCAAAAGCCCCATCGACATCCACTCTCAAAGTAGCAGCGAAATCAACTGTGAAATTTTGTTCCTTAAGTTCAGCAACAACAAAGACTAATAACCCTTCAAAAGCATCCGCATCCGCCTCGTCGGCATCATCAATATCATGCATCTCACCCGTATCCGCAACAGCATCCACGCCAACCCAATCGCCGCTGCCGGCTCCAGCGGACGCATCCGATGCCGTGGCGGCCACTCCTAGTAGTGGAAGTCGGGAAGGTTCGTCTCCGACAGATCTGAAGGCTAGTACTGATAATATAAGTAGCGATAAGTCAAATAAACGCAGCCATAGGGCAGAGTCCACCATACCAGGCACGGGCCAAGACACCACGTGCTCAATCGTGTCAACATGTGCCTCTGCCTCTGGCTCTGGCTCAGAGACGCCCCCAGCTCAACATACTACAGACTCGGATGCTAAATCAACAGCAGGCGATATTCTGCAGCACCACCTTTTGTCGCTCCAGCAGCAACAAGTGGCTACAAGTGGAGGCGTCTTCCCACCGATACAGGCTCAGTCTCAGGCTCAGGCGCAGGCTCAGTCACACGCACAAGCCCAGGCGCAGATACAACTTAGTTCCTTTCAAGCATCCCTCGCAGCGCTGGCTAATGAACAGAATGCGAGGGGTGTCAAACTTCTTACAGAGTTCCTGCAGCAGCAACTGCATCAGCAGCAGCAGCAGCAGCAACAACAACAGCTGCAGCAACAACAGAAGCACCTTATGTTCCCAACTAGCTGCTTGGAACATCCTGACTTCAAGGGTGTGGACTGCAAAACATGCGAATTAATTGAGATTGAACACCGAACTAAGTCGCCGGCTACTCCACATTCTCAGTCTCAGTCACAATCCCAATCCCAGTCCCAGCCTCTGCCGCAGCCTCAACGCTCTCCAAATGCCAACAGTGGCGGCTTGTCATCCTCCATGCCCATCTCGCCAAGTGCGTCGTCCGTTGCCAACGTTGGAAATGCAACTGCATCCAGCTTTACAATTGGAGCCTGCTCCGATCACATCAACGGCCGACCTCAAGGTGTCGATTGCGCTCGGTAAGTTCCAAATATTTGACTTTTTCGCACTTTTTATACCCTGAACCCATTAAAAATGGGTATTATGGTTTTGTGCAAAAGTATGTAACAGGCATAAGGAAGCATCTCCGACCATATAAAGTATATATATTCTTGATCAGTATCAACAGTCGAGTCGATTTAGCCATGTCCGTCTGTCTGTCAGTCCGTCCGTCCGTCCGGCCGTCCGTTCGTCTGTCCGTCTGTCTGTCTGTATGAACAGAGACTACAAGAGCTAGAGACTTCATATTTGGAATGTAAGTTCTCGTAATCCCGGGACAGATCATTTCATTTTATCGATAACTCGTCCCGTTGAAATGTTATCGATAAATTTCGATTTCAGACTAGCGTTTTTGGGCCTTAATTTAAAAGTTATAAGTGCTAGAGGCCCCAAATTTGGCATGTATAATCTCGAATAGCATACACATGTAACAAATATTTCCATTTTTTGATACCACCCCCAAATCCCCCTAAAAGTTCAAAAAACTCATTTTTGAAGGTATGACCTTGCAATTTGGTTTGGTCACACATTTTATAGCCAATGTTATGTCCTACAAATTTTAGAAAGATCGGACAGTAAACAGAGAAGTTATCTAAGATTTAACTTTCCATTGTGTGGGGCTCAGCGAAAAGCAAGCTAACTGCTTAAACCGCTTGCACTGCTTGTACTGCTTGTTCTGCAGCATGTGTGTGTTTATATTAGTATGAATGATTGCAAGGACTGGGTTCAGAGTATCTCGTAGTCGGGCACTCCCGACTAGATCACTCTTACTTGTTTATTCTGGTTGCAATATAAAATAGGTGTTAGGTATTAGGATAAATAACAAAATTAAGGCACAAGTAGATAAACAACTTAAAGCAGTATTTAAGGAATAAACTGTGTAGCCGTTATTATATTGTTGATTCATTGTTTTGAGCCAAATCACATTCAATTTTAATTTGATTTCATGTGTACTAATATTTGAAAAAGCATGTGCTCAATGTTGCTATGTGAGGAATCGGGGCATATGCGGATCATTATGTTTTGAAACTTGTTCAGTGTTTCTTTCACCTATAATCCACGGAATTTTTTCGGCAATATTCGCTCATTCACATACGTATGTACAAGTTGTAGGACAATCAAATTCATGACAGAGGTTAGTGCAGGCAAAGACAAAGAACTGAAGCTCAATTGTATCATTCAAGCGTAATATTACCAATTTGAGCGTGAGAAAGCAAGTGCTCCCGGCGCTTCATTTGCCATGGCCATTAGTGTAGTTTAAGGGTAGTTGCTTTTGGTTCTATCAAGGCCCTGTTTCGGCCAGTTGTAGACGTGACGTGACGTGACGTTTTTGATGGGGTGCGACTACGTGCTGGCATCGCAAAAGGGTTTCGCTCACGATTTGTAATATGCGTAATTATTGCTGCTGTTTGAACTTTGACAGAGCGAAAGGGGTCCGGTCCATTGACTGTTGTAATGCTGTAATGCAGCTACCGCCATACAATAACTCATTAGTCTAATTTTCACATGCTGAGGGCAGGACTTGTGTGCCTCTGTCCCTGCCTCTAGCTATACCGGTTGTTCATTTAAACGCAAATGAACCTTGGGACCTGTTAATTCGAATTTGTGGGATCACATTGATTGCATCAGCTCGGAGGACAGACTAGTCCAGCCACAATGCGTCACTCGTCAGCATTCCGAGGACAGCTGTGGATTGCTGCATATATGCATATGTATATACATATAAACATATAACTCAATATAATTGGTCCATGTCATTTGGAATTTGAGAGATGCTTTGTATGCCTGATAAAGCGATATTTGGCGTAGCTTGGCTTAAACTTAAGTCACAAGCAAACGTATTTATATAAGTACAAAGCACATACTACACAGCAGGCGTAGGAACAAGCTTATTTAAATTAACTCATTGAAAAGAACTCGTATTACTTGGGAATGAGAATGAGCTTGGGAATGAGTGAGGGAGACGGGCGGACGTGGGCAAGGGCGAGGCGGCTTAACTAAAATAAATTAAACCAATTGCGCTGATTTCGCTTCATAAATTCTATATACAGACTGACTCTGCTTCAATTGTCGCAATTTACTGGCGACTGGGCTCGGCTCGGCTGGGATCATAAAATTTCATCAACACTTTGTAGGGTGCCAGTGCTGATGGCGGTGCTGATGCTGGTGCCGCTATTGTGCATTACTATTGGGTGTACTCTTGTTCACAATAAAGTTGGGGTCGAATTCAAATTAAGTAATTATGATAAGTATACACGCACACGCAGCGTAATATACTACTGGAAGATATCTAATGCTGAGATTGAAGCCCCTATACATGAGGAGGACTTCAATTGAATGTATTGCTGTCACCATAGTTATCGGTATCCGTCTCTATATAGTATGTACATGCATTCATATATGTATTTGTAACTACAATAGTTTTTAGGAATTCTTTTTCATTTAAATTAAGTAACTACTCATTGAGGGAAGTAGATAAAGAACAGACACTAACACTAATAGTTTTATTAGGCTTCTTGTTTTCTTCTTTGTTTGCTATGCTGTATTATATTCAATTGGTATTGCAGTTTTGTATCTTTTTGTTTGTCCTCTTGCAGTTGCGAAATGCTATTAAGCTCCGCTCGACTCAACAGTGGCGTCCAGATGTCCACACGTAACTCCTGCAAAACGCTTAAATGTCCGCAGTGCAATTGGCACTACAAATACCAGGAGACATTAGAAATCCACATGCGTGAGAAACATCCGGATGGAGAGAGCGCATGTGGATATTGTTTGGCAGGTAAGTGTTCTACTGATCAGATCTTTTTCAAATAGTTAGTTCACGTTGTAAGCCGTAGCCTTTTCATTAATTTTAAAATATTCACACCATATTAATTGTCATAAAATTAATGAAAAATAATTTGTTAAAAGAAGTATTAATCTCCCAACCCTGAAAATTTAAAAACAGGTGTTCGGGTGTATATTCTTAATCAGTATCAAAAGCCATGACGATCTTGCCATTGCTGTCTGTCTGCCCGATTGTGTATATTTCGGAGACTATAAGCGCTAAAGACTTTATATTCGGAACATAAGTTGGCCAGATCAAGTTTATTTCATTTTACCGATAACTCGGACCGCGCAAAAGTTATCAATAAATTTTGACTTCGGACTATCATTTTTTAGACATAAGTCGAAAATTATAGTTATATTTACCTTTTTAATTTCGCCAATTTGCATTTGCATTCCGATTGTTTTGAGTTCGAGAAGTATATAAAATAAAATTGCCGAAGCTTAATATAATAAAAAAATCGGGAGTGCCCGACTAGGAGAAGTCCTGAACTCAATTCCTATTGATTACTATTGAAATGGACTATTCATCGATACAAATGAAAGAAACTTGAGCTGACCAGGGACTACGACAGCTTATACTTCATATATGAAGTGCCTCGCTTGCATAGTCCTTGATATCCGCGTGCTCACACAGATACACGGACATTCAGACGGACGTACATGGCAAGATCGACTCATTATACCCTTTTTACCCATTTTTATTGGGTTCAGGATATTACAAAAAAAAAAAAAAATAGCAAACAAATTATATAAGTTTCTCATTTTTGTATGATTATTAAATATTGAATATTGAATATTAAAATTAAAATCACGAATTTTCTTCCCGATTCTCGGTAACTCAATTAACTTGAAATGGTACTTGTGTGTGGACATTTTGCACGTTCTGGTCACAGGCCAACAGCATCCACGGCTGGCACGCGGAGAATCTTACTCGTGCGGATACAAGCCGTACCGCTGCGAGATTTGCAACTACTCGACGACCACAAAGGGCAACCTATCCATACACATGCAGTCGGACAAGCACTTGAACAACATGCAGGAGCTGAACAGCTCCCAGAACATTGTGGCTGTCGCAGCAGCCGCAGCGAGCGCCAAGCTACTGCTGCCCAATCCGTCGCCGCAAGGATCTGGCAGTGGGCCGGTGGCGTGCAGCAATGTGACAGTGGGCGGGGGGGTGTCGCAGCAAGCGGTGTTGGGCTCCTCCAGCGCCTGTGCCAGTGCTGTGAGCAATGTCAGCAGCGGATCCAGTGCGGCAATGGGATCGACGGTGTCATCGGCGTCGTCGTCCATCAAGCCGAAGCCCTCGTTCCGCTGCGACATATGTAGCTACGAAACATCTGTGGCCCGCAATCTTCGGATTCATATGACAAGCGAGAAGCACACTCACAACATGGCTGTGCTCCAAAACAATATAAAGCACATACAGGCATTTAACTTCCTGCAGCAGCAGCATCAGCAACAAGGTGCTGTCGCTGGAGCCGGAGTTGCAGCCGGAGTTGGAGCCGGAGTTGGAGCCGGAGTCGGAGTCGGAAGCGCAGGCGGGAATGCAAACAGCTTTCTGCCAGTGCCAGAGGTGGCCCTAGCCGATCTGGCATACAACCAGGCCCTGATGATTCAGCTGATACAACAAAACGCTGCCTCCGCCCAAACAGCTGCCAACCAGCAGCAGATGCAACTGCAGCAGACGACTAGCAGCAAACTGTCGCCCACGTCGCCTTCGCCAGTGAGCACTCCTGACCAGCTACACGCACCGTTCTCATTTTCGCCCAAGCCCATTAAGCTGCCACAAGGAATGGGCATGGGCATGGGAATGGCCATGGGAATGGGAATGGGCATGAACATGGGCATGGGCATGGGCATGTTGCATTCCAGTGAGTCTGGGGCATCGGCAGGCGAGACGATGGATGCGTATCCCGATAGCTTCCCAGAACTGTGGCCATCAGCCCTATACAGCTGCCTCATTTGCGACTGCTTCAGCACCAACAACATGGACGAACTCAATCAGCACTTGCTGATGGACCGCTCGCGGCAGTCGTCGAGCGCTTCCACGGACATTATGGTGATACACAACAACAACTATATCTGCCGACTGTGCAACTACAAGACGAATCTCAAGGCCAACTTCCAGCTGCACAGCAAGACGGACAAGCACTTGCAGAAGCTCAATTTCATCAATCACATCCGCGAGGGCGGCTCCCGCAACGAGTACAAGCTGCAGTATCAGCCCCAGCTGGCCCCCAATGTGGTGCAGCTAAAGTGCAACTGCTGCGACTTCCACACGAACTCAATCCAGAAACTGTCGCTGCACACCCAGCAGATGCGGCACGACACAATGCGCATGATCTTCCAGCACCTGCTCCTAATAATCCAACGGAGCCGCATGCGTAAAAGCTGTAGTTCGGGGCAAGGCCATTCGGAGAGAGAGTCGCCCATAGATGATGAGCAGCCAAGCCAGCAGCAGCAGTCTCAAGCCGTAATCATAAAAAAGGCCCTCTGCTGTCAGTTGTGCAACTTCGTCGCGAAAAACCTACACGAGATGGTGCAGCACGTGAAGGGACTGAGGCACATGCAGGTCGAGCAGTTTATTTGCTTGCAGCGCCGGAGCGAGAACATAGAAATGCTCGGACTTAATGAAGTATTTAAGGTTACCGAGCAGATCTCAGGCAGCAATGAGGGTAAGTAATTCCAATTGCAATCCATATTCAAATTCGCAGCATGTTTGTGTTTTATGTTACTGCCTTCTCAACTGATCTGTTGATTCTGACGCAGCACTAGCTTATTTATTTATGCATCAAGAAATCTTCCGATCTGAGCGACTTGTTTGCATAGGGTCATAGACAGAAAATCAAATATTATCATAATTCTATGTGCATGGATGTGAGAAAAGACTGAAATTGTTATTGTATATTAAAATATACTATCATATTAACATACTCTGTTCAGCCAAAAACAATTTAAAACTTTGTGTTTTAGTCTTGATGGTGCTCTTTAACCTAATTTCTTTGGTATTTTCTGTCTAGTGTATCATAGCTTTTTAATCAACCCCAATGTGCATGCATACATATATGCACATATGCACATATATATATATATATATATATATATATATATACAGATATATACATAGTCTTCATGCTCACGCTTAAGTACGTTGCATTGTATAGCATGGTGAGTTCGTAACTCATCATTAAGCGCTGATTTCAGTTCAATTTTTTGCCCCGCTCTTCGATTATTATCGTCCTTGTCCTCGTCCTTGTCCCTTGGCCCTCATACTCGAACTCGAACTCAAACTAAAACTCAAACTCAAACTCTTACCCATACTGATACTCATTCTCTGTCGTTCGCATATACATACGTACTAAATTCTTCACTGCGTACCCTCGCGTTGCCCTTGTGCGATTTATATGCGCTGTGAGATTTATACGCTGACGCTGACCCTTGAGGAAATTATTACAAATTACTTAAGAATGCAAAAACGATTATATGTATCCATCGAATTTGCAATTAGTGACGTGCACACTTTGCTCCACGCCAGCCCCAACCTCAGTCCCAGTTAAAGTCCATTCGACAGTGCCGATACCCATGCCGCTTCAAAAGGCAACCATAGCCATAGCCACCACAGTGTGATATTCTCATATCAGATGCGGCGTCGAGCGGGGCCGAACCGCAGGCATGGCACCTAACCACAGAGTATCTCAGACCCTTACCAGTGGTGAGACACAACAAACGGCAGCCGCTGCTCACCCCGGCGCGCCGCTTCGCTCCTCAGACGGAGAACGCTGCGAATCTGGATCTGGAATTGCACTCTATACACCCACCCAAGCTACAGGGTATATATAATTGCACATGCCGCGCTTCCCCATTGTAGAAAGTGTAAGCCTACATACATACATATGTATGCAAAATTGACAATGATGCCTATAAAACGCTTCCTATCTCCTGAGTCTAGACTCAGACTCTGACTCTAGACTCTAGACTCTAGCCTCTAGCCTCTAGATATGCACACGTACTAGATGGCTGCAGTTGTGGTTGCTTTTGCTTAACGTTTGCATTCACGTTAATTCGAACAGCAGTTCTCGTTGTTACTACTTTGGATTGTAATTGCTCGGCTCTTTGTCTTGCCTAGACAGAGTCAGACATAGAGACAGAGACAGAGATAGAGACAGCAGGCAGCAGACGGCCTCTGAGCTGTTGCTGGAGTCAATTTTCGTGTGATATAGGCAATGCGAGGTATGAATATGCAACGCATACACATAAATATATCGATCACATTTTATCGATCAAATTTTGTTTCATTTATGGATCAATACAGTTTTCCGAAATCATTTAAATGCCAATTTGACTATTCGTTGACTTCATGCTCACTGAAAACGGTGCAATACTATGATTGATCCAACAATAAGCTTGGCTGCTTTTCTAAAAGCTTCCTCACTCCTGTTTGTCGCCGTCATCGTTGATGTTGCCGTTGCTTTTGCTGTTGCTTTTGCTGTTGCTGTTGCTTTTGCTGTTGCTTTTGCTTTTGCTGTTGCCGTTGCCATTGCAACAAAGAGCAAGATAATGATACCCATCTTAAGTCATAAGTGAGCCTGAACTTGCCTGCGATTCCGTCTCAACTCAGCTTTATTTGTGTTGTGTTGTATTGCGTTGTTTTCCTTAGGTTTTTTGGATGTCTTTTGTATAGCCAGAACCCTTTAAGCATGTCTAAAAAAAAACGGGTATTATAAGTAACAGGTATCTCGTGTCCGATAAGATACATATTTATATAGTCTCAATCGATTTTAATAATTGAGTCGATCTGGCCACATACGTCTGTAGCCGCGCCAATTTTAGACCGATGCAGCTACTTAGCCTTAAACTAAAGCTTAAGTCCCGGCTAAGCCAAATATTAAGGATATAATTTGACATATACTTAATAATTATATGCTTAAGTGAGTAAGTGAGCACGAACTTTGCATTCTGTGGACATGTTGCAACAGGGTATATGCTAGTCGAGGTATCTCGATTACGGCATTCCTGCTTATTTTAGTTTGGTGTTGGCGGTGGTGGCTAGCGCGTCTTTGCTGATGATGAAGATGGTGGTGGTGCTGGTGGTGGTGCTGGTACTGGTAGTGGTAGTGGTGCCCCGTGACTGCTTCAGTGGTAACAGCTGCGCATGATTATTGCAGTAACAAAAAGAACAACAACAGAATCAGAAACAGGAACAACAACAACAACAACAACAACAAAAGCCGGGACCCAAGTAGAGCCGATGCACATATCAGTTTGGTTAGCTTCATTTCTTCTCTTTTGGCTAAGCAAGTTCATTTTCCTCCACTCGCTGCAAGAGCCACACAACGCAATGACCGCCGCTATGGTCTTGATTTTCATTTTTTGTCGGCTTTTTAATTCGATGCAATCAAGCTGTATGGAAATTGCTTTGAAATTGGTAATGGAATTTGAAATATATTCGCATTTGGTCGTATCAACGCTGCACCCTTGCTTGCAATTAACTGTACGCAGCTGAGACTAACAGCAACAGCAACAGCAACACCAACACCACAGACCCATACTAATACCGACACTGAGACTCAAGCCGAGACTGCGACTGAGGCTGAGTCTGGGACTGGTACCGAGACTGGGAGCAAGACCGGGACGGGACCGGACCAACACAGACACAGACGCAGACGCAGACATGAGCGTTCTCTGCCTTTCTGCCGCTCATGCCTGCTCTGCGTCTCGCTTTTGTTGTGGTCGTTCCTATTATCAAAGGCATTGATTAGCCAAAGGGGTCTCACAGGATTATTAAACTGTACGTAAAACGAACCATTGTGTGTTTGTATGCTTGCTTAGGCATACTCGCAGGTCAATGACTAACTTTTGTTATCGCTTTTATAGAGCTCCGAAGCGTGCACATTTTTCCACTGGCCTATTAAAGTATTCACTTACTATTTAAACGGCTTGGAATATTCTACAAAATTAATTATGTTGTCAAAAATAAAAGGAGTATATCTGTTTCTTTTTTCCCATTACTAATTAGGGAATTATTCTTAGAATTTGATAATGCAATTATCACAATATCAAATATTTTAAAATATGTATGAAACAAATTTTTTAATAATTAAAAAAAAATTAATTATGAATTATATTAATAACGAATAATGAATGAATATTGGTACAACGTTTGTTCCAAGGTTCGCGGAAAAAGCAGTCCGACAAACGAAATCAATGCAAAAACTTAACGCAGTAATTAAAAAAAAGTTTAAATTATATGCAAAAAAAAACAAGTGGGGAGGGATTATCTTCGGCGTGCCGAAGATTTTATACTCTTTTCGAACCTTTACACAATTTGCAACACTTTCATATGCTGTCACAATTCGTTTTATCGCGTTGCTTTTTTTTTTTGTTTTGAAATATTAAATTTATTTCCAGTTGTATGGCAGCTATAAGATATAGTGGTCCGATCCGCCCAGCTCCAACCAATGTGCTGACTCTTTAAATAATAAGTATCTGAGGAAAGTTTCATTGCGATTGCTTTAAAAACATTGAATATATGGCCAAAACCGACTTCGAGTTGTATGACAGCTATAAGAAATAGTGTCCCTTTAAATAATAAGTCTTTGTGCAAAGTTTGATCACGATAGCTCAAAAACTGTGGGACTAGATCACATACATACAGACAGACAGACGGCCATGGCTAGATCCATTTGTTTTGTCATTCTAAGCATACCGGCAGTAACTTTTGGAGGTCTCCGACGCTTCCTTCTATGCGTTACAAACTTCAGCACAGACTTAATATACTATTTTCTTCGAAAAGGGTATAAAAAGTTCAACGTGATTGAGAGAAAACAGAGTATATTAAGAATTTTATATAGTAGTAGACAGAAATCGAAAAGAGTCCCAGAACGCAATGATCACGTATATTTTCATGATTTTTACTATATGCTCACTCTTAGAATTGTCAATTAAACAAAAATAACATTAATTTTTCATTGCATTTTATATATCATTCTACCAATTATCAGATTCAAGCTTTGATTGTGGACTCAACCTGGCAAATGCGGCTTGCGCTGGAGCTAACACAGAAGTCGGATTCGGTGTCGGGTCGGTGTCGGGTGCATTATCGACCGAAGGCCATATATTTTCGCCTGCCTCCGTCTCCAGCTGTTCGACATCCTGTGGCAAGGCGCAGCCGCGTATTTTATCACCGTTACCTACTGTTAGCGACTTACATCTTAGCGCTTCAACAACGGTCTTTAAATGCAATCTCTGTGAATATTTTGTGCAATCTAAAAAGGACATTGAAGACCACATTGTGACCATGCACCCTACTGCGGAAAACGACGACTTTATCAGCATACCCACCAACACTGCGGCGCTACAGGCTTTCCAGACAGCCGTCGCAGCCGCCGCTCTTGCTGCCGTCCAGCGCTGTAATGCCAGTAGCTCTCCCACATCCACAGCCGCTGGACCGGACCCAGATGTACGTGGCGGCGACAGAGACGATGGCGGCAACGGTGACGGCGATTGTCCCGTTGATATAAAACGTGAACGGCTAGAAGAAATCGAAAACTATGCAATGATGAATAGTACCAATGTTCAGGACAGTAGCGCTAGCTATATTGAGGAGAGTAGCCGAAAAAGGAACAGCCTTTCGCCCTACAGTGCATCTACACCCTCATTGGGTGTTTCCTGTCCCCTGTGTCTGGAGAACGGATACACTGAGAAAGCCTCACTAGAGACACATCTTATGAGCGTGCACAGCGTAACTCGGGACGGCCTCGCCCGACTCTTGCAGCTGGTGGACCACACAGCTTGGCGACCTACAAAAACCACTGATTCGGTCTCGACGTCTGTGCATCCAAATGCATCCTCTAACCGTTCTCTGGAGGAGAATAAATGTACTAATGTTGGGGCCGAAGACTATGTACCAGCGCCCACAGCTTTGGCCACATCGACGGCCTGCTCAACCGGAGGCATGCAGGGCGTGTCGTGCCAACAGTGTGATGCCAACTTTAAGCACGAAGAGCAACTGCTTCAGCATGCCCAACAGACGCAACACTTTCCTGTGCAAAATAGCGAGTACCTTTGCCTTGCCCTCAGTCATGTAAGCCGTCCCTGCTTCTTGGCCTTTGCGACACTACCGGCAATGGTAGCTCATTTTAAGGAGTCGCACATGAGCCTGGTTATATCAGAGCGGCACGTCTACAAGTACCGCTGCAAGCAGTGCTCACTGGCGTTTAAGACACAGGAAAAACTTACCACACACATGCTGTACCACAGCATGCGGGATGCTACCAAATGTTCCCTGTGCCAGCGCAACTTCCGCAGCACTCAGGCACTGCAAAAGCACATGGAGCAGGCGCACTCAGCAGAATGTGCGGTTGCTATGGGAGGGAGCCCTCGCGACCTGTCACCCCCTTTAATTGCGAGCGAAACGGAGAAGGTTGCAGCTGAGCCAAATGCTTTCGATTTGACTACGTCCCGGACTAGTGAGTCGGGTAAGTAAACTGAATCCGTGCCTTGATAGCCTATCAGCATTCCCCGACAGTACACACTATACACAACGAATCTATTAAGTTGTTGGCTGCTGATTCTCAAAAATAATGGGGTAATTATATATATATATATATATATATATATGGGCGAGTGGCGATAGTGGCTGTGGGCGTAGTTTAACATTCCCCAATTTTTAAGGAAGGTCCCCAGCAACCTACATTTCAGATTTGATGA